>JAOTRS010000028.1:7630827-7643041 GCA_028565755.1 Dinotopterus cunningtoni | reverse complement strand
AGCAGATATATATATATATATATATATATATATAAACCTGCCTGTGTTTTAAAAGTGGTATTTTTGTATCTGCAGTGTCAAACATAATACTTTTTCATTAGCATTGCATTAAAAAATTTGAAACTAAGGTAAGACTCACCCTTCCATATTTGCATAGATCTTGGCCAAATAAGGACATATAATTACTGAACACACATCATAATTTACCGAACACAGTTTAGACCTAATTATTGTTTATCACCTATAGCCTTTATGCTTAAGCATGACCAAGTGGAGAAAACTACTTTGCTATTGCAATTTCTATTGTTCCCCAGGGAACAAAACACCTTTAAACTAGAATTAGAATAATTGAAGGAAATCTAAGTGCCCGGAGCTTTGATCCAACAAAATTCACTCAGACAGGCCACTTAGTTTCATTTCCAACCCTGATTTGGAAATAAAGAAAAGTGAAGCAGTTCCTTCTTCTGCGTCAAAAAACGTTTCAGCCTTAGAAACTCTTTTTTTTGCAGGACAAAATGTCTACAAAAATGTGTCTTTTGTAAAAGACACTATACTCCTGATTGTCTGATTTCTTCTTCCTGGTTCTATTTGATAATACACCTACTATGTATCAGTCCAATTTTAGTACATACTGCTGTAGAGGAAACGCCATTTATCCGGCCTTCTGAAATCTGTGCCCCTTGGGCTATTTTTTCTGCAGTGCTCACTTTGATTGCTTTACAGATTTGTTTCACTTGGGTATGTTTTGTGCATAGCATGCAACCGTATTGTAGGCACTGATAACAAACTGTCCTTCTTTTCTTTTTGCGTTATCATGGCTATCACATAATTTCAACTAACTACTGCTTCCTGTAGTTGCCCACATCATGTAAATTAACATCAGGATAAGTTTAGATGAAGACTAAAAGCGTTTTTGTAAGTATCTCTGGATAAGACTGTGTGTTAAATCCTGTACATGTAAAGTACACAGCTTGTCCACTTATGGGTGGTTTAGATTACGCCATGCATTTCCCATGCCATAGTTTATGACAGGCTTATCCAATCTGACAACATTTATTTCTATCCAGAGTTGCATTCATTTTTATCTGAGATCTTGTATTGATTCTTAATTCTCCCTGGACCATGCTTTCATAATTTGAGCTTGATGAATATTGGCATTGTTGTTCTTTAATATGCCCATGCCACAAGGGAAGAAAAATCAATTGATGGGATAAGAGGCTTGTACAGTAGGCACGAGGCTTGATAGGTGCATTGCTTCATGCGCTTCCCTTCCCTTTAACCTGACGCACCCATCACTCTGGAATATGGTCAATTTGGACTCATCATACCACATGGCATTTTTTCATTGATCCAAAGTCCAACCTTTATGTTCCCCAGCAAATTAAAGCCATTTTTCCTAATAGGCTCACAAATGAGTAGCTTTCATATGGCCATACAGCTGTTTTGTCCTAATCCTATGAGTTCTCTACACATTGTGCATGTGGAAATGTGTTTGTGGTAATGCTCTTAATTTCAATATTAAACATTGCTTTCTTAACCCTACTAATATACAGCATCTCTTCCATGACCACAGGATACGCATTATAACATTGTTGTATAATAAATGAGAAGCTACAGTACTTACTAAATCAGTTAAATTGAAAAGACTTGTTGTCAGCCGAACCATATTAATCACTGCAGTAATTATCTAGTCAAAGGCTCTTAAACATTTGCTTCTTTAAATAAAACAGTGACTTTTTTATATTGTTTGCCAGACAATGTATTGCTGTAGCAGAAAAGCAGGAAGTTGATGCAATTACTGTTTTTTACACATATTATAATATAACACATATTAGCAATCCGGGGGAGGCACAGTGGCTTAGTGGTTATAACTGTTGCCTTCCACCTCCAGGCTCTGGGTTCGATTTCGTCTCATGTGCATGGAGTTTGCATGTTCTCCCCATGCTTGGTGGATTTCCTTTGGGTAGTCCCATTTCCTCCAACAGTCCAAAGACAGGCAGATTAGATCTTTTCCATGACCACAGGATATGCATTATAATATTGTTGTATAATAAATGAGAAGCTACAGTACAGTACTGTACTTACTAAATTATTACTAAATCAGTTAAAGTGAAAAGACTTCTTGTCAGCCGAACCATATTAATTGGCGTCCCCAAAGAGTGTGAATGAGCATATGTGTGTGTCCTGCGATGGCTTGGCACCCCATCCAGGGTGTACCCCACCTTATGCCCTAAGTCTCCTGGGATGGGTTCCAGACCCACCATGACCATGTATACAGGATAAAGCGGTATAGATGATGAGTGAGAGTGAGATATGTGCAAAAAGGTGAAAAAAAGCAATATAAACAAATGCTATTAGGGTCTTGTCACCAATTAATATTTTTTGCATGTGGGTCATGATGATTATGACATCATACTGGAGAACTGTACATTTTGACTCGAGAACAACAAATGAACAAATATTAATTCTGAGTCAAATGTGATGCTGTCAAACTCTGTGGCAAGTTTTAATGGGCTTTTAGAAATGATCTGCATATTTATATAAATTAGCATATCACATCTCTGTTGACTGTCACTGTTGATTATTAATGAGCATGGGTCAATAAAAAATCCTCCTTTTGCACTGGGCCAAATGCTGCAGAAAGTATTCATGGTTTTCGCATTCATGTGCCCTTGAGGGGAAAAATCCTGCTGTGCTGATCTCCCAAAACGATGTTGAAATGACATTATTTCTTCTGGTAGAGTTGGTAACAGCTTCCTGAGTGCAATTCTGGCACATCATTTAGACAATGACCAAAAGTGTTCAGTTAAATGTCAATTAGCCCTACGTGATAGGATGTCATTTTACATTACTCATGCAGTTTTCCTGAGATGATAAATGTGCTACGTAGCAGGCTTTTAAATCAGTGATGTTAATCAATCACAACCTTTGGAGGGGGTCAGGGTTAGCTCAGTGGTTAAGGCATTGGCCTACAGTCCAGAAGATCTCAGGTTCAAATCTCCCCCAACCACCACCATTGTTAGGCTCTTGAGCAAGGCCCTTAGCCCTCAACTGCTCGAATATACTGTATCGAATGAGATATAAATGTATAAATGACACTCTGGATACAGGTGTCTGACAAATGCTGAAATGTAAGTGATAAGTATTGTATAATAAACAGTATTTATCTACTCCTCCTGATAATAATGATGCATACTTTCTTTCGGCTGCTTCCGTCAAGGGGTCACCACAGGCTTTGGCACAGGTTTTACACTGAATGCCCTTCCTGACGCAACCTTGTTTTAACTGGTGACCTGCATTGAATAATAATAATAACAATAATAATAATAATAATACAAATATTATTTGACATATTATTAACACGCTACATGTATGCTGCTTAAAAGTCCAACATCCCAAAAACGTAAAACTTCTGAATCCCTACGATGAAAGTGGTTTACCACTAGGGTACTGTAGGTTCTCTCAAACTGGTAAACAATAACTTTTTATGTACAACAGAAGTTAAGAACATCTGTTTAATGAGGTTGTTTCACATAACATGAAACACTCCTGGTACTTTTTTTAGACAATCCTTTTTTAATATAACTTTTATAGCAATGTTTATTTTGACTTGGCAACTTCCACTGGATGTGCTCTGCTTTTAAGATGTGAACACAATCCAATCACAATATTGTTCTTTCCAGTTTTTTTTATTCATTTATTTTTTAAATTATTTTAATCTTTATCACTTTTTTTTTATTTTTTATTTTTTTAAATTCTGGCACCCATTCTGTTCCGAGTGATTTTGACCTATCAACACTGCTCAGCTGTGATATGTCTGTTTACTTCCTTGTAATGCTGGACAAATGGGTGCAATGCCCCATCATTCTTTTGCAATTATTGTTTCTCATAATTCTGTTTTCTAATTATAATGAATGGTCAGGTGTTTGTTAATAATGATGTAACACACTTAGTTAGCTGTACAGCGTTTGATATTGCTTTGGAGAAATCAAACTTTACAGTTTCTTTACTTGTGAAATTTTTTTTATAAATTCATCAATTAGTTAATTGCAGCCTTTGGTTTACATTTAGCCAGTTGGGTAGTCCATCCATTCATCCATACATCTAGGAACTTCTATAGTCCATCTAGGGACTGTGGAGGCCAATAGTGACCATTGTATTTATTCCCATATTTACAACTGTGGTAGGACCTCTGGTAGTCATTCACACCAGAGTACCCAGAGGAAACCCACCAAGCACAAACCCACCAAGTAGAACATGCAAAACCTTAGGTCTCTTCCAATGAGACCTAAGGCGGGAATCAAAGCCAAATGCTGGAGATGCAAAGCCACTCTGCTAATCACTAAGGCACCGTAATGGATAATGGGCTTCACAAGGGGAAAACACTTATTTTACCTTACCTTGTGCATGTGCACAAAATTCATAGAAGTACCTAACAGTTAAAGGAACGTCCTTTGTCAATGCAGCATAAGCAAACTAAAAGACAGATGACTAACAACTGTACATCTAATTAGCTTTCAAAACAATGATGATATATGAAGAAAAACCTTCTTAGGCTTTACTAAGCATTACATTATATTGTCCTTTAAATTGTAATGATACTGTTCATTTTTTAAGAAACAGAGTTGACAGAAAAAGGTCTGCTTTTACTAATCGTGGCTTTTTCTTATTATAGAAATACATCATTGTGGCTTCACTTAAGCTGAAATTGCATTGATATTGATTCACAATTAAGAGTGGTGTAGATTTATTCCAGAGCTATTTAAATCTGAAATCACAAAAACAAATCCTTTGCATTCTTATAAAGTGCAAGATGAGACTCGATGTACAAACTACACTATAATGCGAAAAAACATTTGTGGACTTTTGACCATCACATCCATCTGTAGGTCTTCTCCAGACTGTTCCCCCAAAGCTGGAAACACACAACTGTATAGAACGTTTTGTATGCTGTAGAATTAGTTGTCCTGTACACGTGACATGGAATACCTTGTGTGGCCTGTACAGAGCCCTGACCTTTGGGAGAAATTGAAATGCCAACTGATCCCAGTACTCTCTTTTGCCCAGCAACAATATCAGATGCACTCATGCTCTTGCAGTATGGGTTATTTCCCATAACCATGCTCTAAAATCCAGTACACCTCTCGTAAAACTTCCTAGAATAACAGAGGCTATTAGAAAAGATGAGAGGGGACTACATTTGCAATGGCATGTTCAAAAAGCACATATGAGTGTGATGGCCAGGTGTTCATAAACCTTTCAACGTATAAAGTAGTATTTAATTTCCCCAGAAAACACGAATTATATGCAAAAACAGTACATTTAAAGGGAGAAGTATTGTTGTGTTTCTGATCCCAAGTCTTGGAAACAAATGGAAAAACTGTAATTGCTAATTTGTGAGTCTGCTGGAGTATGAAAATACTTTTTGGGTAAATTATTTAAAGTTGCAAAAAATATGTTTTCATTCATCAGATGGTTGATTTAAAGAGAAAAAATGTAATTTTGTTGGTAACTAAATTTTTGCCATTAAATAAAGATGCGAGTAATATTATCCCTCGATTTGTTTAAATGTTTTGATGAAAAACACTTTAACCTCTGAAAAGTATGCACTCCTGAAATGAACTCTTGTACACAGTATTATTTTTGACTTCAATTCTTTTTATTCCAGTATCAGAGCAAGGTCTATTGTGTTTGCTCAAGACCCATGCCACTCTACTAATTGAAGTCTTTGTTTCTTGCTCATGCTCATTATTTTAACCCTTATTCTGTATCATTATATTCTTACCTCTGATGGTTTTTACCTCTGTGTTATGTAGGTAGTTTTGTTCAAAATTTATATGATTGTTCTTAAAGTGGTGCCTATCATTATTCCTCTTAATACAAATTGACCCTGTTCCTCTTCCGGGCAAAATGAATGCACATTTTTCACTCCACTGTTTTTTAAATGAGAGGTTTTCATTGACAACTTTATTTTTTATGTACTAGCCAATTTTAAAAACAACATTTATGAACATGATATTATTCCCCTGTTGCGGATTAGCCAAATGGCCTTAGACGAGCAGCATGAGTTTGTAAACTATCAGCCCATCTCACTTGTGCCTGTTGTCATAGAAACTATTTTACAGGTTGGTGATGGGAAGTTGGAAAGGAGGGTCCACAAAGTTTTGCGCAAATGGGGAAGAAGGGTATTTATTTATTTATTTATTTATTTTTTTATTTCCACTCATACTCCATATTAAAAATGCATTTACTTTAGGTCAAGACCTGGACCTGAGTCTGCCTACTGAGCCCCATCGACTTAAGCAGTTGGTTTTGTAAAATATGGATGAGCTTATACCAGACACAAGGGCTTACATCATCGCTCACTTACTCACTCATTGTCTGTACCGCTTTCTCTTGTATGGTGGGCTGGATCCTATCCTAGGAGACTCAGAGGTTAGCCTGTGATGGATTAGCGCCCTAGACGGCTGCTAATCCATCACAGGAAACCATGCTTTCATGGATAGATAGTTGAATAATCTATTTGATTACATAGCTGCAGGGTCCCTGGTTTGAAGGCGCACCTTCCAATGTGTATCTTCATTTGTGAGGACGTAAGTACAGTAAGTAGGCAGTACAGTGGCTTAGTGGGTACCGCTGGCTCCTTGCACCCCCAGAGTTGGGGTTCGATTTCCACCTTGGGTCTGTGTGTGTAGAGTTTGCATGTTCTCCCCATGCTTGGTGTGTTTCCTCCGTACCTGAGACATGCATATTAGGCTAATTGGCGTTCCCAAATTGCCCGTAGTGTGTGAATGCTATTGACCTATAAAGCAGTAAATGGTCTCGCGCCACAGTACCTGAGTGATTCACCACACCTACTTCGCAGGCTGCTTGTCAGTACCATGTATTATGAAAACTACAGCAGGGGCAGAGCTTTTTCTTTTTTTTTTTTTTTTTTTTACAAAGCCCCAAAGTTATGGAACAGCCTTCTAATTAATATTCGGGACTCAGACACAGTTTTAGTGTATAAATATTGAAAGTCTGAAAGCCTATTTATTTTAAAAAGGTTTTTTGTAAATAGAACGGCCATAGGTAAATGAGCAGATCAGGGGAACCCATAGATGTAGAGTATTACGGTGAACTGTTATGTCTGGATGTTGTCTTTCCTCATGTCTGTGTTTCTTTCTGGCTCTCCTTTTTAGTTATGCAGGCATTGTTTGTCCTTTCAGAATCCCTAGTAGCACTCTGCGCTAAATAAACATTCAACTTATACATTATGTGACTGTGACCATACCTAACTGTTACCTCTCTTTCTCTTCTCTGTCTGTCAAGCTACACATGTCGCTCCTGAGCTTCCAGTGATCCACATCCCCTCTGCCCTCTGGACTTGTCTGACTCATCCTGGTGCCCCAGTTCTGGTTGGAGATCTCATCGCATGAAGGTCCCATGTGGTCTTCTTGGGATGCGGGTGTTGACTGGGGACGGTTTCATTTTACCACAGATGGTCCCGGCCTCGGTTGATGCAGACAGCTATTCTCCAAGGACTTGTGACAGCAGACGCTTAATAGTTTAGAACTGGAATTTCATACAGTTTTGTACCTGAGCCTCTAATAATGAACTAGACTTCATATTAACTTAAACACATCTTCTGTTAATTTAAACTTCCAGCCACCTAACACCAACAAATCAATCCCTGCTATCCAATATCACCCAAATAAGGGTGGGTTCCCCGTTGAATCTGGATCCTCTCAAGGATTCTTTCTACTGCAGCTCAGGTAGTTTTTCCTTGCCACTTTTGTCCTTAGCTTGGCCATTAGAAACAATCTGATTGATTGTTTTGATACATAAATATTTTCTTACATATTTCATATTCGTTTCCATAATTTCCTTTCGATTCTGTAAAGCTGCTTTGCGACAATGACCATTGTTAAACATGCTATACAATTTAAGAAATGTATTTAACTCAGGGGGTAGCACTGTCGTCTTGCACTTCCAGGGTCCAGGTTCGATTCCCCGCCAGACTCGATTCCCGCTTCTGTTTACTCTGTTCTCCCGTGCTTGGTGGGTTTTCTCCCACAGTCCAAATACATGCAGGCTAGGCTAAGTGGCGTTCCCAAATTGCCTGTGGTGTGTGAATAAATATGTGTGTACGCCCTGCGATGTATTGGTCCAGGGTGTACCCCACCTCGTGCCCTAAGTCTCCAGGGATAGGCTCCAGGCCCCCCCACCCGCAACCCTGAATACAGGTTTAAGCATTATAGATGATGACTGAGCAAGTGAGTGAATGCGTGTGTGAATGTTGACCTACTACAGTTGTAAAAAGGTGAATAAATACAATCATTGTCCTTCACGTAAAAGGTTCCTGGATGGAAGTGAGTATAACCTGATTATCAATTTAATCAATTTAGTAAAAAAAAAAATTCCTTGAATAGTTCATTCTGAACCGGCAATATGACTAGAAAGATAGATGTACACTAGTTACCCATCGTAGGTGACCTGTGGCAGGAGTACCTACAGTACCTGTGAACACGCGGTTGTAACGGAAGCAACAGGAGACGCGCAGGCACACGCGCGCACACGCGCACAAGTGACGCGCGCTCGCATACTGACGCTGTTCATCAGCACGACTCTCTCTCTCTCTCTCTCTGTGTTTTTTTCTCTCTCTCACTTGAAAAGAGCAGGTCCTCTTACAGCGCTGTTTCTCTCGGCGAGAGAAAGTTTCTAGCAGCACGACAGACAGAATGATGGTGGATCTAATAATGTTCCAGCTTTATTTCGGAGCGCATGTCGGACTGACGCCGCGCAGCCTGGGGCTATGTCATGATACCGCGAATCGTTTATTCTTCGTTCGATAATAATTTTATTGTATTGACTCGTTTGGGTTTTTAATTAAGGAACATCATCTGCACTGGTTTATTCCGATTTTTTAAGAAAAGAGGTAAGAGCTGACACTGTGTCAGGATCACTGTGCGCTTTACTGTATCTAACCTGAGAAATGTAACACTACAAGCAAAAGTCTGTGATTAAAACTTATGCTAGACATATTTTTTGTGGCCTTTCTACTCACAATGTTCCTATAGCATTTCTTTTGAATTGTACTTCAAAGTCATTCTTTTGTTTACTTTGCAAACGTTACTTTGTATACTTTTATCTCTGATTGGTGATTCATCTTTGCAAATGTTACTTTGTATACTTTCATCATCTCTGATTCGAAATTCATCTCACCTTGTGCGCTTGGCACAGTGGCAGTTTACTGGCACTCCTTGATTGCCAACACTGTCCTACACATCATTACACATCTACTACGACTCAGGAAAGCCTGCCAGTTAGATAGCTCATTAGATACAGTGTATAAGCGGGGAAACATTCAAATGTGCACGAATAAGGGGAATCCAGGGTCAGGGCTATATACAGTAATTATGTGCTTCAGGGTATGTTAAAATCTGTGTGATTAAAATATAACTAGAATTTATTTAGTGTTTACATTTCTACACCTTCATCTTCAAATCAGGGATGATTTTTCTTCTTTTTCTAAAGAGCACCTAAAAAGATTCATTCTCATTGCTTCTTTTTTATTGGCTAGATAGATTAGATAGGTGATGATTGCAGTGTGAAGACAAACTAGATTGCCTTTGCAATCCCAGTTATAGTTGGACTATTATCGACTTTGTGATCAGCTTCCATATCTTATCAGTGGTGATTCAGAAGAACATCCAATCACAGCTTGTACCAGTTATGAATAAAAATATAATATATATGTGTGTGTTTGAACAATTCAGCCAATAACAACCTAACCTTCTGTTTTTTAGATTTAAAAAAATGGACAGAGAGCTGAACATCACCCTTGTGGGTGATGAGAACTGGACTTTGCCCACAGAATACACCATACACCGGAGCAACATAACATATGTTGGATTTTACCTGCATCAGCCATCAGTAGCTGCTATCTTCATAGTGTTTTACTTACTCATTTTTTTGGTCTGCATGGTTGGCAATGGAGTTGTGTGCTTCATTGTCTTAAGGAGCAAGAATATGCGTACTGTCACTAACCTGTTTATTCTCAACCTGGCTGTTAGTGACCTCCTCGTTGGGATTTTTTGCATGCCAACAACTCTTCTTGACAACATCATTACAGGTTAGTGCAATTTATATTGTGTGGTGTTATTTAGACTCATGATTTCTTTTTCTTTTTTTCAAAATTATATGAAATGTTTTGCAAAGTAGGCGGCATGGCTGCTTAGTGGTAAGCACCGTTGCCCTGCACCTCCAGGGTCTGGGTTTGAATCCCGGAGTAAGAGTAAGTAAAACACTATGGTTTGATTCCCATCTCTGTGTGCATGTTCTCCTCATGCTTTTTGGGTTTCCTCCGGGTACTCTGATTTCCTCCCACAGTCCAAAGTCATGCAGATTAGGCTAATTGGCATCCCCAAATTGTCCAAAGTGTGTGTATGTGCCCTGCGATGGATTGGCACCTTGTGTTCTTAAAAAAGTTCTTAGACATTTGATAATTAGCATGCTCAGTTAAATTTTATTTTAAATAAATAGAACTACAATATAATGGAATGTCTCTAAGGTTTTTGTAACATCAAACAAAGGCAAAACTGTATCTAAAGTTCTATGTTATATTTCAAGCTGTAAGGGAAGATAATTAACTGTACTTGCTGATCCTAACTACTAACTCCTAAAACCTCTATCACTGTGATGACCATACACATTTGCTTTAAAAGGCAGTGATTTTTTCTTATAAAGCCTAATGAGGTGACAAATTGGAATATGCTGCCATGTCTCTTCATTGGTTATATACAAAACTCTAGCACAAGTGAAACGCCGGGATAAGAGTGTTAGTGTAACAGGCAATTATATAGAGAAATAACTGTGTTCTGTTATTCTGCATAATCAAAAGTCACAGTTTGATTATAACATCCGTCATATAATAGGCATAGTTTAATTAAAACCACGTGATTCTGAGTTTGTCAAGGTTTCAATATACAGTATCCCTAAAGTAGTTCTGCTTTGGTTGCTACGTTGCAGCACCCACACGGCATCGCTTTAAATAATCCTATTCATCTCTGTCATCCCTCGTTGTGGTCACAATATGAGAGGTGAGAGGTGACAAGACAGGTGAAATGACTAAGCGCTCTGCAAAAGAGTCACTGCTAATCAAGTTCTACAGACTGATCATCTTTATCCAATGATGAAACATTGTTATTCAGATGGGAGTGCTGTATTCCAGAAAGGTCCTGCCCCAATCACAAGGCATGAAGGTTCGTGGAATAGATCCATGAGTATAAAATTAATGTAAATCATTTGACATGACCTTCACTGTCACCATACAACCCAGTTGAATCCAGTGTTAAACAGCAAAACATTTTTAAAAAATGTAAGTGTTCGATCCTCCAGTACAATTCTAATTTAATTTCATTAAATTATTGTTTATATATAATAATGTGAAGATGAAAAAGGTTAAAGTGCCTTGTACTTGGTGGGTTTCCTCAGGATACTCCGGTACAAATTGAGTTAATTGGTGTTCCCAATAATTGCTCATAGTGTATGTGTGCTCCGAAATGGATTAGCAGCCTATCCAAGGTGTACCCCGCCTCGTCTCCTGAGATAGGCTCCAAGCCCCTGTGACCCTGTACACAGGAAAAGTGGTATAGAAAATAAATGAATGAATGACTTGAGGCACTCGAAGATCTTATGGTAGTTGGGCAAAACAGTGCTGGCTCATTAAGTGTGAAGACTCATTACTAATGTATGCATGATCAGAATATTTTCTAGGCAAATTGGGATTTTTATTCAGTTTCTGACTGTGGTTAGGATGTTACTGGGTAAATAGAGTCCCGAAAAAGTATGTACATTCATTATATGAGGGAAGGTGCTTATTAAAGGATGTGAATGTGAAGGTTTAATAAACCATCACCAAGAGGGGGTGCTGTCTTACAACACAGATTGAAATAATGCAATAAAAAAAATAAAATAAAAGATGGATAAAAAAGGCAGACAATCACAAAACTGTTAATACTGTAATGACATCTTTGAAAATTTGTACGTTTCTTGCAGTGGCGGTTTTAGGCATGGGCGAATGGGGCATTTTTTCATGACACGTGGGGGGGCGGCACACGAACTTGGAGGAAAAAATAATAATCTGTGCCTCTAAGTGGTTTTTCTATTATCTATGATACCTGTGCCGCCCCTGCTGCTGAAGAAGCCACACAGAAGCTGAGCGCGAGCGGAG
>JAOTRS010000028.1:7615679-7630727 GCA_028565755.1 Dinotopterus cunningtoni | reverse complement strand
TTTCTTTAGTGTGATTTATTCTATATTTATTCTATATTTTATTTGTATATTATTCTTAATAATTTAAAATATTTTTTTGTAATATTTTATTATATTTATATATATTTTATTATAAAATAATATTTGTTTGTAAAAAGTATATTTATTTAACTTATGAGTAGTAGGGGGGGGGATGGTTTGGGGCGCCGGGAGGGAGTCTCACCCGGGGAGCAATTCAGTGTAGAACCGCCACTGGTTTCTTGAATATGTAAATGGATACCTGTAGGTTTGCAAACACTGTATAAAATATTGCTGAGGAAAATAAAAGCAGGCTCTCTAGCAATTAGCAATTAGTATTATCTAATTAGTTTTTTTTAGTAGAGAAGTGTCACTTGTAATTGACACGATGCAGAATACACAATAAATTCTTGTCTACCTTATCTATATCCTTGGAATTTGTTTATGAGGGCTTGGTGTAAATTAAAACGCACTTAAAGCAATTAAAACATCAAATAAAAAAAATGAACATGCAGAATGACTCAATAAGGTGTATTTAAAAAGTGAGTAACCCAATAAAGGACAGAGGGTTATAAAAAAAGTAATAATAAGAAATGCATGTTTATTTATTTTTTTAACTAATTATTTTAATTTTCGATGTATTTATTTGTTATTTAAGCTACTCTAGTGCACAATGATGGTCTTTTAGATTTGAATAGTTTTTTATGCTATAAAAACTTTACCATATTAATAATTGGGTGCACACCTTTCCAGTGTTAATTATTTTAAAGTTGGCTAGGATATCTTTATTTTTTGTTACCTTTCATATTCAGCATGAAATTTTTTTAGCTTAAAGAATGCTAAACATGCCATTATATTTTATTAGTGGGCAATAATATTCACATATCGACATTTGTATACAGCCAATACCTTCATGCCAGATTAGTGTTACTGTAGGTTTGCACATGTGGATTACCTTCCATAATTTAGTTCACAGGCTAATAGCGTTCAGATCCAAAGATTAAGAAGGAAAAACTACAGCCAAAACCATTAGTTTTTAGCTATAAGACAAAAAAAGAGCACTGTGGCCAAGCATTGCTAATCAGTGAGGAAAAAGAATAGAAGTAAAGAGGTTTGGTTTTGAAAAGCGGAGACACATCTGTTTAATTTGGCCCTTTGGGATTAAAACAAGATGATCTCGTTCCCAAATCGAGTGTAAAACATCTCAAGCAGCAGGGTTCTTTTAAATTAAACCTAGTATTGGAAGTAGAAAGGGAATTGCCTTCCAGTCTTAAATGCAATGCAGAAAACCGGTCTATTTTAATTTTGTTACGTTCGACTTGTTATGTTTTCCGACACTGGATCTCAAATGTGGTGCTTTCCAAAAAAAAACAAAAAAAAAACGCTGTTGCACTTTCGAGGTTCAGTAAAATTAAGGAACTCAGCTGTAGGTTTGAGTTAACACACATACACACACAGACACACAAAGATCTCAGTAACTCTGCACAGGTGCAAGATATTACCTGCTGGTTCACTGGTTCAACTGTCATTTATGGAAGACTTCAATCAACGTCTGGGGAAACAATCGTTCCCTTGAGCATTGGGTCAGTAAAGGAGTTCCAGGGAGGCCAGTGTTTCAGACATAAAGTCCGATCATGGCTTTAGCATACTGAGAACTTTCATCCTTAATGGTATCCAAGCTTTAGTAAAATGCTGGGATACAGTAAGTGCATTAGTGTGGCAGGGGAGTATATAGAGAAATAACTTTAGCTTTTACTCTCTGTGTTCTGTTATACTGCAGAATTGAAAGTCATGGTTTCATGCCAGTGGTTATTGCTGTAGATGAGAGTAAGTTGTGCCAACCTGGCAACCCACAATTCCAGCTGTACTGTAATTCCATTGGCACCTAGTGAAGTCGAGTGCTTTCCTGAAGGGATCCATTCATGCAAGGCTTCCAAACCGCTTGATGCTATGAAAGTGCATCTGATCATAAAATTCGAATGTGGTTTTAATCTTGGACAAATCTCAAGCCTTTTTATTTGTTTGTTTGTTTATTTGTTTTTGGGTTCACAAACTTTTAACAGTTTCTCTCAGTTTTATTATGGGCTCAGTTGCAGTCAATGGTATGTTTAGCTGCTTATGATATTAATTTCTTCATGTACATTACATACATTTTGGCCCGGCACAGTGGTGTAGTGGTTAGCACTCTCGCCCTGCACCTTCAGGGTCCGGGTTCGATTCCCGTCTCTGTGTGCATGGAGTTTGTATGTTTACCACGTGCTTGGTGGGTTTCCTCCAGGTGCTCCGGTTTCCTCCCACAGTTCAAAGACATGCAGATTAGGCTAATTGGTGTTCCCAAATTGCCCGTAGTGTGTGAATGAACGTGTGAGTGTGTATATATGTGTGTGCCCTGTGATGGATTGGTACTCTGTCCTGCTCTAAGTCTCCTGGGATAGGCTCCAGGCCCCCCGTGATCCTGTATACAGGATAAAGCTGTACAGATGACGATGATTACACTGTCCCAGCAGATGTTGCTGGCATTCAGCAGGCATTATGAAAAATCTAAATGTGAATTGCATATAGATGTAGCCTAGGAGCATTTATGAGAAAAAAGGTTTTGACTGTGCCACCTACCCCCTTGACATAAATAGGAATATTTCATGAAGAATAAAAGCGCACTCTATCATAGAAAAATAAGCTTTTTTTAATATATATATATTCTGATACTGTAGTCGGTAGTTGATTATTTTCTGACAGCAGAAAGTCATTTTTGACTTCCACAGAAATTTGCCAGTGAGTACAATTTGTTATTAGCTACAACAAATTCTAAAAGTTCATTTAGAGTAGCATCATGAATCATTTATAGCAACTTTGAACATTGGTTCCCCAAAGAACCTTTTATTAATAAGACAACTTGACATGTTACAAAAAAAATGCAGTCATAAAGACTCTAACTTTATGCACCAACTCTGAAGCCTCCTTTCATAAATGTTTAAAAAGTTAAAGACATTTTCTGATGGATTTTCTGAACAGTTGTTGATTCCAGTGAGAAAATCCCTTAACAAATATCACAAGCGGTGTTGTAAAACCCTTAATTGACTTTCATCTCTACTAATTGTATCATCAAAGTCTGCCATCATCCAATATTTGAACACACCCACAACATTGAAGATGATTTAGCTAGACAGCATGTTTATTGTCTGTTATTATAAGAGAGGGGAAACACATCAGGCTTCGTGTGCGAGGTTTTACCTGGACCCAAAAGGAATACAACTGTAGGACAACTCACTCACTCATTGTACTGTATGTCTATACCGCTTTATGCAAAGTCACAGGAGGCCTGGAGGCCATGCCGGGAGACTTAGGGCACAAGGCGGGGTATCCATTGCAGAGCACAACGGATACACACAGATTCACAAACTACGGCCAAGAACGTGCATTAGTCTAATCTGCATGTCTTTGGACTGTGGGAGGAAACCCACCACACACGGGGAGAACATACAAACTCCATGCACACAGACCTGAGTCGGGAATCGAACCCAGATCCTGGAGGTGCAAGGCGACAGTGCTAACCACTAAGCCACTTTACCTCTTTATATGATAATCATTAAATATATAAATTAAGTAATTTAAGTAACTGGGTAATAAGTAATAAATCAATTTCACCAGACAGACAAAGCTGGGTTAAGGCAGTTGAAAAAGGCCATTAATGATCATGAAACTGCCTAGGAAAAGTTATTAGACATCACATTTCTGCTTGTATAGTTTTCAGAGTGTAGTTTTTCTTTTACAAAAGATTGTTAGTCAACATTAAATAACAAGCCAAAGGATCTTTCGAGGCAGCATGGTGGCTTAGTGGTTAGCACTGTCTTCTTTCACCCGCCTAAAGTCTGTGTGCATGGGTGGAGTACATGGAGTTTGCATGTTCTCCCTGTAAAGCTTAGGCTAATTGGCGTCCCCAAATTGCCCGTAGTGTGTGAGTGTGTAACCCACCACATGCCCTAAGTCCCCTGGGATAGGCTCCAGGGCCCCCGCATCCATGTATACAGGATAAAGTGAGTGAGTGAGGATCTCATGACAGAAAAGGCATTTTGTGTAAATAATTAATGCTGTATGTTCTGAGATAAAATAAAATATTTTTTGAAGGATTTTGTAATCTGTTCCTTAATATTTTGGGTTTTTTTTTGGAGAAAATAATTTGTGCTTGCTTCCTCTAACCCAGAGGCTGGCAACCAGCAGCTCCTGAGCCACACACAGCTCTTCATCTCAACATTAGTGGCTCCCAGCCTTGTCACAAAAAGCTGAAAGTGAAAAACATTTTACATTTTGCTGTTATTATTATTATTGTAAGCCTAAAGTCATCCTGGATGAATGAAAGAAAGTGAGCAGTTTTAGAATTGATGCAAAAAGCAGAGCAGAAGCGAAAGTAGATTTTAGTAATGAATAAAAACTCCATTACTGCTGTTAGTTTTGAGGCAGCTCAGGAGATACTGTACAGTAGTAAGGCATGAAAAGCTATTCACAAACTGTGAATCAAGAAAAGGATTACTTATTACACTATCAAGTAGCTATTCTGAGACAAGTAGTATCCTTCTCTTTGAACTGACTGGCAAAGACAGGGCCATAACGGGGGCAACAAACCTTACCAGCCTCTGTTCCAACATACTGTTGCTTGTAATAAGATCATGCAACTATCTGGGTATGTGAACACTAACGAGTCAGATCAAGAAATCATTGAGTTGATTGCGATAAAAGGGGAAGGATATTGGAGAGGCTGTTGTGAACTGTTTTAAAGCTAAAGCATACAGTAGCTACATGGTGCCAGTGATTACAGATGGGGCACATAGTATGAGAGCGACACAAAAATGGATTGTGATTCAACTACAGAACTCATCAGATTGAAAGCTCCTCATCTTTCACTGCATCTTGCACTAAGCTGCACCGTGCACAAAAACTTTCCATCCCAAGTGCACTGAAGTGATGAACCTGATCTTCCTCATGGTGAACAAAATAATAGCAGTAGGCTTAAACCACTGACTGTACAGACTATACAGTACATTTCTAGATGAGGTTGGTGGCACATATCGGCAGCTCGTGCTCCGTAACGACATCTGGTGCCTGTCCACAGGTTTGCCACTTGTGCAAAACATGTGAAATCCTTCCTGCAAATCAAAGGTCAAGGATCTCAATAGGTTTGAATTTTTGTTGCACTTCATGTTGCTTATACTGCAACAAGACGTGAACATGCTGAATAAAAGCTGCTCGAATGTGTTCTTGTCGACAGTGTTGGCGAGAGATGTACAGAGAGGCATGCTTTCTCACTTTCGTGCACTCCCAGAGAGAGTTCTAATCAAGCTTTGTGCACTGGTGCGCAGTCATGTTGGAACTTGTGTGTGGAGTCGGGCTCGGCCCCTTACTTCAAATGAAAGGAACTCTTAATGCTTCAGCATATCAAGACATTTTGGACAATTTCATGCTCCCAACTTTGTGGGAACAGTTTGGCGATGGCCCCCTTCCTGTTCCAACATGACCGTGCACCAGTGCATAAAGCAAGGTTTATAAAACTATCCCTATGGATTAAGAAATGGATGTTACTCAGGTTCATATGCATGTGAAGGCAATATACATAGTGGAGCTACTCAATTTCTAAGTAAGCATAGACTCAAATTCTTAGAATGTACAAACTTGTTATGAAGACAACTCACCAAATCCCCCCAGAGAAAATCCATTTTCTCTGTTTTCTCCACAGGTTGGCCATTTGGAAGCATGGTTTGCAAAATGAGTGGTATGGTCCAGGGCATATCTGTCTCTGCCTCTGTCTTTACTCTGGTTGCTATTGCCGTTGACAGGTAATCTGATTTTCCATCTTATATGTTTGTATGTTTTTTTTAATTATTATTATTATTTTATTTCTTACTTTGGCCATCAATCTATACACTATAAGCCACAAAAAGAGGGCACGCTATTAAAAGAAGAAGGCAAATTATGATTTTGGTAGATGGCAGATGAGGTTGATGAAAGGTAGCCCTAACTGAAGAGCAGCCCTCTTGAAGTCTAAGTATAGGTTTTGTAACATGATAATACACAATTGAACATGATAATACACAATTGAACTCTTAGGGCTTAAATCTATGAACTAAATTGAACAGAATACATATAATTAGCTAGCTAAAAGCATCACTACAGTAGCAGAGTTCTTCTAAGCAAGATCAGGGTCAGAATTGTGTACAGGATTAATGCATCCAATACATATTTGTTTAGTTTACCTGGACTGAGAATAGCACTGAATAATAATAATAATAATAATAATAATAATAATAATAAAACAATGTTGAGTTGCTTCAGGAAAAGCCCGAACTTGAGCCTATCTGCAAAGAGAACTTTAGATGGAGGTTCACAGGCTTTTGCCGTCCAATTTCACCGTGCTTCATCTGCCTTGATCTTGCTTTCCAAACAATACAATGTTTCCAATGCAATGTGATATGAAACAATAATTAAGCTTAGAAAAGATTAAAAATACAGTAGATATGTGTTAGAAAAATGTGGGCGGGTATATTAAATATTAAACAGTGAATATTACTTTGTTTGCTGAGTAAAGTTCTTCTTTGATCATAATTAAATTGTGTTTGTAAATGGACAATTTCCTTACAAAAATGTCATTCTTTACATTCCCCTTACTTATACACCTATTAAAAACACATCTTCCAAAGTGGGCTTTACATGGTTTAAGGCAGCCCTCTTAAAGTCTAAGTATAGGTTTTGTAAAATGATAATACAAAATTGAACTCTTGGGGCTTAAATCTAGGAATACATTAGACAGAATATATATATTTAGCTAATTAAAAGCATCACTACAGTAGCAGAGTCCTACCTAAGCAAGGTCAGGGTCAGAATTGTGTACGGATTAATGCATCCAATACATATTTGTTTAGTTCACCGCGGACTCAGATAAAGGTTTCCCTTTTAGAATAGCACTGAATAAATTAAGGATGTACCATGTACCAATTCTTAAATTGAACCTGCAGTTGTCCAGATTATGCAGCATGGAAGTTCATGTCTATCAACAGAGTCCTTCTTGTGATGGCTACAGTAGGTTTAAAATAGGGTTGATGAGATTTCTCCAAATTGATAATGAGTCTGGAAAGCATCTGATAATGAGTCTAGATAAGCTACTTTCAGCTTCCATGCACTTCTCAAAACTAGCTGATTGAGAGTGAAGTGATGTTCAACTCAGGGCGCACCGATTAAGACAGAATTCACTACGCCAAATTGCGTGGATTGCACGGACAAAAATAACTGCACGAGTGGGTGCAATTTGTCAGAATTCCTTTGTGAATGGAAGGGATGGGATTTAAAGAAATAACTGTTTTTTTTGCAAGAACTAAGTGTTCCCACAATATTCCTAAGTTATATTAACAGCTAAAATGCTGCTTAATATTTCTTGGACGATATGCCGTTATTGCTGTGAGTTTTTTACAGAAAAACGCAACAAATCACAGAATGGAAATCAAATCAGCTGTAAATCTATCCATTTAATCAAACCTACCCATTTGACTTCAAGTCAAGTCAAGTCAATTAGGCTTTTATTGTTATTTCAACCACATACAGTTCAGTACACAGTGAAACGAAACAATGTTCCTCCAGGACCAAGGTGCTCCAATACATACAGCATAAATTAAGAGAAGCTATCCTAGAACCTACTGTAATTAGCTGACTAGCTGGGACAAGACAGAATGACAAGACATTTTAAGGTAACACAATAATCTAAGTTTTATACAAAAGAGACAACATAAAGTGTGCATGTAAATGTGCTAACTTAATGTGAAATCAGGTTAAAAAAAAAAAAAATCAAAAAATACATACATTTACATCATGGGGCACTGGTGGCTCAGTGGTAGGTGTTTCGCTTGCCATGCGTAAGGCCCGGGTTCGATTCCCAGGCAGTTCCCAACCCCCAGCCACTGGATGCAATGCTGGTCCCAAGCCCAGATAAAATAGGAGGGTTGTGTCAGGAAGGGCTTCCACCGTAAAAACCTGTGCTAAGCTTGTATGTGCAGACCGGATGGTCTGCTGTGTCGACCCCTTGCTGGGAGCAGCCGGAAGACCACCAACAACATACATTTATATTAATATTGTAAAACAAAAAATAATATAAAAGTCAAACTTACACTACCAGTCAAAGGTTTAGACACACCTCATTCGCCATGGTCCTTCCTGTTTTTTATTTCTTATTACATTGTAAAACAATGCTGAAGGCATCCGAAATATGCATTAATCTCTTATGAGCAGGTGATATTGAGATGTTCTGTAAAGCCTTCATAACGGCTCTAATCTGAGGTGCTAATTGGTGATTTCTGAGGCTGGTATTTCTAAATGAAAAAGTTTTGGTCTTGCTTTCCTGGGAAGGTCTTCACGAGAGCCAGTTCCATCATGGTGCTTGTTGGGTGTATGCAAATGCACTTGACAGAATAGCTGACCTTCATGTCTTAAAATAACAACTGACTTTATTGTTGTTGTTGTTTGCTGTTACTTAATAGAATTATTTGCTTGAGTTACTTAATTCCATATACCTAAATCCAGTATTGTTCTAGAATGTAGCTTGTGTCCAAACTTTTGCCATTTTTTTCGGTATAATTTTTTTATCGTATAGCATTTTTTGTATATTATAGTATTTATAATAAATACCACTACCAGGTAGGTTTCATGTGGAAGGTCCGGGTTTATTTCTCATCCAATGCCCAACTTGTGTGCAGACTGGATGGGTCGCTGTGGCGGCCCCTCGACATGAGCAGCCAAAAAACAACAACAGCATCATAAATTCCACTACCAGAATAAAACTCCAATAGCGGATATCTAGTTAAGCATTCTGTGCAACACATACTGTATGTCAAAAAACTTGGTGGACAGTGCCTGGAGAAGACTGTCTGTCTCATCACATCTTCCTCCGTAGACTCACTTTCCTATCTAATTTTGCTGTCCTTGGAAATGCCAGAGATGCAGATGCTGTATTCACTACTTTGTGCACTGGAACGAATGAGTATTAGAAACCTGCATGTATTGAGCCACACCTGGAGCTGTGCATCACATCATTGTCTCTCATCTGTCAAGCATTGTATTAGTGCTTTTCCTTTCACCTTGTGCAGTGGTTTCAGTAAAGTCTAAATTGTGGGTATTTGTTCAAGCTCACAAGGTGGACATCCTTAAAAATCAACAGGAAACTGAAAATCAGTCCTTAAATTGTTGTACATTTTGCAACACATCGCTATGTCATGGATTAATTAATAGGTGGGATTAGGGATATAGGATTAACTTTATCTGGATTATCTTATAGGTGTCAGATTTACCAGGCTGTGGGTTTTTATATGCCTGTAAAAAAAAAAACTCTCATTCTTTTCACATCTTGAACAGCATCTATACATTTTTATGGTGTTACCATTTGAAAAAACCTCTCTCTCTCTCTCTCTCTCTCTCTGTCTGTGTGTGTGTGTGTTTAGTATTGCTTCCTCGTTTGCTTCCGCTAGACGTCACGATCATGATATCATGTGCTGATCTCATAATTGCATTCTGCATATCGACCTCCCATCTGAATCATTTGCATTTACATCGTCTGTTAAAGTTTGTATCTTTCCAAGGTGAGATTTTAATATGATTTCGGTTACAAAATGCAATAAACAAAATTTGTTTTGGATTTGCTCTTATTCCGTCAAATGATTTTTCTCAGGCGCATAAGGTTGTCCTTGTGTGTCTCACGATAAGGTTCCAACAAATCTTAAATTTGAAAAGCACTTTGTTTCCTTTGTTTCCTTCTTTTAAGCTTTAGGCAAAACCCAACCACTGAATGCCTGAATTTTGATAGCGAAACAAATTGCAACCCATCCATAAAGCATCAGTCACATTGCTTCTTTTTGTGGTCCAGTGGTGATGGTGATGTCTGGGCTGCCAGATGGGACGAAAGAGTATTTCCGTGGCATCAATAACCGCAAAATGAGGAGAGTGCCACAAATTAGGACACTACTCACTTGTCTGGTGCAGCAGCTGCCTTTTATATCATGTCACCATGTGCAGGAGAGCAGATAATCATCTGTCTCTCTCCAGCCATTTTGCATGCTTTTGTTGCCAACTTTGGCATATATGCCTATATACATGTAGGTCATTTTGGATGGTGCAATGTATATAATAGAAGAAAACAGTTACCATGACAACTAAAAGTATCTGGCATTCCTTAAAAGTATTGAAACACGTATAGAAGGAGAAAACCTGCAGTTGGTCCATGTGGTGCAGAAAAAAGTGAGACAAAAAAGAAAGTCTCTGCTGGCTGACGAGACACCACAAAGTGTAAAAAAATAATTGATTTTATTTAAGCAGACTGCAGGTGAGGATGAGGAGAGTGGCAAAGAGGGAGAAGCATCAAAGAGGTGTGAGCAAAGAGCAGGTGCTGTATCGCACTTACCTGCTATGTGCTGCGCACCAGCGAAATAAACTTACTAAAGAACAAAATGTTTTCATTAACCTTGTGGTTTCAAAGACCAGATTCCAGCTGTCAGTGCTCAAATGTTGAGAAAAGCTATGTTTCTTAAAAACTTTTAATTTTTTTTAATAGGAATTAACTTCGACAGTAAACAAGCAAAATAAACACAGTCATTTTATTACTTTCTTCTTTTTGTAGAAGTAATCAGAGTTGATAAATACTTAAACAGTCCACGCCGTATCAGCCATAACATTATGACCACCCGCCTAATATTGAGTAGGTCCCCTTTTTGCAACCATAACAGTGACGCACTGTGTATTCTGACACCTTTCTATCACAATCTTTTCCTGAATTTGATCCACACTAGCGCTTCTGTTGGATCGGACTACACGGGCCAGACTCCCTGTCGCTCAAATTGAGGAAAAGGTTATTGCTGGTTCCAATAGAAAGGTGTCAGAACACACGATGCATTACTGTTTTGGTGGTTATAATGTTATGGCAGATCAGTGTACCATACAAAAAGTGCACTTTGTAAGAAAGAGTTAGGGTTAGGGTTTTTAACCTTAGAGTTTTGAAATGAAAAGATGCTGATAATAGAAGCCGACAATTAGGTCTAATTAGGTGTGAGGTGATAATTGTGTTAATATAATTTTGAATATTTAATTTCTGTACAGGTTGCTTAGTGGTTAGTACTGTCGTCTTGCACCTCCAGGTTCCGGGTTCGAGTCTCACCTCGGGGTCTGTGTGCTTAGAGTTTGCATGTTCTCCCCGTGCTTGGTGGGTTTCCTCCAGGTGCTCCGGTTTTCCTCCCACAGTCCAAAGACATGAAGGTTAGGCTAACTGGCATTCAAATTGCTCGGAGTGTGTGAGTGTGTATATGTGTGTGTGCCCTGGGATGGACTGGCAGCCTGTCCAGGGTGTAATGTGCCCTAAGTCTCCTGCGATAGGCTCTAAATACATTATAACACAGTATAGATGATAAGTTACAGTAGTGAGTGATTTCTGTTTGATCGTTTTTTCATGTATTTTTTTTCCTTTTAAATGAATGATTCTTTGAACGCCAAGCATGAGTCGTTTATCAGCAAGTTCCAGGGCCACTTTTTTTGGCAGTCTGGCCCTGCTCAACATCACTATCTACAAAACGAGAAACATGCAGCATGAGAGACACAATCAGGCCACTGTTGAGGTGACAGCCTTTTATAATGCGAAAGGGTAGATGATTATTCCTCTTCAGCTGCACTGCAATTCTCAGCTCTGACCTGCAAACATATGCTTCCTGGCTATTCACAACAATGGTCCGATCTATCTATCGATCCATCTATTCAATCCAACCCATGCAATGCAATGATTTGCATTCCACACTAAGAAGCTTAACATCAGTTTCTCCCTGCCATGAAATAGTTTTTATGCTCATTTTGACCTGATTTTAAACTATAATCTCAACATTATGAAAAAGATCCGATAACTTTGTGCATTCAATATTATGTACTGTATAATATCCAAGGCCAGTGCATCTCCTGAAGTCATGCTTAATACTTAATGTCATCTAGAGAAAGTGCTATGTGATAATATCATATACACCACCCTGTTGTGATGACTGTATGCAGTTCTTAAAGAGGGGGTGGAATGTTTCTTTTTAAAAAGCTAAATTTCTCACTTTTCTAAATAAGGAACAACACCAAGACCTACTCTGAGATAAAAGGCCAAGAAGAAAAAAGGAAAACAAGTAAGCAGTTGACCACACTGCACGAATACTGTATAAATAATAGATGTAATCTTGGATTTCCTTTTTTCCAATTTCCAGAATCATCCATTTTAGTGCAAAAAAAAAAAAAAAACCCAAACAAACCCCACTCCAGTAGCATCTACTAAATCTGAAATCGCACAAAGTACTCATTCAAAACGACTATGTTTCACCTCTAAGGCTTCCTCTTTAAGAGATAACTATTAAGGCAGGACATAAATGCAGACTGTATTAAATATACCAGAATTAAAAGGAGTAAACCTGGACTAGGATGAAACTATTGTAATTAGCAGAAGAATACACGAAGCAAATAAAACAAATGAAAGAAAAGACTTAATCAAAATACACAGTTTTATACAGAACAACTAATCAAAGAGGGGTTTTTTTGTGATCCAAGTGAAAAATGAGTTTATGATTGACAGGACAATAGTGACAAAAAAACAAATTAGGATGATGTTGTGCAGCACAGTGGCGTAGTGGTTAGCACAGTCACTGGCATTGCCAAGGTCCGGGTTCGATTCCCAGCTCATGGTCTGTGTGCATGGAGTTTTCATGTTCTCCCTGTGCTTGGGGGGTTTCCTCACAGTACTCCGGTTTCCTCCCACAGTCCAAAGACAGACAGATTAAGCTAATTGGCGTCCCCACATTTCCTGTAATGTGTGAATATGCATGTGTGTGCCCTAGAATAGATTGGCCCATCCCTAGTCCAGGGTGTACTCCGCCTCATGCCCTTAGTCTCCTGAGATAGGCTCAGGCCCTCCTCCCAGTAGACAGGATGAAGCATTATAGCCGATGATGATGATGATCTAGTAATTTGGATAGAATTTTTCAGTCTGTATTAATAATTTTGTAGATTCCACATTACTATAAGGAATGTATGCAAAATGTAAGGTTGTAGGTAGTTCTCTGGTAAATGTATCCAGATACATTGAGGTAAAACTAATCAGACCTTTTTAGTCAGTATTTTTAATTGACATAAGTTGATAAGCTGAATGGAGTGTAGAAATCAGCTCTAGCTGTGGAGCTAATTTGACTCTACAGTATATTGCTGTTTCTTAGATAGCTGGTGTTCCTCCCACGCTTGGGAACACAAACCTCATTGAGCACCATACAAAACTCCCACTGGTGTAGCTGCGCTCAGTCAGATGCATTGCTTAGCTGAACACAAAAGAAAAGTGATTCAAGTGATTTTGTGGGAAACGCTAGAGATCGGAGTAATTGCAGTAACTGGAACAGGGAGCAGTCTGTTTATGTATGGGTGGGCGTGGCTGAAGCAGTGACGAAAATTCTTCCTCCGTTGATAAAAAAGGCTCCTGTTAAACTTTTGCTGTACACTATATTTAGCTAGTTTTCTAAACTACAGACAACTTTGTTTCGATTCAGCGGTGGTATGATCCTACCTGCTGTTCTGTAAATCATTCTGATTCCCTGTTACAAAAGGTAATGCATCAACATGTGTAAACAAATCAGTGCTTTCAACCTATTTCCTGGGGATTTTAAATCTTTTTGTTTGTTTGTTTTTTATGTTTTTTAGGAATGACTAATTTCCCTGGACAAACCAGGAACTGCTCAGTGCTGACAACCTCTATTATCCAAAATGCTTTTACTCGGGAGATATTTACTCATAATTACTTGCTAATAATGAAGCCCAGAAAACTCCTACCATCTTAAAGCAGGTTTGTCAAAGAAAAAGCTTGTTGGCTTAGAAATAAAGTGGCATCCTCTGGAACAACAGTACATTTATGGCATTTGGCAGACACTCTTATTCAAAGCAGCTTACACATATGAGCAGTTGAGGGTTAAGAGCCTTGCTCAAGGGCCCAACAGTGGCAGCTTGGTGGTGCTGGGGTTTGAACCTAGGACCTTCTAATGAGTAGTTCAATACCTTAACCACTGAGCTACCCATGCCCATGAAGCAATGCTGTATACTGTATACTGCAATACTGGTTATTGCTGTTATATGGCACTGGCAAATTTAATTTGTATAGATATGATTTGTACATTACCTAACAGCGTTCTTGGGCTATTTTGAGGCACACTGTAAACATGTGGTTAGTTACATTTAAATAGTAAATATTACTTATAGTTTATACTAGCATTAGTACTCCTCCTTGACGAGTAAAGAGTTTGTAGAATTATTTAAAAGGTTAAAGCTGAAAATTAGATGATCAGCGTCTGGCACATAACTGCTCTGCCCTTCCCTTCGGCTCAACATTTTGATTAGAATTATGGTGCAATGTTTATTTTTCATAGTGTACGTACCATTTTTTTAGAGTAAGTCATGCATTGCGGTCGTTCCTGTATCTTGCACATAAGAAAAAAAGTTATGTAATCTAGTACAAAACTGCTCCTAACATCTCTTCTACTTGTTTTGATATAATTATTGACACAGGTTTCAATTTAGGAAAATACATAAACATAATTAATACAAAATATAAAGTAAAACTAAAACAAATGAACCTGCACTTTAACTTTAAAAAAAGTAAAAATACTTTTTAAAAAGCTGGTGTGTGTGTTTGTGTGTGTGTGTTTTTGTGTATGTGTGTAAGGCTAAAAGAAGAGGAGAGGAGTTCACATTGTATTAATTATTATTGTATTAAAATATCTCTGAGGTTTTTTTTTGCTGATAGAAGGAAATAACTATAGGATTACATTAACTTGACTAAGTAACGTGTGGCATGATAACACAGTAGTAGCAGGCTTTTTCCTGAACTGAATTTAAATCCATGGATTTGAAAAATACAGGATCAAAAAAAAAAAAAAAAAAAAAAATATATATATATATATCAGTGGCGGCTACTGGTCTGTCAAATAGGGGAAGCTCATTTTCGGCCTACATCATAAAATTGTCTATTTATTT
>JAOTRS010000028.1:7592630-7611715 GCA_028565755.1 Dinotopterus cunningtoni | reverse complement strand
CTACTCTCTCTAAGAGCTTAAAGAGGAGCTAAAAAGAATATTATTATTATTATTATTATTATTATTATTATTAACAATAATAATAATAATAATAATAATAATAATAATAATAAAATTGTAGATTGTGCTTTTATTACATTGCTGTCTTCCATTACTTTCTAAAAATTAAAACACTGGAATGGAGCTTATTTTTCCTGCAACTGTAAAGTGCTTCAAGAAGTCCACAACCACTCTGAACCTAATCTAATCCTAAAAATTCCACTTCTTCTGTTTAACAAATTAGACTAAAAACTATAAACCATACTATGCTTTACTTATTTAAATCATTGCTAGCTTTAGTTAGTCAACGCAGGCCAGCCTTCACTGAAACAGTGAGCCTTGACCACCCCTGACCCTGTCGCCGCTTCACCGGTTTCCCTTCCTTGGATCACTTTTGTCACGTCCTGACCACTGCAGTCTGGGAACATCTTACAAGACCTGCAGTTTTGGAGTTGTTCTGCCCCAGTCGTCTAGCCATTACAATTTGGTCATTCTCACAAAAGCTACAGATACAATATCTCATTACATTGGCAGCTGGAAGTGGCTGGGATACACAGTATAAAACAGCAGGTGAACATGCTGTCCCTGAAGTTAAAAGCAGAAAAAATGGTCAAGGAGACAAATTGTGATGGCTAGACGCCTGGGTTGGAGCAACTTATAGACATTGTTAACAAGATGCCTAGCAAATAACATTTCTTTTATATTTAGTGATTATTGTGTAAAAGCATTCAACTTAATGTATCTTTTTTCCTCTTGTATCTTTTTTCCTCTAGTTTTTAGCTTGGTCTTTTTTAAGAAAACATATTAGATGGGTATTAATACACTACCTGCTGATTCCCTAGGAACAAAATAGCTCTATAAAGTGATAATGTGAACATAGAACATGACAGCGTCATTTATTAAATTCAGTTTATTTTTAATATTCATTTCTTTTAAAAAATATAAATTCTAAAATAATCACTTCTGCGGTGTGCTCTAAAACGTTATCAAAAATTAAAATGTTATTGTAGTTGAAAAACAAATAAGATTCGTTTTAAAAGATCTGTAATTTACCCAACTTTCTTCTGTTACACAATCCCCCAAAAATATAAGTTAAAAATGCATTGATGTACAGTACACTGTTAAAACATGGTGATTCAGTACGACAGAATTTACACAAAATTATAGATTTTTTTGTTTTTTTGTGAAAAAGATCATTAAAAAAAAAATACATGGAATGTAGAGGACATGCACGAACAAGGCTGTAGGATCAAACACACACACACACACACACACACACACACTGACATTTTTCACTGACCACAGACATAATCATCATAAGTGGCAATCACATTATTGATATTTCACATCTACAAGACAACTTATCAATTTGTGTAAATAGAAAGTAAGCAGAACGCAATATAAAATGTAGTCAGTTACTAGAAGAAAAAAAAACAAGTGGCTTGATTTCTATGCACCCTGTATTCTTTAATCGACTGTTTTGGAAACTTTTTAAAATCAATTTTAACATGTTATCCTGAGTAGACGTCTGGAGGAAGATATCACTCAGTGTAAATAGGATCATGTTTGTGTGCATGCTGTGAACATCCATGACGCCCATGAAGAATGAAATTTACAAAAATCTTTATAAACTTTATAAACTTTGTCAGATCTTTAGATCGGACAAGAAAAAAAAAATTGGTCCTACAATAGACAATATATTTGTCATTTCGATTCACTTAAAGCACTAAATGATATGCTAATCAGTCATAACACCATACGAAATCCACCAGAAAGCTCTCGTATATCATATGTCTGCTTCCATCCAGGGAGGGTTTTGGCGACTGAGACACGTGAAACCAGCCAACCACATCTTTTTCAACCTCCTGCTCAGGTTATGACACTTAAACGAAAGTGCTATGGACCTTCTTTCACATACATGAGCTCACAGAGGTCAACGACTGGCTAGTGTCGCTCTGAGAACAGCAGGACTACTGATGGCTCTGGGAATGTTTTGGTTGCAAAGGTCATTTATTTTACTTATTTAACCGAATGGATATGCTAGACTTTCAAATAAGCTTAGAAAATCCCATAAAGCTTTATGAATACAGGCTCCGCAGAAGGCGACAGAAACCCAATCTGTAAAGACCAATGCATTCTTTTTTTTTTGTTTGGATTTTTCCCAGATTTTTCGTCATATCCAATTCCCACCCGTCATTGGTGCATTCCCCCATCACGGCTACTACTACCAATCGGGGGGGGCCGTAGACTATCATGTGTTTCCTCATAACCACAAGATGCCTACCAACCCCTTTACCACTGCGCTACACTGCATTCTTAATCAATACACACATGGTTATAATTATATTTGACATATACTATAGCAACTGTTATAATGCATTAATTTATTGCTCACAGAATGCATTACAATCAGAATTTATTAAACATTACACCAATCAGCCATAACACCACATTAATACCAGAAAACATTAACACATTAACATTGATTATCAATTATATACCTGTGAATTGGCTCATTTATGCCTTATTTATGCCCGCGGCACGAATCAACAGAAAACGCCAATGCTGGCCAGAATACTAAGGCACCAACATCAGAATGTGAACCTGGAATCCAAATTCCCCCAGATCTCAATCCCATCAAGCACCTATGGGATGCGCTGGAAAAACAAGTGCAATCCATGGAGGCCCCATCCTGCAACCAACAGCACTACAGGTCCTCTGCTAACATCTAGGTGCCAGACACTACAGCACACCTCCAGAGGTCTTGCAGAGTCAGAGGGGCGCTGAGGGGCCACCCAGGGGTGCTGAGGGGCCACCCAGGGGGCACAAGGGGGCCGGCACAATACTGGGGATAATGTTTTGCATTGTAATGTTAATGGTTGATCATGGTGTACTGGGGAAAAAAGGAGATTGGAATTGTAATTTTTTTTTTAACAGGAAATTTTTTAAAAATCATATGTATACTTGTAATTTACTATAGTTGCGATTGTTGTTTTAAAAAAAATGCTTAAATGAACAATTTAATGTAAGTCGTGTTTATTCCTTAATTTATTTCTGTTTTTTTTTTTTCAAGTAATTGATCAGTGATCGGTCTTTTGTCTTTATGTATAATCCCTGGTGAATGCATTATAATATGATATGAATGTGTTTTTATATTAATTATAAATATGACCTTCACAGAAAGTGTTGGCGTTCACTTTGCCATGTATTAATTTATTCTTTGTTTCTTTAAGTCACTTTTCGAAAGTCATTAGGTTGAAAAGCGGGAAGACATTAATGGCGCTCGTTACCAGGAGGGGTTGCAGAATAATACAACCTTAGTGCAAGGTACAAATAAGAAAAAAAAATGAAACTGATATTTGGTTATTAATTGATTAGCATCGATTTCATTTCTTTGAATAAATCTGTACTTGAAATTATTTCATTACTATTAAAGGGATGAAAAATATTTTATAACACTGTATTAAGTGGAATACCATACAGCGAATCAGAAATAAACACGATTAAAGGTTAAAACATCACGTAGGCATTAATGTTCTCTGTTGTAATAATACAGTGTGAGCCTTCGATTTTAATATTGTGTTCGGAAAAGTACAATAAGCATGACAACATTAAAACTCATGCTGAGAAAAAAAAATTAAAAAATCAACACTTCAATTATTTTTGTCTTACATCAATTCCTTCCATCTATAGAGGTAGAGCTACAAAATAAAAAAATCAAAATATTATTTTTCCTGCTACAGGAAAATGGTAATTCCTTATACAAAAGAAAACAAAGAATAAAATAAAATAAAAAAGCCAAGAAGGATGAAGGAGTGTTTTTTTTCTCCTTGTGTGGTCACAAACCATGTACAGCATTTTCAGTTGATCGACACAAGAATAAATGAATGAATGAATTGCATAGTAGTAGGAATTACGATGTCAGCCAGTGTTCTTAAGAAGTAAGCAAACGATGAGTGAGCTGTATAACTGTATATTTCTAAGTGAAACAGAATGAAGGTTTAAAATGGCATCCATGAAGATGAAGCGTCCAGATGTTGTACTCTGGTAGGGGAACGCATCCAGGCAATGTAGGCGTGATGGAAATGCCCCGTTACAAAAAAAAAAAAATCAAAATAAATCCCTTGATCGGACAGCTTTCCACCCGAGAAGATTCATAATGTTTTAGGTTTGTTATTGGCTAAATAGGCTGACGGGGGGGAGGAGCTAGAATTACGCCTCGGACCCTTGACTCCTCCAGAAGTAGTCGCTGTCTTCATTGTCTGAACCATAGTCTATTCTAATTTGAGGCACATTTAGTGGTATTCTCTCTGGACTAAAACAAAGAGAAAAAAAACAAAAATAAAAATTATGACAATTTTATTAGGACATTCTGGTCAATAATTAACATATTTTATAAGTTCTCATGACCTTTTTTTTTTTAAGTACAAAAGTCTACTGCGATAAAGTGTGTCCTTGGACATTGATGTCTGTGATGATTATTCTTGGCGTATCCATTACACCTAGACAGGATCCTTTGATCCACCATTAATGCCCCTCATTCAGTTCAGTCTGGCCCAGGCTGACCGGAAAGCCACTGTTTAAGCATGACTGACTACCACTAGAACCATGTGATAAAACCCCCCCCAGACCTAGACCAACACCCACAAATTTAAATGTACCATATTCAAATGGATCTTCCCCTACACGTGGACATCCCACTGCTCTCTGACCGCGAACACCTTCTGACTCACCTTGATATTGGACTGTCCTCACAGTAGCGCCTTTTCTTAACATGACGTGTATCGGTCATGAAACGGCTTTTCTCCTGCAGGAGGAAAACAGAGGGCAGGGTTACAGTAATTCCCTCACAGCGTGAACAGGACATAGAGATAAACATTATTACTGCTGGAGATTAGACAATGGAAATAAAGGCACACTGATCTAAGGCATGCAAAGTGCATCGTTAATTAGTTGCACAGCAAGCAAGAAATATCGAATCTATAAAATCTTTCCAGTAGTTCACACACATGCATATTAACCTGGAGCCATTTACATTCATATGCAAACATGAGTGCAAAATTTTGCATCGATCTTCTCTTGGCAACAGTTCACTACCGTCAATCTCTTTCTAAAACGTACAGCGAAATCTGATGTACTCGTATTGCTACACACCTGAAACATCTGGAACATTCAAATTTTCAAAAGAAAAGAAAAGAAAAGGCATGCGACTAGAACAGAGCGTCAGAATTATGTGCATCAAAACAAAGTGATCTGAGATTCAGCTTGTGATTATGAAAAGGTTATTATGATTGTTATTGCTGATAAGAGATAAGGTGTTAGTAACAACATGCAGCGAAAGAATAAGAAGGCACAAAAGGGTATGAACGTTAAAGAGGCTGTGGACTGGCTGAGAAGCTCTGCTCCTACTCACTGTCAGAGGCCTTATCCCCTAAAAAAGGCTCCTGCTCCATCATATCCATGGGGATTTTAATGGTGGGCACAGTCTCGTTGAAAGGGTAATCAGACTGCAAGAAGGGAAAAGGGTTCACTGAGTGTTTATGGTGGGAAATATACCAGGGATGCCTTGAAAAACGTGTTCATGGGAAAGTAACGGTTGTGACGTGGTATCACACTCTCTAATGCGTCTGATTCCTTTTGTAGCACACTCGTATTTATTAGAGAATCACACATACTCTTCATCCTATTACATTACATTCAATGTTGTGGAATGTCCATACAACAAGGTAGTTTCTGTTATTACTCACAGTATGTTCTAGCAGCTACAAAGGACACAACCATAAAAGAAACTGCAAAGTGCAAGGGCTTCCATCTTACGGACAATAATAACGTGCCTTTAACCTATTTATTAGTATGATCTGGGTGTCTGGACCATATGCCATTTAACTCCCTCAATATGTTGTTACTATAGAAGCAACAACATATTAGAAGAAGTCATCCATCCATCCATCCATCCATCCATCTATTCATCTAGGGACCGTACAGGCCAATGGTGATTACCATTGTTTTAATTCCCATTTTACAACCATGGCATTAACTCCAATCAACATTCACACACCAATTAGCCTAATTTGCATGTCTTTGGGCTGTGGGAGAAAACCGGAGGAATCCCACCAAGCACGGCAAACTTCATGCACACAGACCCCGAGGCAGGAATCGAACCCTGGAGGTGCAAGGCGACAGTGCTCACCACTACGCCACCGTGCCGCCATTAGAACAAGCACATTAATATAAACCCATGATTTACAGTAGCTTACATTCGGCAAAGCTGTCAGAGGAGCTGTTATAGAAAAACAAAGCTGGCTTGAATCATTGTCACCTTTTAAACGTACAGATTATTATTCAGTTATTCATAGTAAAACACTATTCAGTATATTCAGTATATAATTTGTAGTTATAACACTGAGTAAAATACGTTGGGCTGTTTATGGGTCAGATTTACAGCAGTATGAATAGTATATGAATAAAAGTGCATATACGGTACTCCTCAAAGTATAAAGAAATGTGTTTCCAGTTATTGCTATTCATCCGAGAGCCTGGATAGTCCTGTCAGAGAGTTAATGTCGTGCTAGTTAAAACTCATTTATGTATATACAGTAGGCGTGGTTTGCCTTCATTGCAGGTTTCTCCTACTGTACAGTTCTTCATCCATCTGTGCACATTGCTTTTGTCAATGGTGTCATCTCAGTAAACGTTCTGAGGCACAGTGGGAGACCATCAACTGGGACAAATAGGATTTTTCAATGACGATCCTAAAGTGGTGCGATGCATTAATATAGGACTTGTGCCCACTTTTGCATTACTTTTACTTATAATTATAATTATATTATACTTTTATAATTATACTTATACATAGCGTATTTCATAAGCTATATATACACTGGCAAAGCACCTGAAATCTATTTCAACAGTGAACAACAACACAACCTACACATGTTAAAGCCTTTCGTGTACGGTGCATAACAATACAGAATGATAACGCCAAGAATAATAATAATAATAATAATAATAATAATAATATTACCTCATCTATGTCGCTGTCTATGCTGTCTCTTGTCTTCTTTTTCTTTTTCTTCTCATCTTCCTTTTTCTTTTTGTCCTTCTCTGGTATAACATCATCCAGGAAGCTGAGTTCATGCTGAGAGAACATGTAGTCCATAGCCTTCCTCACAGCCACCAAAGCTAGGATCTGGCCAATCACAATGTACAAAGAGACAAAAAACATTGCTTTCAGTCCAACTATAGAATTAAACTTTTAAAATTCCACATTTTAGCCTAAAAATATTAAAAGTGCATTTTGTTTCTACTTCATATTGTCAGTCAAATCCTGATTACTTTTGCATGTGTTACGACCCGAAAATTACTGCTTATGCACCATGAATACAACCCTATGTATGGATGTGGATCTAATCTAATACCAGGGTGAATCTACCCCAAAGATTCAACAAAACGTTCCCCTCTTCCTCTTTCAAAGCATCCTCATGCATTGTCAAGAAGTTTTTCCCAAGCACATAATATACATATGTCAAAAATATATTCATAAGGATGAAAATTTACAAAATGATGGCTTCCACTACACTGATCCAAGACTGCTAGGCAAATTCTTAAGCGGCTAGTGGTACAGTTTAAGGTCAAGGTCTTGTTCAGAATCAGTGTCACTGAAGTAGTTGTGTTTAGTTGCTATAACCCTAGAAATAATTGGTAAAACATCACACGTGGCACTGATTTACCAGTACAATGTTTTCTTTCATCATCATTACAAATGGAAATGGAAGAGCACAGTCAGTGCATAACTGAATATCACAAGTCTGTATATACTGTAGATCAGCTCGTGCAAATCTATCTGTTGCACTTCATGAAAAGAAGTCACATTCCTAAAGACGAATGAGCCTCAGGCTGCACTGTTGTTGAAAACAGTAGTAGTTGGCATACAGTATTTGCAATGAAAATCAGCTCTAAAGTCTAGTTGTATTCTCAACCATAGGGAGAAAACTATGAACCTCACCATGACAGGGAAGATGATGGCAGCCACGGTGGACTTGAGGATCCAAAGCAGAGCCAGGCACAGCAGCTGGACAAAGGTGAAGAGGTGAACTTTGCGCAGTGGAACATGCCGCAGGTAGATTAGGTCTGGCTGGTGCTTGGCAGGCATCAGAAGCAGCTTCAGGCGGTCCATGAACTGGATGAGCAACAAATACAAATAAAGCATTACGGGAAGCTTTGTTATAACAGAATTTGGGAACGTTAAGACACGAATGGTGGGAATTCCCAGGAAGATTAGGAAACCCATGACTGACTCACCTGTACGCCATTAAGTGAGGCAACACCCATATAGAGGAAGACTCCATAGAGGACAGGCATAGGGATAAACTGCAGAGAGGGACACAATATGTAATAAATAGGAGGACGTGACGGTCCAGTGGGCTCAGCCTTGGGCTGCTGAGTTGAAAGGTTGTTAGTTCAGATCCTAGCACTGCCAAGCTACAACTGTTGGGTCTTTATTAGAAATTGATGCTTTATAAATATATATAAACACCAATCAGTCAGAACATTAATACTACTGCCAGGTAAATTGAATTACACTGATTATTATTTATGTCCCCTTACCCTGGTGACAAGACACCCAAAGCTCATTTATGCCTTTGGGGAGCACAGAAAAGCCAACGTAGCACAAATTGATGAAAAAGATAAAGGTGATAGAAAGGTATCAGAACACCCAGTGCATCACAGCCTGCTGTTTATGAGGCTTAGCAGGGAAAGAGTTCAAGCTTGTTGATCTGGCCTCCAAATTCCCCAGATCTCAATCTGATTGAGCATCCATGGAATGTGCTGAACAAACAAGTCTGATCCATGATGGACCCCACCTCGCAACTTCTAGTACTTAAAGGATCAGCCAACATCCTGGTGCCAGATACCACAACCTAATTTCAGCGGTCTTAGAGTCATGCCTGAGGGGTCAGAGCTGTTTGGCCGGCATAAGGGGAAACCTAAAACCTAGGTGGATTTAACGTTAATGGTTTTAATGTTATTTCTAATCGGTGTATATAACTGTTATTGTCATTATCCACTGCCAGTAGCATGGCCAACACCAACAGAGACAGAGAAATGGAGACATTGGAGATTTAATTAACATTATCAGGGGAATCAGTTTAAAGCAAAACTGAAAGGAACTGAAATGGAGTAGTGGTGTAAAACAACGGCACAGGAAATCGATGTGCGCATGAAGTGAGAAAATGGAAAGACAGATGGTCTGGGTCCGAAATTCAAACTGTTCAAAGAAGCTTGTAATGTGAATGTCGCCTTAGACGTACAGTATGTGGTTCTCTGGCTGACTCTGTATGTAGGAGCTGTAGGCAACTGGAATTCACACAACCTAGTTTGTATTACTAGCTACCCTATGCAATTATCCTGAGCCTCCAGTTCAGGTAACTACAATATGGACTGCAAATGCTTAAATATTACTTCTTAAAATTGAGGTAATTAAAAAGCAATGATTCAACCCTATCAACTTTCTAACTGATCAACATGTACAATGTGCATTGCTATTTGTGATACATAACTGTATTTGTTTACCGTTCCCATAAGAAAAGCTAGATTACCTTAAGAATGGGAGACATGAAGACAGAGAGTCCAGTGAGAAGGAACACGAAAACCCCGGTTACCCGCTGCTCCCTGCAAAAGAATCATACAACTCAACTTGGTGAACAAATTTTGATACTGTAGCTTCTTAGGCTGTATTCTCTATAAACCTACAGTATTTGTTTGTTCAGCTTACAGCTGCATCAACACAGCCTTCCTGAAGTTAACTAAATAAGCTGCTCTCTCAAAACAAGCATCCCCACTGTGCTTAACTCCAGAATGCACAAAATCAGCAAACCCTGATGATATCCCTAAATATACTTCAACGATGAACTAATCGTAAACAAGCACAGCTTCGTCCGTCCACGGAGAGCAGACACGGATTGCGCAGTGCATCCTGTAGTAAATTAAAATGGAACTTTTAACCACAACATGAGCATAAATCCATGCACCCCTACGCAATCTGCAACAGAGCTACTGCGGTCTGACTCCCACGAGAAGATTAAGTCATTAAAACTTACCTGACCCCCAAAAATTTGGGTTGCTCCCCCGGGGCTGAGGTCTCCGTTTCCATTTTCAAGCTGTCTATGTGGGCGATGGAGATGACGGTAGCAGCCACGTACCAAGGCAGACCCATGAAGGAGCACAGCGCAATTAATACAGCCACCCAGAACAGGTCCAAATGATAGCCTGCACCTTTCTAAAAAAAAAAAAAAAAGGTTTCAAAGAGCCGTGTTGTAAGAGCTACTTCTTCTGAACGCCATGCTGAATCATATACAGGTCAGCATACTATTTAAGAGACTTTAAAGACCTTCTCTCAACAGCTTATGGTTTCATTTGTGAAGAGTTACTGGTGCAATAATGGGTTTCGTTACAATAAAACACACTTGAAACTGCACTTGTGTAACCTGATACAGAGCACATCTGCTACTCTTTTTTAAAACAGCAATAAAACCACTTCCACAGCTTTGCCACTGCACAGAGAACACAGTCACAAGGCAAGTATCATGTTACTTCGCCCAAAGGTAAATGGATGGATTGTTTTTAGCCACTTCACAGTCGCTCCCCTGTTGGGATCCACAAAATCTATTCACACAGAAGAAGACTAAAAATAAAGAGTGGTGGTAAAGCGAGAAAAAAAAAATCATGTTAAATTTAGCAGTCATGTCTAAATCAGAGTAACACACAATAGAAAATCTGGGGCCACAAATAAATGCCGCAATTTTTCATGCATTCAATCAGTTCTGACTCACTCACCTGCCTTGCTCAAAGGAAGCTTTTTTTTTTTTTTTTTTTCAAAATCACTTCCTAAAAATAGACCTGAGACCAAATAAAAGCTCCACAGGCGATAAATATAGCCGAAATGGCACAGAGTGCAATCCTACTGTAGCTGTGATTGAGGTCTTTCCTGGATTCCCAGGATGTTCAAAGCGAGCGTGCTAATCCATCTCTCAGCGTGCTCTACCTTCAGTTTATGCTCCTTCCGGTTGACGATGACGGCTGTGATCTGCTGGTCCATGAAAAGCAGGATGGTGACCAGCAGGGCAGGAAGGGCTGATGCCAGGTAAACCCACCAGGGGTTGCCTCCAAACGGTGCCACAAACCAGCCACGGTGTGGGCTTGTTGGCTGAGGAACGAGAAAGATGTTGGGGAGATCAGAGCGGAAATCATGTCTAACAATAAAGTCAAAAAACTTTTTGTCATTCCATTATTTTTTTTTATACATGCATCAAAAGGTGGTGATTGCAAAATCTTGTTTTCTGTTTATCTCAGCACCATCAGCTACAGATTTTTTTTTTTCTGTTAAAACTGATGCACATCCAAATTCCCGATGCTTTATGCAAGTTTTTTGCATAAAAAAAAAATCTAAATTAGTTAATATTAATGTTGTTCTAACACCTGTTGGTAATTTATAGTAACAAGTGACACAGGTACAAGGATAAAGCTTTTCCTTTAAGTTTAAGGCCAGATATTGAATCCTTGATTTCTTTCTAACATTCAATCGATTTAAGCGGGTGTTGAGTAATAGAAGGCTATTAACAGGGTAGAGTTTTTATGAAATGCAAAAAATGCTGAAATTCATTGTAGATTGACATTAAAGGGAACATTTGCATTTGTTTCAAGTCTGTTTTAAATCAAAATTGAGGTACATTACTGTAAGTCTTGGTCATTATAAATTCCCCTGGTCTGTACACCGGCCGGGAAGTTTGTGACCCAAAATGTAAGCGTAATGTAAGTAATAAGGGCCAAATTCCACAACCCTCATTCCATGCAAAAATGCATTCCAAGATCAGCTGAGATTCATATGACGCTAAACTGAGGTGGTTCAGGGATGCATTTCGTACACGCATTTAGTTCCCTAGCTACACACCTAGTTCCATGGAAAGATGGGAGTTATCTTTCTACTAAATACACCATAACTTTGAAAGATACAAAAATGTCAAAGATTTAGCACAAGGAGACTGCAAAACCTTTACATGAGTCTCAGTTGAACTTTTTTTTTATATGAGTCTCAACCGAACAACAGAGACCTATTGTATACAGCAGGTGTAATGTACCTGCTGTAACCCTAACCCTAAGAAGAATGCTGGAGAAGAATGCTGCGGCGTGTTTTACCCTAACCTAACCCTATGTACAACTCAATTTTGATTTAAGACAGACTTTTTGAAAATCTGAACTATCCCTTTAAACAACATGTAATTTTGGTGTATAGCTGAGAAAAAGACAAACCTTAAATTCAGTTGGCACAATTAGCTTTGGTGTATCAACTCCTACCAAAGCATCAACACAGCAGAAAATCAGGATGGCCAGGATGATGGCGAAATCACTGATTAGTTTCCTTACCTAAAAAACAAATAGAATCTAGACAATTTTAGTTATCTAGTTGATCTTCAGCATGTTCCTAAAAATTAATCATGAAAATGCTACTACAATATACATACTACTAAATAAACGCTTTTACACTGAGAGTAATAAAAGAAAAAATAACTGTTAACAGACTGAGTCACATCCATTTACATACCACTTGGAAGACATACCTATATTGGCTAAATTGTACAGTTGCATTCCTATAAAGCCTGTTGCTTACCGTGGTGGGGAAAAAGGGACTGAACTTGAACTTTTTCAGACACATGGAGCAGGTGTAGGTCCCGAGAAACAAGATGAAGGACATGAGGGTGATGTCGGGCACAAACTCGCAGGACTTCCCCACCAACTCTCCACCATACTTCAGGCATTCCTTCTTTGTCAGAGAGGACCAGGTAGCATTTATGGGCTTTAGGGAAGAAAAAAAGACATGAAATGCTTTGGTTAGATTCAGGTTGCTTAGAATTCAAGAATCCACAATAGCTGTTAACTGTTATGTCATTTTAATGATGGATTAACTTTAAATGAATGTGTCTTTTGATCTAGGTTTAAAACATCTAAAAGTGTTGTAATTTAATTTAACTTGATACTAAACGCATTCTGACTCCATACTCATAGGAAGACATTCGTCCCATAGTCAACAAAGAATGAGTTGGGCAATGAGATTTTAAAAATCATGGAACAGACTGGTTTGGTCATTAGGTTTCAGTGAGCTTTGACTGACGGCATGAGCTCAAAGAACCCGTTGTGACCATTTTCAGCATTGTTATTAAGAGATAATGGCTAGGTGGAAGGATACTGAATCAAATTTCAATTGAATCTGGGGCAAAAATTGCAACTGTGGTGTGTGATTTCAGTCAGATAAAAAGGCTGTGGTCATGAAAATGTCCTCCTGAAAAGAAGTACAGATTGTTCGAACTAGGAAGCGGGCGATCTGTTAGTTCCGTGGGAATATTTCATACAGGAAGGAAGTTGATGTTTTGAAATTTGGTAACTTACTAAATCAGTGTAGTTGGCGAACCACATAGAGGTGCTTTCAGCTGAATCTGTGAGTACTTCTGAGGTGTTTACTGAAAGAAATAATAATAATAAATATAATAATAATGAAAATAAAATAACAGATTAAATACTGACTTATACATAAGAATATTTAATACCAAACTAGCACGGATGAGACTTGTCAGGCTGCACAATATATTATTTTATATTGTATTTTGAATGTCTGTTCACTCATGTTTTGTCACAAAACTAGTTAGATGAAATTTCATGAAACTTTTGCAGTACTTGGGTATTTCCCTGAAATGAAACCTGCACCGGAAAGAAAAATCCAAATGTTGAGAAGAAGTGAAGTTATGTGCCAGATTTAATAATCTACTTTGAAATAAGCTACTTGCTCAATGTGAACAATCACCTGCACCAAGAGATATTAATTAGTGAAGCTAAACTAAATATTTTTACTGGGATTTTCACTGCTGAAATAACAGCGCTGAAGTGGTAGAAGTGAACTGGAGTGAATCTCATCTGTGATTCACTCTCCGATTATCGAACAGGGAACTTTTCTATATCCTCTCTGATTGTAATAAGATGACATAACAGTAGATTAAAAATCATGCCATGAACTAAGCAGTACCATGTAATGCTGTCACGCAAACTGTGAAATTACAGTTTTAAAAAAATTTAAATAATTTATCTTTGTTGCAGGCATACATGTACACAGGCTTCAACCTGAATAATAATATCACTGATTACATTAAAGCTGATCAGCTTGTTTTAAGCTTTAACCCATTCTGTTCAGCCAAAAACATGGCATTTGTGTACTCAAGACCATTTATTTAGTTCACATTAACACAGGCCGATTTTTATTCCCTGAAACATTACAGTTCGCCTTTTGGTTTTGGTATAATTGTAACATGTCACTTCCTTCAGCTGATCATAAGCAGTAGGACACATCTGAGCCGCTGCATGATGCAACCTGGGAAATGCTTGCCACCCCCTCCAACATTAATCTTTTATTAGCAGCCTCAGCTAATTTCCATTGTGTTGTTGTTTCTCCCAGTGCATTTGCAGTGCGCTTAGGGGGAAGGCAGACAGAACCCCTTGGAGGAAGGTAGTAGGTGGCGGATGAGCACGCTAACCCCCTGGCGACCCACCCACGCGGGGACAGATTAACCCTGTCACCTCTGTTCTTTTTGGCCCACCTGTCACAACAAACACATGTATCAGCTGTTGCAAATGAAGCAGCGATGAGTGGTGACAGTACAGTGAATAGGTACAGTACGTGATGCTGCTGTGCTCCGGCACAGTGAATAAATTCAAGGTTTTATTTAGCAGCGATACAATAGATGGATGAAAGATGTCCATGCTACCTTAAAATGGCTGGTCATACTACTGTACATACCGCCCCTGTTTTAAAATATATTTTCAGATTTAAAAGGTTTCTTCAAAAAAATCAGATGGCAAAAAGATAAGCATGTAGTAAATAACAATTGGCTTTGGAAGATAATACTTTGTTTGTGTTTGCAAAAAAGGTCCATAAAAAGCTGATTAAACATTAATGCTGGAATTAATCATTCATGTGCCAAAGCTCAAAGTGTTGAAATTAACAGTTATTTGTTAATAATCTGCAAATATCATGAATCTTAATCAAAACTTGCTATCTTAAATGTTATTAAAAAATGTAAAAAGTTATAAATAGGTGGTGCAACAAAGATATATGGCGCATACTGTATATCCTGTAGTTTGGCTCTCGACTATACAGAAATAGGGCACTTATATGACCAAGACCAGTTTATGCTAAATCAGACATGCTTCACGAAGCAAATATTGTAATATGCATCAGTGCATAAGTGCAGACAGAAAGCAGAACAGACATGTTGGCTCTCTCTCTCTCAGCCCCTATCATTACTTGTACTGTAGCTAGTATAGAATTAAAGTAGCACAGCCATTTTAAATAAGGGGGAAACAATTACTTTTCACTCACTGGAGCTTGTTAACCGACCAATTAAGGTTTTAACTTTAACAATTTATGTATAGATTATTCATTCTTTTATGTTCCTCCAGCAAACATACATAAATAGGGTGTAGATTGGGTCTGTACACCTCTGTAAAGTGGTCTGGGTCCTTCCATCTTCATGTCATACTGTACACATTTTAATGCTAAAGTTCGCTTGCTAAAGTTCGCTACCTACATAGTTGTTTTCTTCCCTCCAGTTCTATAAAAGACTCTGAAATATGCATTCACTTCATACTTTCAACATAATGACCTCATAGATGCCCATCAGTCTGATTACGAGGCCCAGATGTTGAAGGAAGCAGTATTTCTTTTAAGTAAATGATTTACACTGAACTCATCCATGCCTGTGAACTCATCCACGCATGCTTATCCATGCCTGTGAAGACCAAAGGATGGCCTGCCTGGCCAGATCCCACAGAAAAGCCAATGCAGGTCAAACTGCCAAAAAAGTCAACGCTTACTTTGATGGAAAGGTATCAGAAGACCAAGCACATCATAGCCTACTGTGCATGTGGCTCAGCAGGCAAAGAGTTTAGTTGATCCAGCATCCAAAGTCCCCGACAACAGGCAATTTGGAAACGCCAATCAGCCTAATCTGCATGTCTTTGTACTGTTGGAGGAAACTGGAATACCAAGAGGAAATCCACCCATGCACACAGACCCAAGGTGGGACTCAAACCCTCTGAGGCCACAGGGCTAACCACTATGCCACCGTGCTACTGGTCTGTGGAGGCCTGAGGTGCAGTCTCAATCCGATCGAGCACCCAAGAGCTACATCGGACAAACAAGCCCAATCCCTTGAGACCCCACATCGCAACACAAACCACCAAGTGCCAGACACCAGAGCAGAGGTCCAATGAAGTCATGTTCAGAGGGGCCAGAGCGCAAGGTGGCACAAAGGAAGCTGAAACCTAGGTGGTTTTAATGTTAATAGTTTTAAAGTTGTATCAGTTGATCAGTGTACAACATATGGGCACGCACTCATTCATTCTCTATCCCACTTATCCTGTACGGGGTTAAGGAAGGCCTGGAGCCCAATCCAGAGGACTAGCCTGGACAGAGTGCTAATTTATGGCAGGGCACAATCCCTCACACACAACAGGCAATTTGGAAACGCCAATCAGCCTAATCTGCATGTCTTTGTACTGTTGGAGGAAACTGGAATACCAAGAGGAAATCCACCCACGCACACAGACCCAAGGTGGGACTCAAACCCTTGACTCTGAGGCCACAGGGCGAACCACTATGCCACCGTGCTACTGGTCTGTGGACACCTGGCATCCATATGTAGGCCTTTTCTAAACTGCTGCAACAAAGCTGGAAGCACACAATGGTACTGAAGCATTACAATTTGCATCGCCTGGAAATGACGGCACAAAGAGAGGTTAATAAAGCCACGGTCTACCAAGTTCAGGGTAGAAGAATGAGACTGCACCTCAGGCCTCCTCGGGCCAACATAACTGATGTCATTACCTCGCTTCTGGAGTCATCACATAGCTTGGTGATTCTCAACTACAAACATAGAAGACCACTGCTCCGCAGATTTGGCAAACCTGATTTAACTAATTAACAGCCATTTTTTAATTGAGTGGGTGTGGTCGAGCAGGGAAAACACTAAAATATGCAGGGCAGTCCTCTTAATCTATAAGAACCATTGGCGTGGATCACTCTGGCACTTGTACAAACTAGCACCAACTAGCTTTTGATACTTGTGAAACCCTGCTGTGAATAAATAAATAATATATGAATTCATTCTGTCATTAATGAATTCATATTGCCATCCCGAAAGGACATGACAATATGACATGACACATCTTCACATGATGGCATGATGACAACATAACATGGTTGTTTAATGATATGAGAAGACAACATTAATAACATAACATGATAATGTAACATGACCCGACATATCACGTCATATTGACCTGACATGACATGACATGACGTGACTTGACACAGCCTAAATATCTAACCCCAGATTTTCATTACTGTGAAGTACAATTCTCTACCTATAGTGGGTGCCATGCACAAGCAGTCGTACTGCGTGACATGGTCGACTTTGTAGTCAGAGTTGATGGGGTAGTAGTGGGCGAGCTTCAGCATCTTCTTGAAGGCGTCATAGATGAAGATAAAGCTGATAAGCGAGGAAAAGCCCTCTTCTGTGAAGCGCGTGAAGTATTGCACCAGGAAACTGGCATCTGTTGCAACCAACACCATGAGCAAGAAGGCTGACCAGAGACCAATCCACAACCGGAACTCCAGGTAATCAAAGTCGTTTTCTCTGCAACGTCAGAGTGTACAGTTTATGTGTTTTAAAGTAGAATTACAAATTGGGGATATAATATTGTAGCACATTATATAATAAAGTGTTAATACAAGCTCAAGGGTAAAGGTACAATTCTTAATGCAAATTCTTATAATCTAAAATTTCTTTAACCACCTTATCCTAAATGTTTTTAAGCAGCTGAAATCACATTGCAGTTAGTAAGACCTTAAAACTCACTCTATGATAAGGAGACACATACAGTATACACTTGAATGTCAGTGCATAAAATAAACTTTTTATTATATTTAGCTGCAAATTATGCAAGCTTTTATTATATTAACTATACTTGTACATAGTGTACTGCAGGATGCATTTCTTCATCCACAAAAAAAAAAATGTTGTTGATGAGAAACAGCAATACAAAAGGCTTATGGTTAAATACTGACGTTAATAAATTGGGGAAACAGATTATTCATAAATAAGTTTCCCCAAACAAAAATCAGCCAAAGCTGTGGAAGGATTTATTAACCTTAAAACAAACAAACGAAAAAAAGTGGCACAGATCCGTGCAGGCAACACAGCATAGGTCAATGAAAAAATTAAACGAAATAATTTTTATATACAGTATATCCCTATGACAAAAAAATAATAATAATAATTTTGGCATATGATCATGTGTATTTGGGGATTTCTATGCCCATGTGACCCCTTTTTAAATTTTTTGAGACATATTTATATAGTTGGTTAGACATATTTGTATAGTTGGTTAAAATGAAAAAAAATTCAGTTCATCGTATTGCCTATTTTATGCTAAAAAAAAGGATGTAATTTTATTATAATAATCCTAAACCCTATATGTGTTTATATGGGCTAAAATGCTCTGGGTTTCAAGAGCTATGGCCTCGTGTTTAGCAAAGGTTCATAAAAATACTGTTCTCATAAAAAAAAAAAAAAAGATATCTTAGCAGGGGAAACTATCCTGAATATAGTTAAATGTATCTACATGTTCTTAAAATATAGGGCACTGGTGGCTCAGTGGTAGGTGTTTCGCCTGTCATGCGGAAGGCCCGGGTTCGAAACCCCAGCCACTGGATGCAGTGCCGGTCCCAAGCCCGGATAAAATGGTAGGGTTGTGTCAGGAAGGGCATCCGGCGTAAAACCCAGTTGTAGTGCGGACTGGGTATTCCGCTGTGGCGACCCCTTTCCGGGAGCAGCCGAAAGACCAACAACAACATGTTCTTAAAATAAGATTACAACAAACCAAATATATGATTATAAAAATTTTTTCTAATTAAATTTTAAACAACTAAAATTGTAAAA
>JAOTRS010000028.1:7566680-7588699 GCA_028565755.1 Dinotopterus cunningtoni | reverse complement strand
CTAAACTACTGTATATTATTATAATAATAATAATTATTATTATTATTATTATTATTATTATTATTATTATTATTAATAAAATTGTATTAATTAAGTGTTAAATTAATTAACTAATTAATTGAAGCAGAAAAATCTTGCTGCATGGATGGAGCCGATGTGAGGTGTGTTTTCACTTTTCGAAGGAACTGAACCGACATTTTCCAAGAAAATTCCTGTTTTTCAAAACGCAACTGGACAGCCGTATTGCTAATGGACTCGCCCACAAACCTCAGTACACAGACCTATGTCTTATGAACTAAAAACAAACTGTTTTCAGTGTTTTGTATAGGCAAAGCTGGGCGCCATTGTGTCCCACTTCACAGTTTCTTGTAGTCATATATTACTCTGAATACTAGCCAACATTACTAGTAATCTCTAGTAACATCAAGCAGAAACACACAACATGCTGGATCAAGTGCCAATGCTAATGAATAATCACTGTGGAAGCCAGATGTTTATATAATAAATGTTCACATGAATGCTTCCAATTTTCTAATTTGAATAACATTGATTATATCATTACAGTGGCACTTTTCAAGGGACAGAATACATTAGGCAGCAAGTGAACGCTCAGGTATCCATGTTGGAAGTAGGAAAAACAGGCAAGCTTAAGGATCTAAGTGACTTCGATATAGGCTAGACAATCTATTCTTGGAGAGTAATTCTTCAAAGCAGTAGGTGTTCATGGTATGCAGTGGTCAGGACTACCAAACGGCATCCAAGGAATGACAACTGGTCAACTGGCGACAGGGCCATGATTGCCCACGGCCATGCAAGTGGGCAGTGAATGCTAGTCTGGTCTGATTTTATAGAGAAACGGTTAATGCTGGCTATATATATATATATATATATATATATATATAAGTATAGCCACAGACCAGTCAGAGTACCCATGCTGACCACTGGCCCCTGCCAAAAGCGCCTACAATAGCATATAAGCATCTGAGCTGGACAGTGGCACAATGGAAGAAGGTAGCCTGATCTGGTGAATCACATTTCATTCATATCATGTGAACAGCCAGCTGCATGTACAGTACAGTATGCTGCTTACCTGGGAAAGTGATAGCACCAAGACGTACTATGAAAAGAAGACAAGCCACCGGAGGCAATGTGACGCTTTGAGCAATGTTCTGCTGGGAAACCTTGTTTGGATGTGGATGTTACTTTCCCATAAACCACCTACCAAGTACACCACTTCATCGCAACTGTATTTCCTAATGGCAATGGCCTCTTTCAGAAGGATAACTCTCCCTATCACACTGCGAATACTGTCAAGGAATAGTTTGAGGAACAAATGTTTAGTGTTGACTTGGACTACAAGTTCCACAGGTCTCAATCCGATCAAGAAATCTAAATTATGGAATGTGCTAGACAAAGGAAGCCGATCCATGGCAGATCCTCCCTGGAATTAACAGTTCCTGTTGTTTAAGTCTTTGTGGCAGGTATCACAGCACACCTACAGATGAGAATGATGAGCTTATGATCTGATAAGTCAAAGCTGTTTGGGTAGGATAAGGTGGACCTCCACAGTATTAAGCAGGTTTAAATGTTATGGCTACATGCACATATCATTCTTATGTGCTAACCACTAAGCCACTGTGCTACCTTTAAGGATGTATGATGCTTTTATATTACATCATCCTGTTATTAAAAGCTGTAGAAATCACATTGTGCTTCTTTAGTACACACTGTCCATCCCCAGTGTTTAATGGGAGTATGTTTTTTAAATTTCAGAAAAATCTGGCAACCTCACAGCAATGAACAACATGCAAATAATGGTGAAAAAAAAAAACTTCAACAACTGCATACAAGCAGCATACAAGCATATTATGTATTTTTAAACTTCTGGATACCATTATGTATAATAGCATTCCAATGGATTAACATAGAACTATATGAAAACTATATGACTCTAACGTTAAATTAAAGTACATTTTTTTTTACATCGGTATAATACAAGTGAAATCATTTCAACTCAGCTCTTTTAATCGGTGTATGGCAAATCAGCCTGGAGTCTTCCTGCTCTTCATCTCTTAACCTCAAAAGATGCTGGCACTTTACAAAAGCTGTTCCCTTTTCATCTGCTATTTTTAGAACTGCTGACCGGAGGGAAACATAACAGAAAAGAACAGAACGTTTTTAAAAAACGGGAGACGCACCGTCCTGTCTTTTTCAGCTCGTCACCGATGGCGTGTCCTCCACCTCCGTGTCCCCCGTCATGGGGTGTGTCCCCATTCATCTGTGCGTTGTCTCCTCCGGCGTACATGTTCTTCCTGGAAAACAGCCCGGGGTGACAGAAGATGTTAAATAGGAGAGTCAGTATATAAAGTACAGTGTTCTCACTTAGAGCCAGTGCTTTAAGGGCACTTTCACATCTATTTGTCTGCATCCTGAGCCGAGCCAGATTGATACCTTTGGTGTGCTAAACAAACTCCACACTTTGAATGTTAAATATAAAATGTAGTTGAGTTTAATTGAACTCTGGTGAATTTAAATCATCTTCACAATTCTTTTGGGCAAATTAGAACTTTAAAATAACCTTTAAAAGACCATCGATGTAATGTGCTCTGAGTTTGACTGCAGTGACAATGTGATTCAAATTTGAATGAACTGGAGGAAGTGAGTTAAACATACTGTGCCAAAGAACAGAGCTGTAGCTCTACAGAAATGCCACATGTTCTGGATATTTAGAACATGAAGCGATTGATCAACCAATCAAAAATAGATAAATCTGAATGCAATACTGAATACATTATAATATACATTATATTAAATTATTCATTTAATCAATAATTTTGTGCTTTTTTATGGCCAGTTCCCACCTTACCGGCGGCTGTGCCCTATTAAACAATAGCTAGCAAAGGGGAGGGTGAAAGCTTTCATTTGCTTCCTTCCAGGCATGTGAACCCAACCAAGTGCATTTATTTACACTGCTGCTCCTCCAATGTTAGGGGCAATGTAACTCACTAGGGAAAAAAAAACACAACATGCTATCCACCCACTTTCACTTGAATGGGCACACTGACGTTCATTTTTGGCCAGTGTCACATGATCGTATACCACCCCTATGATCGTATACCATTCCTATGATCGTATACAGCCCCTATGATCGTATACCACCCCTATGATCGTATACAGCCCCTATGATCGTATACCACCCCTATGATTGTATACCCCCCCTTCTCTCCTGACAGCCAATTCCATTCCATAGAAAAATTAACACATTCCCTTATAGACCACGGATGGCTGTGACATCATCAGGACTAGAAACTGCAAACTCCAGGGGATAAGAATAATAATTTTTGTGATGCCAGTTGGGAGCCCATGAAAATGTTTTTTTAACCAATTTAAAACACCTAATTTCGAATGTTTTTGATTAGTAACTGTGTACATGCCATAAACATCAAACGTACATGCATTTATAGCCAAATAGCAGCTCTGAGCTACCAGAAATGTTTAAAAATAAATTACTAGCAGGTCAAGGCATCAGCATGCAGTCCCATCTCCTGCACAGATGCGACATTTACTTCACTGCTACCCTGCTCTGCTTACTTCTTGACTGAATGCTACTGACTGCTCTATATGAGAGAAACTAGGATATGAAGTATCACTCTTTGTTGATAGACGCATTTAGCTTGAACTACAAAGTTATCATGTTTTTACTCCTACTCATTTGCGTAGAGTGTTATAAACATGAGCTGAAGCACCAAGACATTTATTAAAATCATAATGATCAGTAAAAAAATACACGATGGCATGCAAATCTTAAAAGAATTTGGACCTTTTATCTGAAGAAGGGAGGGACTTTGGAGGTTCTATCCTGATGGTAGGATCCCATTCACCAGGAGGGAGGACGATGACCTCATCCAAGAACTCTTCAATCCCAGCGAGAAGATCCTGTCTGTCCTTGGCTTTGTACGCAATATCATGGAAAACCTTCATAGTGAACATGTTGGTCAGTATCTAAAAACTTCATATCAAAATAAAGCAAAATGAGTTCATTTTTCTTATCACTTCTTATTTCTCGTACCTCATCAGACATGAGGGTGGCAATGGCTCTACCGATTTCATGGTACGACTTCGCTTTGCCTTTGGGGCCGAGAAGAATAAAAAGGAACCTGTATGGGGGGGAAAGTTCCTTATTGTAGTATACTGTACATCTCTGATTCATTTAAAATAGTAAATAAAGGGAATCAAATGGACCCTTTATTAAATACATTTAAAATACATATATTTACTTAAAACAGGGATTGTTACGCCCAGTCTCAGGGAGCTAGTTTCACAGTTTAATGATGCTTTGGCTTAATCAGCTAATTCAACTAATGTGTTAATTATTAGGTTCAGTTTAGGTGTTGGTGAATCACAAACTGTGTCGGACACTTCAGCCCTCCAGGATGCAGTTGAAGAATCCTAACTCAGAACATGGAGGCTTAGTCCTGCTTATAGTAGCCTGCAAAGTTTTGTTATCTCCAATCGCTCTCCAAAGTCAAATTCATAACCTGATCCTTGGGCCTAACCAAGGTCTGTCTTCCTCAGCATAAGAGTTATAGCTAATAAAATATTTGGTGATCTCAGATGTTTGACATATAGTTTAGATGATACCTGGTTGGAACTGGCACTTCTGTTAGTGCTCCCAGCATGACGGCCTGCTGTAGCCTCACAAAGGCCACAAAGGGTGCGTCCAGGAAGTCGACTTCTCCGACTAACACGTTGGAGGCTTCGGCATCCCTGGGCAACTTCTTCATGAACTTGTTCTTCAGCTGAATATACAGACATGGTGGTAAATAAATAATGTTAAAAAAAAAAAAAAAAAAGTTTGCCTAAAGTCGTAGATCAAGAGTGTGCCATGCCAAAGTAAGACATTCATGGTGGTACAGTATATTCCAGGGAATGGCAACAAGTGTCCATTTGTTTAAATGGGGCTGCTGTACAGCTTGTGCCTTGTCTTAGTTCTGCATACCAGTTCTTTTTCCCTCACAACACCGTTGGTTACATCGACAATGAAAGTGAAATGGTGCTGTTCTTACAATATAAGGCTGACATACTGAGGGACAACTTTAAAGCTAACTTCTTCTGCTGATACAAAGCTTGAAACTGGTGCCAAATCTTAAAATTTACAGACTGAAGATAAAAAGTCCCCCACTACTCCAGCCCTGTTCGCCTCGGTATCACAACGTAATGTTAGACAGCTTATCATTAATCACCGGCTGCAAGGCCATCACTGCTTCTGACTGTTTGGTAAAATGTTAATTTAGTAGTTTAACTACATAGACTTTTAAAGTTCTCTGTGTTTACACTGAAAGACTAAGAAAAATGCAACTCTAGTAAAATATGTAAGTTGAACAAAAAAAAAATCATGGTATGTTAAACTCATTCAACAAAATTGCATTCATTTACAGACAGAATTGATTGTAGTTAAGTAGACAAAATGTCAATATGTAAAACCTTCAGGAAGTCCAGATCACTGTTTTGAGTGTAGGGATTTAACCCCTTTAGTTGATTATTGTCTAATGATAAAAATATATTAATGCTACTGTAATAAAAACTTTGATTTGGATTTCTTGCAACATCAGGACATGTCTAAATCCAAAACAAGACTACATTAATATCCGGCCATAAATGTCCGATTGAGCTGTTATGTCTACTACTGTGTTACTCATTGACAGAACACTTTAGTGGGAAAACTTCACCCTAAAGGACAGGACAACTTTCTGTTATTGTACCACGGGGCAGCAGAAATGTGGAAACATGGACTAACATAATATACAAAACAGGCAGATTTGCTGTTCACTTTCTTACCCAAAGCTAAAGCACATAGTGGATTTTGGAATGCATTTAACATATATATACTGACTAAGATTATATATATATAAAGACAATAAGATTATATAAATAACAAAGTATTTACACAGCTAAGAAAAAAAAAACTAATGATGCAGATCTCACACATGCCACAGCCACATCTGCAGGAAATACTTTTCCAGCATATTAATCGTGACATCAGCGTGCTCTGCAATCCTTTCACATTTTTATGGAGGAGAGAGCAAAACTTCATAAGCACCATATCACCATCACTCTAACAAACACTAGAAAGCTGAACATTCGATTTGGGAGTAATACAGTACCAACGTGTTGTCAAGTAGGATTTGTAAATATGAAGCATGGCATTTTGTGGTAGGACGACATTAAAATAGAGAGCTTAACATTTTTTTTAATGCATTGCATTTCGACAACTATTCCATAAAAACAGTGCACCGCTATTCCTTCTTTACTGAAAAATAGTGACTTAAGTGTACTATGACTCTACCAAAGGAAAAAGTTAAGCCTTGAGTAAAGTAATTTTCCAAATGCCTTGCCTGCCATAAAAATATGCACATGTGCCTATTCATTTATTATCCAAATGTATAATACATTTAGTTACAAAAATTAATCAAATAAATATGGACAAATGAGCACCGGCTGCATTGGGTGCCAGTGGTACACTGTATATACTGTACATATATCATGTTTACCAAGATGAAGTTGAATCAATTAATAACTTATAAATAATTAAACTTAAATGGTTATCATTCACACACTACGGGCAAATTTGGAACGTCAATTAGCTTCTATGTCTTTGGGCTGTGAGAGGAAACCAGAGTATCCGGAAGAAACCCACCAAGCACAGAGGGAATATGCAAACTCCATGCACATGGACCTGAGGTGAGAATCGAACCCCAACCCTGGAGGTGCAAGGCGACTGTGCTAACCACTAAACCACTTATTGGTGGTTATTATGCCTGTTATGCATACTTTGGACTTGCTTAAATACTACCAATGTGACTGAAAGCTGTTTCTCAACCTGCTTAGACAAACCTTATACATCATAAATCGTCTCATGTGTAAGCAGTTCCAAATATTAATTTAAACACAATTCATGTGGGAAGGATAATACAGAAATGTAAACGTACATACCTGATCCTTTTCTGGTTTATCAGATATATCGTTCATGCTGCTTGACGTCAGGTTTCGATGTGCAGTGGCAGGACTACCTGAGAGAAATGATCAGCCCTGAGAAGGTTAGCTCGGTAATCACAGATCGATGAGAAATCAATAAGAATCAGTAGCAAATCAATGAGAAAAAGGGATCAGCGCAAACACAGACAGTGGCGCATTCCACTCTGCATGCAAAGCTGAAGAGAAGTCCAGAAAGCAAATCCCAAGCTGGACAGCGAAGAAACGCCAGATCCGTCAAGGCGTCTAAATGTAACACCTCATAAACTGGGCCGTGCAACTCCAAAAGCCTAAACAGCCTCCTTTAACACTAAATACAAATGTCAGTGTTAACATGTGTAATTTTACTTAGTACGAAAGGGAAACGTCTCACCGTACATACGACTTGAGGCTATTGTAAGTTTGTATATTGGGAATACTTACTGGTGGAATGGACTGTAGTGCAGATTAATCGTTAAGCTATATGTACCCAAGGCTAGTCTGCTATGCTGGGGGAAAAGATTAATAAAAAAATATATATATAATAATAATAAAAAAAACACAGTAGTCCTTACACCACTGTGGGAACATTCAAACAGATAAAAATGAGTGATTATTAAACATTAATAAAAAATAAATAATAAACAAAAAATACAAATGGTACGGGTATCAGTTTGATGCAGAAAAAAAAAACTCAGGCCTTACAGATTTATAAAAAATAATGCATTCATTATCTGCAAGGGCAAATCTTTGTACTTTAATTTCCCAATCCGGTACTACTGATAAACGCTGATCGAAATCTATGTTTGCAATAAGATGAGGCGATGGAAAATTTTGTTACTGAATGACTGAGCTGAAGATCAAAGACCAAACTGCAATACGATCTCCGGTTGTATAACAGAATTATGATATCAACAGACAACAAAGCCTCATTTTATGACAACTTATCAGAAAACTTTTTAATGGGGTTGAGTCGCTGGATGCAAACGACACAAGAACAAATCAGGATGGGCAAACTTTAGTAGACAAACAGATGAGTTATTAAACATTCACATCACTCCACAGTGTAACCCACAGCAAGCATGCAAAGGTAAGGACTCTACATGACATGGAGTCTACTGGGGAGGTGGGGGGGGGAGTTGGATCCTAGAGCACTCACTGGACTTACTAAGCCATTCTGTGCTGGGACTTCCTGAGGCTCTCAGATCTTCTTGAGAGGCATGAGCCGTTAGACAAGGCACCGAGTTCTCAAATGAACTACAAGCTTATCGCGGCAAAGAAACAATGAGAAAGAATTGAAGCAAAGTGAAAAAGGAAGGCGTTGGGAAAAGCTGAAAGAATGTGAGAAAGTAGCGAATGATTTGTGAGAGTAACTTGTTTACTGGGTTAATCATCGTTCGAACTTTTAATACTTACATAAAGTGTAATACTTAAATAAAAAGTCAAGAGCGACATCACACATTGTGCCTTTGTGGAACGATCAATGGAAAGTAATATACAGGTTTATCATCATAGAACTGATATATTAGATCATAAACGTTTGCTTTCATAGCAGTAAAATAAATGTCTCATAAGGGACAAGTACTTTGCCCAGGACATTGCGTTAATGACATCGATTAGTGTTAATAATCTAAAGCTAATGACTGACTAAGATTAACCCATACATAACAAGTTACATTCTCAACAACGTAATAAAACATCTCACTAATTGCAGCATGTTATTCATTAATACACACAGAGAGCATTAACCTTTTCCTCAATTTGAGCTACATTAGCCCTCCTGGACCAGACTACACGGGCTAGCCTTCCCTCCCAGTGTGTATCAGTGAGCCTTGGCCACCCATGACCCTGTCGCCAGTTCACCAGATTTCCTTTCTTGGTTTACTTTTGGTAGGTCCTGCCCCCTGCAGACCAGGAACATTCACAGGAGCTGCAGTTTTGGAGTTGCTCTGAACCGGTCCTCTAGCCATCACAATGTGGCCATCGTCAAAGTCACTCGAATCCTTATGCTTGCCCATTTTTTTCCCTTTCAACACATCGACTTTGGGGGAAAAGTGTTATACGGAAAAAGTGTTACATTTAATAAAATATTGTAACTGAAGCTCTTGTGGGATGTTACCAGGCTGCAGTGGCCAGGACATACCAAATGTGATCCAAGGAAATTAAGTGAAAGCCTGTGTAGTCTCATCCAATAGAAGAGTTAATGGTAGCTCAAATTAAGGCAAGGGTTAATGCTAGTTCTAATATAAAGGTGTCAGAACACATACAGTAGGTTATTAATGCTTTGGTGGCAAAAGAAGGGGACCTACTAAAATTAGGCGAATATCAATAATGTTATGGCTGATTGGTGTAAGTGCAACAAAACACAAATTAGAAAATACATTTGCCACACTAATGCATAAATTATATCAAAATCATCGAAATTCTTGGTTTCCCATGAAGTAGGCAATGAATTGAGATTAGGTTAAAAACTACTAGAGTATTCCTTTAAACACTATTAACAAAACACAGTGAGTTGTTCCTGTAATGTACTAAGGACATTATTTATCTGAGCAAAAAATATAAAAGGAAAACTCGACAATCCGCAATGATATAGTCATTAGCAATGCTAAACCTGCTTCACACAGTGTTAAGATAAGCCGTAATTATATGTCAATTAAAGTCAAATAACATAAAACTGGTGTTAAACGATTAGCATGATCAATTAAATGAAACCAGAAATTATTGTTTTGTTTATGATGATTAGTGAAATAGTGCACACTGGGATAATAAGGCTTAGTTGTGCTATTCAAAGGATTTACATAATTAACAACAGTGTTTTATAAAATATACTGATTGCAGAATCTCTACATTTACTCGTGACATATTGTCTGTGTGTTTTCAAACAGTAAATATTTGTTCATTAACGTTAATAAAAAGTAATCTGATTTTAATAACTCATAATCCTGTTTTAGTACTTTTTCAAGAAAAATCACCTTGTCTATTTAAGAAGAAAAAGAAAATGATTTAAAAGAATGATTGATAAAATAAGGATTAAAATAAATAAATAATAATAATGATGATAACTGCACCAAACTGGCACCTGTATTACCATTATCCGTGCTGGAAAACATCCTACTTGCACTGGAGACCGTCTTGCCAATGTCGGCCAGGGAGCGCAGGTTGGATTTCTTGGTTTGGTGCCGATGCTTCCGGAGCAAGGTATAAGTGACTTTATCCTTCAGTTCTGGCTTCAAAAGGCCGGCATCAATCTGACTGTCTGTAATCGTCTCTGAAAAAAAATATACAGCTTGTCCCATTTCCTGCAATTCACATTCAGAGCTTATAAACTGGTAATTTTAAGCAGTATTTCAGAAGAAAGAAGGCTTTTCAAGAGAAGGTCTTTGGTTTGGTAACTTAGATACCTGTAAGCTTTAGACTGAAATCTCTTGTTATGTGAGGCAGTTTTTACAAGTAACTATAAAGCAAGTATGGTAAGATTGTGAGTGCTTACATAAAGTTTTATTCATTTAACAATGGCATTATATTGAAATTATAGAGATATTATACTATATATGAAATACTTTATGTAAGCACTCACAATTATTAAACATGAAAACTTGGCAGGAAATGAGCATTGTAAGAGAGATGAATTTACATAGATAAACTATACTACATCATATCTCTTTTGACATAGTACCCAAAAAAAACCTGCCACCCAATGGATGGTAGACACATTTAAAGTAAAAAGAAAATTATATAAATGTGATTTTTTATTAAAAAAAAAAGTCAATGTTGGAGTGCCAAAACTTGCAGTTCCTTGTATGTCCACTGGGAGCTGGCTCCAAAGTGACCCCCATATTAAAACAATGTTTACAGCATGGTACTAAAAATGGTTTTGGTCTCTGTAGCTAGATTTTCAAATTCATGACAACTGCAGAGGGGAATTTTTTATGCAACTCATCAGTTAAAATTATAATAAGTCATAAAATTATAGATAATTATTGGAGTGAGAGCTGCAGCTTTAGCTAACCAGCTAACTAGAATCACTGTAGTTTAACTTACCATAAGAAACATAAAAGTTACTATGTACTGAAGTAATGTTACAGATAATGGAGTTCAAATGGAATCAAATGCAAAGAAATGTAAGGATGTAAATTAACATTAGTCATTTAGCATTTTAGCTAAGCTAAAAATATGCTAGGTATCTTGTGGTAACTGAGGTACGTAGCCATGTTTAGCAGGCAGCTCATGCCAAGAGGGCGATGACGAGAGCTCCCACGGTTGAGCTTCAAAATCACTCCTTAGAAAAACTATGGGAGATGTCACAGAGGATTTGTTCAGTTTTTTTATACAGTCTATGCTTCTGTCCTACAGAAAAGTTTACACAATCAGAAACTGTGCCCTACCTGGGCCTTTGCTCAACCAAGCTTTTGTCCCACATGGAGGTTTATCCAACCAGGAACTTCTTTTGCCTAACAAGTGACTTCTGCATGACATGGGACCCCTTTTCACTCAGGAGTTTCATCCCAACATGGGACATCAATATTGGGCTTTTACCCATCATAGATCGATTGCCAAAGCCTGGTATGGGGCATTAATCTGCAAGTCCGCCACTGAATCCCGATTGAATCTTGGCTTTATAAAAAGGGGAAAATATATAAAAGCATTCTTGTTCCCCTACGTGATAGCTGTCATGTGACATATGAAACCTAAATGAAAGGTTTGAACTGGTCAAGACTAAATTAGGGAGAAAATGGGAATTTCAATTTCAAGAACCAACCTGCCATCATATTTAGTTATACTTTTCCAGTGGTTCCACAGGGAGCCTAATGACATTGAGATTCCTGAGAAGAAAATTCACTTTACTCACCCACAACCTGAGGCAGAGTGGAAGCTTCCAGATCTAGCATGATGGTGCCCTTCTCTATACACGTTCTGAGCTCAAACAGACTGTGCAAGGAGAGTGTTGCCACATGAGGTTTACTCCAGCGTTCTCCACCCTTCTCCACCTTTTCTTCAAACTTGATCCATCTGAAAAGGTCCAAGACCATGTAAATCAAACACTGAAGTGCCTCCGCACACTCACAGCATCACTATTTAAAGCCCCCCATCTCCAACTTTCTCAACATGACATGTTGCACGGATCTGACATCTGAGGTGTGAGTCTGAGTTTAAACAGAATTATTTACAGTAATGAAAAAGCAATGGGCTTGACTGACTTTTGGAAGTTTTAACAAAGGTTACGCCAACTATCATCAGCTAATTTGTACTTTTAATAACACAATTTACATTTAAACAGTTAACTACCTTATTGCATTATTGCAGAAACTCATGCTTCTGATTTTATAGTCTTTCAGCTAATTAAATCAAGGAAAAAATGTTTTAGACTGGTGAAGATCAAAAACTACTAACAATACAAAAATCTCAGTTTCCATCATCGTCAGCTTCCTCCTCTACTAGTTTTAGTTTCATTTCTGTTGTTGACAAGAGCACTTTATCAAGGTTAAAGGTATGCACTTTAGAACGTCCATTTGTGCATCACGTGACTGTATATATATATATATATATATATATATATATATATACACACACATATACAAATCTTGGTGTAAATTGGTGTAATGTTATCTTTATGGTTAATTTTCCTTTAAAAAATATTACTGTAAATGCATTGTGGCTTCCACAAGCACAAACCAGTGCTACTGATAACAGGAGCCAGAGAAAAAAAAGAGAAGTGTTAATGTGGAAGTGAAACAGAAGGTTACACTACAATGTCCCACACAGGTTTGTTAAGTATATAATAAGATGTCTGCAAAAAATGTCCTATTTCACAGTGTATCATGGATGTTAAGCGATGCATACTTATACCCCATTAATGCTGGTGTCACTTTAATGGCAATAAGTGACTTGCCTTTACCAACCTCCAAAACCCATTGAACACATTTAGCTCGCTCACAGTAAACTGTTGTGCACAGCTGGTAGGTTCGTTTTATTGACCAAGTGACAGAAAGATCTGATAGAATTGTATTTTCATGACGTGTCAATTTTTGCTATAAAAAAGTGTCCACTCGGTATAGTGGTTTGACTAAAACATGGACATTCCACACTTCTAAAAATGGACAGGCAATGGTTTTCAAATTAAACCTTGTTATAGGCAATCTTGTATGCCAAAGGAAAACTCACTCACTCATTATCCATACCGTTTTGTCCTGTATATTGGGTCACACAAACACACAGTCATTCACACACTACAGGCAATTTGGGGATGCCTATTAATTAGCCTAATCTGCATGTCATTGGACTGTGGGAGGAAACCAGAGTATCTGGCACCAAGCACAGGAAGAACATGCACACAGACCAAAGGCGGGAATTGAACCCGGAGGTGCAAGGTGACACTGTTATCCACTAAGCTGCCAGAAGTAAATAATTTGCCAAAATAAATAACTGTCATTTATCTCGTTTTGCTGTTCCTTTGCACTATCTATATGGATTTCCATGCAATGCCCTATAGCTTGCCACAAAATCGCCAATCACATTATAAAAATCCTAAACTATTGCTCATTTCCAAATTCTCACTGTAGGTCGTGTTGGGCAGTTTTGTTTTGTTTTGTTTTTTGTTATACGTTTTCCCGGAAATTGAAGGTTTAAGTTAAGTTAAGCTAAATTAAGTAACACCTTACATGTTTTTTGGCCGTACACATGGTGAATATTCTAAATTATAGACACTACGTTCAAACTAAACACCTGTTACTTGCAAGCAGCCAATCTAGGAGCTCCACCCGCCCCGTTTTTATCTCTGCACTGCATCAGCCAATTATGTGTACTGCTAGAATGGCTTATATTTCACATTATAAACAGTATTTTGCTTAAATGAAAGTGCGAACACTTTCTATTGAAACAGTCAGATTTTTTTCCACATCTTCAACTGTCCAGTTTCTGTGAGCTTGTACCCAGTATAGTCACTTTTTGACGGACAAAGTGTAGTGTGTGTGTGTGTGTGTGTGTGTGTGTGTGTGTGTGTGTGTGTGTGTGTGCACCACTGTGTATAAATTATATAGACTGCTGTGCATGAAAATCCCTGGAGAACGGCAGTTTTCCAAATACTCAAACCAGCAACCAAGAGCATCCATTGTGTGGATGTTATAGCTCAGTGAGTTAAGGCTCTGGGTTACTGAGTTTCAAGCCACAGTGACACCAAGATGTCACTGTTGGGCCCTTGAGCAAGGCCCTTAACCCTGCCTGCTCTGATGGCGCTATAATCATGGCTGACCCTGCACTTTGAACCCAGGAAGTTCACTGTCACTTCTTCTTCTGATGTTTGCCATGAACATTACCTAGATACACTTGATCCTGGACGTGTCTTAAATATTATAGCCCTAACATTCATCTGACTCAGCTTTTAAAGCTTTGAATAACCAGGATTAGCTAAGCAAACATTATATTTCTTTTTGCTTAGCAATGACATACAACAGTAATGGTGTGGGACGTTGTATTCTCCAGTAGCTGTTGAGGGTGCTTGAAATTTAAAAACCCAGTGAAACGTGTGAGGCATATTTGAGAGCACAGCATGACTCCATAATTGATGTGTGCTGAGAGACTCGTCTTTCATCAGACACCAAAGACCTGTGTATGGGACTGTCTATTATGACGAGCAGAAATAATATGAGAACTACTGCTCCTGTTGTTTTGGTGTAATGATTAATGGATTTAAGATGCATTCAAAAAAACTCTGTCCTTGGGAAAAAAAAAAAAAAAACTATTATGTGTTGGTCAGCCTGAGTGGTACAACTTAGCATATTGGCACTAAACTGTCACTGGCGATATGCCACAGACCCGAAATGTTTTATTCATGCGTTCATCAGAGCTTCAAATATGCTGCTGTTCACAGTCCATCCATCAAGTTGTGCTGTCTAATGAGTAATTCATCTTTTCTTCTAGAATTTCGTCTTTCTCTAACCAAATTTCCAATGATTTTATGGGTCGACCTGTTCTTACTAAATAAAAATACAGGTTGAAACCTCAAATGTTTCACAAATATTTTATTATATTTATCACAGTGATTAAAAAAAGTTTTATGGGCCATTTTTATTATTTCTCTTGTCTTTTTAAACATGGATTTAATATGTAAAGATAAACTTACCTGGCTGTCTCCTTCCATTCCATCTCCTGGCCGTCTTCAGAGAGGAGTTCGTCCAGCTCAGTGAAAAGCTGCGGAGGCGATGGCGCATCATCGTCCTCTCCCAGCATGAAGCGAATGCGCTCGGCTGCTGGAGAAACTGTCAGGGAGAAAATACTTTTGATCAGAGGTTGATGGGGATGTCCAAGGACCTGTGGCTCACCTTGATCCCCTAAACCGTTGGGCCTGACTTTAACCACAGGTACCGGGTCAGATTGAGAAGAAATCTTCGTTTCAGAAATATCCTGCTCTGTACCAACATTCTGGTCGGCCACCTTTTTATCTTCCTCCTCTACCTCACTTTTCTCCACATTATTATTGTCCGACATGCTCTCCGCATCATTCCCGGATGGCTCCATCTCGAAGAAAAGTTTTCCTTCAAGTGACAGCTGGATATGACTTGGTGAGGTTGGGTCAAAGCGGGATGGAGGTTCAACTAACAATCCTCCAATCCCTAAGATAAGTACGCTTAGACCTTCATTGGAGTCCTCTGAGTTGGTTGCTGTCCTCTTTCTTCTATTGGAGCGCAATGACAGCTAGGTAGTTAAAAATTGGGGTCCCCTCGTCCCCAGAGTGCAACAGCCCACCCCTCTGCTGCTCCATCAATACCCCCCTTTCCCATTGGCCCACAAGTTCTGGCACCCTGCCCTCAGTCCCTCATTAACAATTAGGAAATGTTTCCCTGAACACTTCATTCTGTACAAAAAGACTTTCCTTTCCTTTACCTTTGTTTCCTAATTTGAATATTAGTCAGGCATCGGTGCTCACTAAAAATGTATCAAAACACTCAATACAGGGAAGATCTAAAAAAAAAACAATGTTGTACGTTGGGGTCAGGTATGGCAATGGAAAGGGTGAAAACTATTATGTTGATTTTTTACCACTAGAACAGCCAACACTGACCAAAAAAGCAAGCAAATTGCCAATTCTTGGATGTCTCCAAGGTCTTTTAAAAATTATGCTGCAAAATGACATCAAATACATTTAATAATCATGCAGTTACTTTGTTCAGTTTGGTTCTTCTACAGTTATGGGGTAAAAAGTTTCAGGTTCTTTGTAGCACTGGAGACTATGACTATGAAAAACCCATTAATCATAGTAATATTAATTTTAATATGATTGTGTAATATGATATTTAAACAGAACAGAAATCCCAAGTGTGAAAGGTTCCTGGACATTATCAGTCAAACCCAATTAATGAAGTCTTTTTCCTTTGGAAAGTGTAGATTTTGTTCTTTACTTCCACCATAATTACCCAAAACATTAACACAATAACATTGAGTAAATTGGTGACAGGATCATGGGCACCCAACACTCACCCATGCCCGCATTGACCAAAGGCCAACCTATCCAGTCCACTCCCACAAAAAAAGCCAAATGCAGAACAAATTGCTGAAAATAGTCAATGCTGGCTAGGATAGAAAAGTACCAGAACACCCAGTCCATCACAGCTGGTCGCGCAGGCAAACAGCCCAAGATTACCCACACGGCCTACAAACTCTTCAGATACTAATCAGACCGAGCAGCCCACAGAGCGCCAGTCGAACAAATCCAATCAGCGGAGCCCGGATCCCTGCAACCCACAGCACCCGAAGGATCCACTGCCAACGTCCTGGTCCCAGACACCACAGCACACCCTCAAAGGTCTTGTTAAGTCATGCCCTACTGGCCAGAGACACCCGGTGTATCAATTGGAACCAAAAACCTGGTTTTAATGTGATGGCTGATTGGTGCATGTTGATCAGGTCATCTTTTCCCTGATGTCCATAATTAAGTAAAGCATGTAAAACTAGTAACTTCCCACACAGTCTAATCTTGTAAAACCACTATGGATCCATTACTTTTATCTCTTGCTGCTTACGTGACCAGCTTCAGTCATGTGGCACACCATAACATAGAAGTTTAGCTAAGTAGAAATGCTATTCATATAGTTTCATGCATGTTGTCAAAAGTGGAAAAAAAAATATTATACTATTGCTTTGGGCTGGAATAAACAAAACTAAATAACACATTTAAGTGTTCCAAGGTATGATGTCAAATGTCTTTAAAAACAGTATTTGAACATTTATCTCATAACGACAACAGTACAACTGGTAGACTGACTATTACATTCATGCTTTTCAGCTCAACTTTTGATCTTCCCTGTCTCTGAAATATGATACAATCTCCTCATCGTGCAATGCAAAAACTGAAGCCTGGCTCAAAAGGGCTCAAAGCAATGTTTTTCATGCTAAGGCTAAGAATCAATATGAACATTTTTAGCGCTTTGCTAAATGTCTCATTGATTTACTCAAGACTCTACACCAAAACTCATTTAGGTCACTTAGTTGTTCCACAAAGTCCCCAAACACTGTCCCCTGAGCTGCATACAGACTATATCACTATGGATGCCATGCACCGAGCCTTGGAAAGAAGTCGTCTCACCCAGTTGCTAAGCAAGGCTCCAATAGAAACGGGTTGAGGGGAGGGAGCAGAATGGAGACGAGCAAGTGGTTCAATATGGGCAAATGAACAGGGAGAGTGAAGCACGAGAAGGAAGAGATGGGAATGAAAATCACATCGTTCAAACACATTTCAAAGCTGCAGGCTTAGTCGCCAAGAGCCACAGGCCTGCACAAAGGGGACTTTGTCCGTGAAACCATGGGCTCATGGGAAAAGTAAGGGGAGGGAGAACTTGCCCACTGCCCAAACTAGGGCTTAGTGAAGCTGCCTCTCCAGTTGGAGAGTCTTAATCTTGCTAAACCTCCCATACAACATCTGTTAGACAGGATATGTGGCTGCATTCTCCAGATAAAGCATGAATACTTGTTTTTTTTTAAATGACACATAACATACACTTATACTCTCTCATGTGCATGTCAGATTGTTTTTACATGATTCACAGAGAAGCCTTTGCATAGTTTACATCTAGTCAAGAGTTGTGCAAGAGAAGGAACATGGTGATATCTGAGAATTCTTGCATTGATAATAAAAGCAGAACATCATCACTATGACAGTGCATTTAGGACAAACACAGTGGAAGCTTGAATAGGGATTTGATGTAACTGATGACGTGATTAGAGTGAACACGGTGTAATAATCCTCATCTTCAATACAAAATCCAGGTAACAATTATATTATATATTTTTTATTATTACAGAACGTCTTTCACTTTTTATCTGTTTCTTGTTACATCTAATGTTGTGGAACACTGACGAAACAAGTTGTTGATGAAACAAGTTGTTATTGCTTGCCAGGTATAGACAGTTATCCCTTCACCCGCTGTTCAACCCTTCATGGTTAAATAGCCGCCACCCCCCCTCCAAAAAAATGCCACCTGTCACGTTAGTGAGAAACTGAAAAGTGCAAAGCCCTAAGGAATGTTCCTTTTCAAAAAGTACAAGAGAACAACTTTACTTCTAACTATTACAACAAATTCACAAAAGAAGATCTCTAAACTTATACCCTATAGACAGTAGTGTGTAAAAGCCTTAAGCCACCCCTGACTTCTTTAAATTTTGCTTCCAAGGAGTCAGACTTTCTTGTATTTTTAATGCAGTCTTGAGGATTAGGACTCCAGGCTTCCTGAAGGATTTTTGTTTTGTCTCTCATTGTCAGTCCTGTCCCTGTACCTGACCAGTTTCTGAATGCTCAGTGGTTAAAGCAGATGAGAGGGGAAATGAGGCTGCTGCTGGGGTTGTGACATCCTCAAAAAAACTATTTTTAAATTGTATCTTAAAACACTTTGCAGCCTGTCAGAGTAATACATTTGTTCCCATTTCTTTAATTTATTCTACATAATGGAATTAAATTTACTTAGGGGTTGTTTAAGACATTTGCACAGTACTGTATATATCAGGGATATACAGTAAATCACCAGTCACCTTCTGACCCAATATCATTACAATACTGGGTGCCGATTTGATTAAAACTGCAATTCTATAAGTATCGCAATTTTAGAAATATCCCGATTCGATATTACATTTTCCCCAGATTTTGTTACAATTTTAAACCTTTAAAAAACGTTTAATGATTAAATAAATGTAGCCCATTTCTTACAATATAAACTTAAACTACAAGAGAGAACTTCTCTTTAACTGAGCATCATGTATATAATTATTATTTCTAATAATAATTCAAACTCAGCAAATAATTCACTTCTACCACATGGGATGAAAATGTGTAAATAGTTTACTTTATAGAGAATTCTATTATTATTAATTATAAAGAAGTAGTGATGTTTTACAGATGCCTCTAAAGTCTCAAAACCTAAAAGCAAGTGTGCGAGTCGAGCACTTTTGAGCATGCAGGTGTATGCGTCTTCTTATGTGGGAACGTGGAGCTTCTGATACACTTGGTTTTTATCTCTTTCGCGCTCATGGTGTTTTGAGACTGGTATAAGTGGGTTTGAGACTAATTCGTTCACAGTGTTTGGAGAAAAAGGCAGATCGGAGGCTTTGAACGTGCATGATTTTTGATAATGTAACGCAATAAAAATATGTTTCTGTTGCGTCACTCGGAAGCTTCTGCATTCGGTATAGAATCAGTTATATCTGAGGCTGATTGAATGATCAATCAAACTGAAAACCAGCAAATTCTGGTCACTGGCCAGTTAACCGGTTCATCTCTATTATAATCAGAATAGGTTAAAAAAATCGATTTCTGGAATTATTCTGGAATAAGTGTGACAATACATGAATCGCCACACAAAAGAATCCAATTTTTTCCCCACAACAGTACATACAGTCCAGAACTGAACCAGACACGCTGTGGCTCCATCATAATCCTGATGTGGAGTCTAACCACAGATAATCCCTACATAAATAAACAAGCAAGCACTGCAAATAACAGATAACAGGAAGTCTAGGTGTTTAAAAATGTTCTCTGTGTTGAAAGCCCTGTTCCAGTTGTCTGTTAAAACACTGTACATCGCCTGGGTGGAAATAAATAGGACAAGGACACTGGCATTGTGTCTTTTTCCTGGCAACACAAGCTGCCTGAAAACATGCCATTAGCTACATATCATGAGACAAAGAGGACTTGAAATTCAGATGCGATTCGATTCAGTGGTTCACATTCACTGTTCTGCCCTATGAAGGGGAAAATGAACAACAAAGAGGAAGCAGCAAACACACAGGCAAAGTTAAGTATTTAGCAATGAATATTGTAAATAACTGTAATAATGGTGTTGTTGTTTGTCTTTCAGCTGCTTCTATCGAGGGGTCGCCACAGCGGACCATTCGATCCGTACAACAACTTGGCACTGGGTTTACGCCGGATACCCATCCTGACGCAACCCAATTATTCTATCCGCGCTTGGGACCAGCACTGCATCCAGGGGCTGGGGTTTAGGCATAGGGTGGGAATCGAACCCGGGTCTTGCATGGCGGAAATAGCAGTAGTGGCGGTAGTAGTCGTCATAGTAGTAGCAGTGTTGTTGTCATTATTATTATTGAAAAAAATATTTAGTTTTCACTAAACTCTAAAGTTGGAACACTCGACTAACTTTACATGAACTAATTAGATGTTTTTTAGGAATTCTAGGAACCAAAACCCAAGGTGTAAAAGTAATCTTTATTATATGTAATGTTCTGCACTCAGCTGTAACTTATCCTGTATAACTTATACACTTAACGTCTCACACACTTCTATTTCAATTCTATTTCATTAGCAACCTTGTACATATTGTAAATTTTCTATATTTAGAGAAATTTCTCTTATTTCACATTTAATTTCTCTATTTGAATATTTGAAGGTCATGAGACAAAAAGATTTCAGGTCCTGTCTTTCCTGGCGTTTCTATGTTACAATGTTTAAATGAATTTTCATCCTGTGTTTTTTTTTTTTTATCTGTAAAAAAGTTCTGCATGTAAGATGGAAAAACGAAAGCACAGAAAACACATTGGAGGTGTCACATGCCTATGATCAGTGGCCCTTGTCTTTTGTTTGCAGCACAATGGTACAGCATTGAGACTGGTGATTGTCCTTTCAGTTCATGCCCACCCATCTACTGCTTCTTGCCTCCTAACAATGGTGAATACTCAAATTCTGCATAAAATAGTGCAGTAAATCAGCCTTGTCCTAGAGTGCTAATGTGAGGCCTTGCTCTAAAAATGGACCAAAATCTGTTGGATGGTTATTCTGCAGTTGCCAGGTCAGAATCCTCTATTTAATTATAAATAGAGGATTCTCAATTATGACTCAATTATATTCCTCTCACAAGTAGTGACTCCACAAAATAACTAAAAAATTAAAACCATTTTAGTTGTAAAGTTAACAAAATTATAAAAAAAAATTAAAAATGTCACAAATAATACTCGTATGTCACTCTAAATGCGGTCCACATAACCTCACATTAATCTTTCTACAGTCACATAATATATGGTATTAATGGTATTAAAGATATTTTATGCAATAACGCTACAGCATGCTATGTAAAATTTAAATGAGTTATTCAATGGACTGAGTAAACCATCAAAGCCATCTACTATTATAAGTGCACATTTTGAAACAAAAGTGTTTAACATACCTACCTGTAAACTTGGCCCCATTTATTACGCTATAGAGAAATACATTTATATGAAATATCATTTATACGAGCATATATACAATAAATCTAACCGCAAATATTTTTGGGAAGGAAAAAAAACTGCTCCTGAGAGTGTGTAAATTTATTTATAAGACTAACTAACAATGTTAACCTTGACTTGATTGACTTCAAATCATATTGGGTGCATAGATCGCTGCACCTTTATACCCCGATTAAATTGCTAAGTTTAAATTTACTTTTGGCTTTGTGGTTACATTTTCAGCATTTATTAAATACCATAACAGATATTTCAGATTGGCTTTCTGAAAAGAAACACTCCCA
>JAOTRS010000028.1:7524560-7547310 GCA_028565755.1 Dinotopterus cunningtoni | reverse complement strand
ATTTTTTTTTTAAATGTATCTTTACTTGAGTAGTTTTATTAGAGGATGCTTTTTACTTTTACTCTGCTCAAATGTACAGAAAGTATCTGTGCTTTTACTTACTTTTCTGCATGGCGTTGCGTTACCTCTAACTAAATAGATGTGAAATATTTGAAGTGGCAATTTTGCCACCTGCTGACTATTATATAGCAACTGTGTAACTTGCCTTTCTTTCGAGACATGTGTAATAACAAAAAAGGGGTAATCTTTTTTTTTCAGCCCTGCACAAATGTATCATTGAACACCCTTAAGACTTTTCTTTTTCTCTTGAGGAAACTGCAACTTATAAATGAGTTTGTTTGTTTTTTCAGAACAGAGTTGTGAGTTGTGAAATCATAAGTCAAGTCTAGTCTAGACATCAAACAGCCAGGCAATAAACAAGCTGTTCAGTCTGGTGTCTTTCTGGCAGTCGTCAAATCATCCAGTGACTAGCGCAGAACTTTAATCACTAAGCCACCTGTTTATTTTGAGCTCTGTTGCCCACATGACTTTCATGGAAGATGGAACATTCCTGAGCTTGGAATCCTGGATTACATACTTCAACAGCTAATGCTCTTTTTCCTTTTTTTTCCTTTTTCCTTTTTCCAGATGGACAATTTAGGGCCATTGGAGACATCATAATCATATTTATGGTAGAGCTGTTAACATCTGCAATTTTCACAATTCCTGCTGAGTGTCCTGAAAACAATGTTGAGAAGCAGAGTGGCTTTTCTCCATACATGGATTAGAATCTTAATCAGCATTATGATTCACTAAGACATTTGACATGTGGATCAGGCAAAAAGACATTAATCTGAAATAAATACATTTTTTAATCAATTTGTGGGCGTTATTCAAGAATACATTATTTTAACAGTTTTTTTTCTTTACTGTTGGATAAACATATATAATCACATAAATAAATGTATATATTTTTTTAAATCATATCCACGTATAATTTGCTTAGTCTTATTCAAATAAAATTAACATGTGTAGGCTGCTAAAGTACAGTATTATGTACTGTCTCCAGGCAACTAAAGCATGATGAAAAATGTAGCACTGATAAAACATGATGATACATGGTGTAGCACTTATATTTGTGGTCTTTTAATCCTCTTCTATTTGTGATTTACCTTCTCGTCATGATTATTTAAGAGCGATGCTTGAGGTTTAAAAAAAATGTAATTAGGCAATATAGTAATAATATATGATGAAATAACATTACCAATCTCATCCATCCATTCATCCATCCATACATCCACCTAGAAACCTCTGTAGTCCAACTGGGGACCCTGGAGGCTAATGGTGACCATTGTATTTATTTCCATTACCGTGGTAGGCCCTCCGGTCGACATTCACACACTACTAATTTGGGAACGCCAATTAGCCTAACCTGGATGTCTTTGGAGGATACCCACCAAGCACAAAAAAAAAAAAAAAACCCGACGCAGGAATCGAACCCAGGACCTGGAGGTGCAAGGCAACAGTGGTAATCACTAAGCCACCTTGACGCCTTACCATAACCAATAGATATCAAACTTTTGAAACATAATGTATATGTAGTGTATATAGGATTAACCCTTTACTAATACAAGTAGATGTCTGCAATATACCAAGTTTAATGGCTCATGTATCATTTATTACACTGGTAAGGAAACTTTTCCAAAGGGCATTCAAGTTAAACCAAGACTAAAATTTCTTGTGAATGAAAATGTACAGTAAACCTGATTGACACGTAAAGAAGACTTCAATCACAATATGGTAATGAGTCTCTTAGTCGCAGTAAAACATGTGTATGATGCAAACATTTTGAAGAAGACTGTACATCTGTGAATGATCCGGGCTGAGGTGGCTTCGGGCACACGGCAGCCATTTCCATGCATATTCACCTGATCTTTGAAAATCGACAGACAACACTTTGCGAACCTGTGGAAGAGACGCATCTGTCTGTGGGAACTGTACACACAATCATTCACAAGCATCACTCGCACATTACAGAAACCTGGCTGGGAGTTATTGCTACAATCCTGACCTTGCTTAAAGTAATTCAGGCCATTAAAGGAGTCGGGTGGGCGAGCACTAGTGAAAGGCTGGGATGAACGCAGGGGATTATATAGAGAAATAAAGGCAGTTTGACTTTCATAACTGTATTCTATTATTCTGCACAATCAAAAGTCCTGGTTTGAATTGGAACACACAGTCGGTATTCCCCTGATGACGCACAGATGAATCCAGTTTCTGTGAAAAGTCTCAGGACCAGGTGCAACAAAATGACTGCATTAATTTCTCCAAGGTTGACCTGTGCTTGCAATTTTTCACACATTCACACTTCACAGAGCCTGACATGCGCTAAATGGTGATCAACCATTAGCTGAAAGGTCGTGGTTCTCCCACGCTATAGGGCTTGTGACGTGCTATAATGTCCTTGGGGTGCTCTATGATTTAGTGGCTGTCTACATGAAGTTAAAGTATTACTGAAAAGTGATGTGTTAGTTCAGAAACATGGGATAAGCTAACATGAGCTAGAGTGTCCTTAACCACTTAAGCGTGTTAAACCATGCCTTTAAAAAATACAATATGCGATGACAAGAATGGCAATTCATGCTTTGCATGCATGGAAACTCTTTTGGAGAGCCACCTGTCTGTACAGTCTTATTACAGTCACCTTACCAAGGGCCTACGAAGAGACATTTTAATAACACAAGATATTGGAAACAAAGACATCTCAGGGAATAGTTAAGGACCCCTAAGACCATTCCCCGTCATTCTCAAAGCATTCTGACACACCATGTGCCTCTGGCGCATTCCTCGGCTCAGGCTGGAGCACGGGAGATGAGCAGGACATTCTGTAAAAGAGCAGACAGGAAACAATAGCAAAACCAACCTACACATTATAAAAAGGACCAGGGCCAGAAATGGACTGGCAGGGTTTAAGCACTTCCTCAATTTTTAGATTGAGAAATTTAAAAAAAAAAAAAAAAAAAAAAATAGGCAGCCACATTGTCTCATTTGCTGTTACCAAGTGGTTTTTATATATTATTTAAACTCACTTCTCTGACACAGATCTAAAAATGTATCATAGACCCCCACGATCGCCAGTAAAAAATTGTGATAATTTCTTTTACCAATGCTGGTATAAGTAGTCTTGATAAATAAGATGGTTAGGCTAATTGGCGTTCCAAAAACTGCCTGTAGTGTGTGAATGACAATCGGGTGTCGAGCTGGAAAGTCGCCCCCTTTAGCAATTGCCACAGAAGCGAAGGATATATCTCCAGGCATGATGTGCAGGATGGCAAGGACCTGGAAGGACAAAAAAATAAAAATAAAAAATTATAATAACAGGAATTTGAAGGTAATTTCTACAGTCAACTCTAGAATTAACAATATCCTTCATGAGATAGAGCAAAAAATATTTTAGGGAGCCTTTCACAGGGAACTAAGTGCATAAGGTGGAGTACACCATGGGTGGGGTGCCAACATATCAGAGGGCATAAGCACATAATATTAAACACAGAATCAGGCACTACAGGTAATTTGGAAAAGTTAACTTACCAAACAAGTTTTTTAGAAGGTAGAGTACCTGAAGGGAACCTGCAAGCACTGGGAAGAACATGCAAACTCCATGCACACCAAGCAGAGGTGAGATTTGAACCCACAAACCTGGAGATGCAAGGTGACCATGCTACCCACTAAGCCAATAAACCAAATATGAATGCAAAAATCTTACACATATGATGAAAAAATTCTTGCCAGAAAGTGTACACTTTGTGAGAACTTCGTCATCTACAGTATCATTTTACAATCTACAGTAAATGCCGCGATAGAGAATAGTGTTGATGCAGGCATTCATTGTGCCCTGAGAGACGGTGAGACAAGTCAAGCAGTGCTAGCGGATCAGAGGGAGTGTGGTGAAGTGTGGAGTGTGATAAATGCTGTGAGGTTAATGGGTGCTGACCTGTTTTTGGCTTTGTAGGCAAGCATCTGTGGTTTAAATTTGATCCAGGAAGCTACAGGAAGCCAGTAGATGGTATGGGAGGATTTTCAAAGGTTGAAAACCAGTCATGCAGCTGCATTCTGGATCACCTGCAGAGGTCAAACTGCACTCAAAGGCAATAGTCCAGTCAGAAAATGACAAGGGACTGAACAAGCACCTGCGTGACCAGAGTGGATGGAAATGAATGATGAATCCCTCTTATGTTTTACAGAAGTTGTTCAAATGAGCGTGTCAGATTAGCAACGTGAGAGGACAAGGACAGTCGTTTGTCCCTGGTTACACCAAAGTTGTGTGCAGTAACCGAAGGTGAGATCAGAGACTTCTCCAGGGAGATCACCAGATCCTGACGTAAGGATGTCTCACCCGGGATGAGCAGCAGTTCTGTTTTGCTGGGATTAAATTTCAGCTGATGAGCTGCTATCCATAATGAGGTGTCTCCCAGACATGCTGAGCAGAAACATGAGTGTCTGAGGGAGGGAAGGAGAAGATGAGCCAAGTGTTGTTGTTGTTTTTTTTTTTTTTTTTGCATAGCAGTGGTATGAAAACCTTGTGTCATCATCTTCGTAGATGTAAGCTGATTTGACAGAGATAGAAATACATAGTGCCAAATTTGATCAAAAGTCTTGAGCCACCTCATAATTTCTTCATATTTTGCTTCAGAAGAGCCAGACTTACATGTACTTTAATGTAATCTTGAGGAATATCTCTCCTGGCTTCCTGAAGGACTTCTTCGTCTCATATTCAGTCCCTGTACCTGACCAGTTTTTGGTTGTAAAGCCACACAGTGACCTATGAATCATTCAGGTATGAACCAGTGAGAAACAGGTACAGATGATGACAGACGATCAGGCCAGTGATTAGTATACTGCTGATGCTGAATGCTGAGTGGCTGGAACAGACGAGAGGGGAAATGAGGTTGCTGCTGAGGTTGTTACATAAACAGACAATTTTTAAATTGTATCTTTAGGCACTTTGCAGCCTGTCACATTAAAATGTGTAATTTAATTTGACAGGAAATAGAAATTTTAATTTAGATGATCCACTAGACACGGCTGGATTGCTCTTTACTGTCCAGATCATAAAGGGCTGGGAAGAAAGTAATGTTTTTCCCCCAAGATCATCACAAGATTTATGCTGTTCAGTTATATATCTGGTGAGCCCTCTTGTGGCCAAAATGACACCTAAACTACAAAGCAGGAACAGTAGAAGCCATTCAGTTATCTTTGTGCTCTTAAATTCTTTAATATCTTAAGTTTCAAGATATGATCAAAGTGATGTTTCTGTCATGAATTAAAAACACCTTGACTACTTGGTTAACGCTTTGACCTTATTTGAAGATTATCACAATTTTTAACATAGTAACTATTATTACATTGATGTAATAAATTATCATTATTTTGACTTAGTAACTCATTCCTTTATTTAAAAACTTATTTACTTATTCTATGATGTCTTTTTTAATATGTAATATATTATTTTTGTTTCTTTTTATTATATTAATTATAATAATAAATAATATATATTAAGTTCATTGGTGCGAGACAAGAGGATGCGGAGGATAGGGTTAGATGGAGGCAGATGATTAGCTGTGGCGACCCCTGAAAGGGAATAGCCGAAAGACAAAGAAGAATTATAACGTCAAAATATTACGTCATACTTTTGACTTTGAAATTTAGTTACACTAATCAGCCACAGCATTAAAACCACTAAAATTAAATGTCTAATTACAATGGCACCGGCCAAGAAAGGGGAAACATTAGAAAGCAAGTGAACAGTCAGTTCTTCTAAGTTAATATGTTCCAAAAAATGTCAGGTCCTGTGAGGTGTTCCTGGTATGCAGTGCTTAATTACCATAATGATCCAAGGAAGGTACAAGGAAGGACAGGGTCATGGCTGCCCAAAGCTTATTGATGCGCATGGGAGGCGAAGTCCTGGCCTGTCTGATATGATCACACATAAGAGCTACTGTAGCACCAACTGCTGAAAAAGTTCATTTTGGTGACTATAATAGAAAGGTATCTGGACCATGGATCAATAAAAACAGGTGGCCTGGACTAACTTGGGAAAGACTGCATGCTGGGAGGAAGGCCAGCATTTGGAGGCAGTGTGATGTTCAGGACAATGTTCCTCTGGAAAGCATTGGGTTTTGGCATTCATGTGGAAGTTACTAACCTAGAACTACCTAAACGTTTATGCTGAGCAAGTATACACAGTATTCCCTAATATCAGTGGCCTCTTTCAGCAGGATAATGTACCCTGTGACACTGCAAAAATGTTTAGGAATTGGTTAAGGAACATGACAAATAGTTCAAGATGTTGACTTGGCCTTCAATTTTCCCAGATCTCAATTCAATCAAGTATCTGTGAAACGTGCAAGACAAGCCAGTCAGACATTTCGCCTCTTACAGGTCTTAAAGAATGCAGTAGTAACGTCTTGGTAAAAAATACGACCGAAACACTAAAAAGGTCAGAGCTGTTTTTGGAGGCACTATACCCACGCAACAATAGGCAGGTTATTTTAATGGTGTGGCTGATCGTGCAATTAGAGCAATTGGTCAGTAGATGGCAACATACAGCTACATCTGTCACTATTGCAGTGTTTTTCAAGTGAGAATCACTCTGGTCATGTAGGGGAAAAATTAGTTGACTGACATTAGGCGGCAGCACAGCCCACCTAAGGGTTGAGGGTTTAAATCCTTTGCGATCAATAAAAGTCTTTCTCTATCTATCAATTCGCATTTTATTAACAGCTAAATATATATGGATGTATTACCTTATTAATCAACTCTTACACATGCAAGAACATCATCTTGGTCAAACATTTTATTACACTATAAACAGCATTCAATATTGTACCACAAAAAGTCTTGTGAGTTAAACATCTTTATCTCATTTCCACTGCATACCTTGTGTGTGTACATTATTTACAAGATTCTCAGCAACAACAACAACAAAAAAAACATTACAGTGTTTTCGAACATGGTTGAAGGAAAATGATCATGTTATCTGAAAAAAAAATTCTCGAGAAAAGGCCAAGCAATTATATCCATCACAACATCCTGTTAACATTCATTAGGTGAATCCGACTTAAAAATCAAAAACTATCTAGCAGTAGGGAAATGACATCCAGTAATTTTGCAGCATGTCGGAATAACAATAATGACCAATTTTGGATGAGGCAGCTGTAGTGGAATAAAACCTCTCATTATGCTGATAATTCAAAGTGCAAACAATAAAACAGCAATTGATATTAGAGCTTTTTTTTTTTTTTTATCCCTATGATTACACATTAGACACCACAACCCGGTCATTTATGTGTGATACAGATAGACTTATACACTCCACTTATAAGCTTAATTCATGTTTTGCTCCGTTTTATATTTATGTAGATACATAGAAGAGAACCTGACAAACCTGACAGGTATAAAGTCAGGCAAATAAACACTTGAACGAAATGCCTTTTCTCAGGATTCCTGCTGCTTCTTTTTGACTTACACAAGCAGACTGTGTTGAATTAGATATTGGCACTAGTTCTGGGGTTAATCAGTCTTGCCTATGGAGAGAACAAAAATTTTAAAGAAAGAAACAAGGACATTGCATAGTAATCATTACCCAATCCCTTCCCACCATGAACTGAAAGACCCACCTTTTATAATCAAGAGCTTATAGTTAAAACTGATTTAAAGCTATCTATGTTACTATTCATGTAACTACTGAATTACTCTATTGGTGTAAAAGCCATGTCAGGTGACTGCAGACTCAGTGCAAAGTCCTGAGAGCTATTTTGAGTGTGAGAAATTATGTATCTTACTCAAGAAAGAAAAAGCACAGGGAAAAAAAAACAAACAAACAACAAATCTCCAGCTTTGTTAATATCAACAGAAATGAGGTGTACTTAGTGGCTTTATCTCTTACCAAAGTGTCTACATGCTTCATTCGCTAAGTTACTAAGAAAACCCCAAAACCTGTTTTGTTTTTTTTGGGGGGAAAGATAGAGTTATGGAGACAGGTGGTGCTTTTTCACAGAACATTTACTGTTTGCAGGTGGACATACGCCAGGCACTTACGTAGATACGATCATCTTTTTGTTTTGTGTTTTCGAGAAAAGATCACACAGACGTTAGAAACACAAGGAGCATTCACTGCCTAAGTTAAAACTGTAGAGAATTAAAGACTAATCCAGGAGCCAGTCCCACAAACCTGTAAAATGACAAGAGAAAACTAAACCAGGCTGCTGTGCACAGTAATTTAGGGGAAAAGAGGGTAAAATTACGATTCTCTTAGTCTATCTGTCTTTAGAGGTAAGTTTCTCGATCAGTTCCTGAAGAGGTGCCAGCTCTTTCCTGTCGATCAAGTTGAACTCCTAGAAAAGAATATAAACACACGAGAGACCAGAGAGAGTAAATAATAATATTAAATTGATTATTATTGATGATTTTACTTTCAGACGTTCTCTTACAGAGCAAAATAAACAGTGCAAGCACAGTACTGTATGTGCGAGTAAAAACCTTGCAAAAAAGGAGACATGCATTCAAACAGATGCACACTGAACCTGTGAATAATGTGTAAACTCTTGATTCCATTTTTTTAGATTTTAGGGCATTGCGGTTTTCGATTTGATTCAATAGCAATAATGTGTGCTGTCGATCTGCCTTAAACAGATTTTAAAATATTAAAAACTACTAAAAAGTATCCAATAAATATTAAAATGCTGTGTAACCTGTTGATTGTTTAAAGGTCATGTACTGTACAAAGTGATAAAGAATTGTTTTTCTGAGTTCCATCTTTTTTGCTTCATGCTCCTAGGTGGGCAGTATTTCACCAAACCAGCCATAAACTGATTGGACAGGGATGGCTCAGTGGTTAAGGTGTTAAGACTGCTGACCAGGAGGTCCCCGGTCCGAGCCCAGACGTCGCCTGGGTTGCTGCTGTTGGACCCTTGAGCAAGATCCTTCACCCCCTAAGTGCTCAGATACATTTGGGTGTTGAGCTGGCAACCCAGGTGGCACATAGACCGAACCAAACACCCATAGAACTCATTATATTACTTAAGTGTTTAAATCTGCAGAAGGATTGATGGAATGTATACAATTCTATAAATTGACTGATCTTGAATGTCTTCATTTTCTTTGGTCCTAATCTGTATAATTTAATTTAAACTGATGTCCTGTACATGGCTAGTTTTTATGCAGCACAATGTATTAAATGCCTTGTTGTTTGTACTTGTATTGTTAAAAACAAACGTCCTATTTTTAAGCATTTAACATTTGTATGTTTACCTAAATAATTCTAAAAGTATAAACAGATTCTTTAATCAAAACCTGACCCACTGAATCAATAAATTAAATTGACCAACAAAAGATCAATTAAAGTGCATCAACCGTTAAATGGCACGGCTCTAATGCACACACCTGAACGAAGAAGATGAAGTGTTTAAAGGAGGTGTTGAGGTGAGCCTCCTCCTGCAGTTGGATGACCGAGTCAAAGTGCTGGTGGTAAATGTGAGCGTAGACGCGGAACAGCCGCTTCAGGATCGTCTTCGCCACAGACATGAAGTTCTTTGGGAAAGGGACGCCTGAGAAACAAACAAAAAACAGACGTTTACTTAGCCATTAAGTAACAGTCTTAAAACAGTCTTGTTAGTAAACCTGAAAACACAACTGTTGCAGTAAGAAAAAAAAATAATGACAGGTTAGTGTGTTTTATTGCTAATAATAACCCCAGCAATGTAATAAGCTCAAGCATCTTATTCTGTAGTCGATTAGCTTTTTTTTTCTCTCCAAATTTACATAAACATGCTTTTTCGGACTTGTCCTTTGTACAGGACGTTTACAAAACTATACTTTATTTCCATCTTCAGAGCAAGTAAAGAAACAGTGGCCATATTTTATTTGGGTTTACATTGTGTTTGTATTAAGCATTTAACATCCTACTGCATTCCCAATAAGGAACATTTCAGAGCTACATTGTGCTCAAAAGTTTGTATACCTTGGGAGAATTTGCAAGATGTGTACAATTTTATTTTTAAAGAAAACATAAGTGAGAAGGCAAAACAAATATTTTTATTTCTTACAGGACTTAAGCTCATATGTCAGGCATGACAGAATGCCACAATTCATCGAACAAAACATGGCAATAAAGAAAATGAGGAAATAATCCCTATTTAATAGTTTGCATACCTTTAGCTCTTAATAATGTGTATTGCCCCTTTTTTAGCTTCAATGATAGCATGCAGTCTTTTGTAATAATTGTGCATGAGCTAATTAATTCTCTTATATGGTATAGCTGCCCATTTTTCTTGGCAAAATGCCTTAAGTTCCTGTAAATTTTTTTGGTCATCTTGCATGAATTGCATGTTTGAGGTCTACCCATGATATTGTATCTATGATATTGAGGTCAGGAGACTGTGATGGGTACTCCAGAACCTTCACCTGTTTCTGCTGTAGCCATTGTAGGGTCAACTTGTCCTCATGCTTTAGATCATTGTCATGCTGAAACATTCAAGTGTGTTCCATTCGTGCTGTATTTTTATTTATTTTTTGATAACATGCAGCATTCATCTTGCCATCAATTGTGACTCACTTCCCTGTGCCACTGGAGCTCACACAGCCACAAAACATGAGAGATCCACCACCATGCTTTACAGTAGGGATGGTGTACTTTTCCCTGTAAGCCTTGTTGACTCCTCTGTGACTATAGAGGTAATTTTTTGTCTCATCACCCCAAATGACTCTGTTCCAGAAGCTGTGAGGCTTGTCTTGGTGCTGTCTGGGTCTTTTTGTGGCAAGGGTGCCGTAATGGCTTTCTCTTAGCAACTCGCCCGGGCAGATCATTGGTGTTCTAAGACCTCCTTATTGCGCAACAGGTTTTTTCCGGAGCAGCCTATATTTCTTTTCAAGTTGTTTCTGGATTTTTCTTTGGATCCCAAACACTTCTTCTGGCAGTAGTGGGTGAAATCTTTTTTGGTCTACCTGACCCTGGCTTAGTATCAACAGAACCTCTTAATTTACACCTCTTTATCGGAGCTTGACCAGTACTGACTGGGATTCTTAAGAGTGGAGATATCTTTTTACGTCCTTTTCCTTCTTTATAAAGTTCAACTACCTTATTACGCAGGTCCATTGGCAGTTCTTTTGTCTTCCCCACGATGCAGTATCCAGCCAAGTCACTGACTATTTATGCACAGACACCAATCACAATTACAGTGAATCACTTTCACAGTGAAACTTTACTTTAATAGCCATTTAAACCTGTGTTTATGATGCGGCCAAACATTCAAGGATATGTAAAATTTTAATCGGGATTGTTTGGGTGGTTTAATATGGGTGATCATTGGGTTTTTAAAAAGGAGTCAAACAACTATGTGATAATTAATGACTTCACATGACCACTATCCTGCAGGAAAAAAAATATTTTGTATCATCAGACATATTTTCCAAAATAAATGGCAAAGTTTACAAATTTCTTTTAGGGTATGTAAAATTTTAAGCACAAAGTATACATTTTAAACATGTCAATTTTCCGTCGCTGTTCCTGCCACACTATTCACTTTCCTCACCTTCTCTTGCCTTTTAAGGAAGAGAAAGACAGTGAGAGATCCTTTACATTTACCAGCGTAGTGTTTGTGGAAATTTACTGTTCAGTGTGGTCTACTTTAAATGCTATTGGCTGTTATGGAAATAAGCCCAACCCATCCAATGTCCAATTACTCGAGCGCTTCCTGAAATGTTTTCGATGAATTCCTTTTTTTTTTTTTGCAATGCAGGTGACCGAGCTTAAAAAGCTTTGTGTACTGTATATCTCAATAGTACTCAAATGTTTACGAAGGTTAAATGCAAAAAAATGTCTTCTTGCTTCATCGGCCAGAACTCAGGCTCACCTGGAATTGTGGGGGGAATCATTTTACAAGCAAAAAAATTATATATAAATCTCACCTATTTTCGAAGGGAAAAGTGTTTCATCATCAAGCTGATCCTGAACCCATGTCATCAGGTAATCAATGTATTTTGGAGCAGAGCATTTGATTGGCTTTTTAATGTTGGTCCCATCCGCCCAATGGTATTCATACCTGAAAGTAACACAGCACAGTTTAAAGATGTTGTTGTTTATTTTTTAAACACAATCTCTTACTATGCAAAATCAGCCTCATACAGAAACTTAAGGCAGATTTTTTAAAATAAAAAAATAGAAGTATCCGATCAGAAGCAGATGATCAGGAGATTTATTTTTGAAGCATGTGGATCGTAATGTAGGTCTTACTTCGGCCCAGCGGACATTAGAGGGCAGCTTTCTTCGGTGCAGAAATCAGTGATGGTCCCATACAGCATGTTGATCTGATTAAAGAAGTCCACAGCTACAGAGAGAGAGAGAGAGAGAATTAATGTCAAGCATTAAAAACATCCCACATCAGACAACTACAGAATCCTTTACAGCATCTGAGAACAATTAGTTTTTACTAATTACTAATTAAATGGAGAAAACAAATTAATGGCAAAACATGCAGAGCGTTCAGGTGTCACTCAGCATATAACGAGTTCATAGGATAATATATGGAAGGAAACAAGACATCACTCTGTTAACCCTCTGCCGACTTGATTTGATGAGTTTATAGAACAAAATAAGGAAGGAATCCTACATGATGGGCTGTAAGAGGATAATACTAGCAAGATTATGTTTTGATTTGTTAAATACCACAATTTTCCCTTCGTTATTACTCTTATAGAAATGTGCCATGCCCGCCGTACAAGCTGATACTATACAAACATCATTAGAATAAGTGCAGAAACACAAAACTGCCATTAGAATTAAAGTCGACCCCACTATCAGAGCTGCTGTTACAGAAAAAGCCCTTAGCACCCGCTAACAGATCATGTGTTAAGAATTTAACTCCAACCCTAACATATCAAAACACATTACAGTATCAATAGGAACAAATTAGGGTGCATTTCAGCACTGATTAGTAGTAGTAAAGGTATCGCTTACAGCAACGGGCACAACTAGCTGCACGCATTTTCTCTAGCTAAGCTGAAGAGTAGAGACCAGACCCAACCCTTCTTGCTTCCCTGTAATTAAATGAAATCGAACACTTCAGTCATCTCAAGCAAGCGCCTGCTGTCACAAATCCACCCTTCCCTGAGGCTATCACTTACATTCATTCACATTACTCTACCAGGTCTTTGTTGTTATTAAAAGAGAAGCACTAAGAAGCAATGGCACTGAGCGCATGCCTCGAGTTTAATTAGTTTACAAAATGTAAAGTGTTCAGTGCACTACAAACTAAACTGTGGTGTACAGCTGAATAGAAAGTGGAACAGCAGAGGCAGCTAAAGTGATGTGACTTTACTAAAGAAACATGCCTTAGCAGTACAACTTCCAAACCCAATCACAGTCGACTGTATTTATACAAATACTGTTTTTTACAGAAGAGATGAGTGGATCCCGTGAATTAATATTACATGTTGTGTTTACTGTACTAATATTAAGGGATTAAATCTGGTCTGGTTTTTACAACTTTTGGGCAATATACTGTACATCAAAGTGCATATTGTATCATGGTTTGTTTCTGTCAAAGCTACATGAGGAAACAAACCATTAACCCATGAAGATCAGGGTCTTTAATGGCTTTAAGCATCCAAAGACAATACATGGGGGGAGGCAGTGGTGGCTCAGTGTGCTAAGGCTCTGAGTTACGGATCAGAAGATCAGCGGTTCGAGCCCCAGCTCCGCCAGGTTGCCACTGTGGGCCCTTGAGCAAGGCCCTTAACCCTGTCTGCTTCAAAATAAAAATGGCTGACCCTGCGCTCTGATGCTCTGACCCCTGCCTATCAACAAGAAGCTGGGAAATGCGAAGAATTAAGCATTTCACTGCATATCGGACTGTGTATGTGACAAATAAAATTTGAATTTAATGAATGCATGCTCACTGATCCAACTACATCAGTTTCAAGAAAGCATAAAGACACTGCTAACACGAAACACCAAATTTGAATTAAAAGACACAGAATTTTTTAAAAATCCTATTCAATTTGATCACACATAAAATACAAACTGGAATTTGTGATGCCACACATCACAGGCGGAGATTAGTGATCCACGTGCTGCTGCTATCTAGTGTTTCAAGCTTGGCAGCATCTTTACATTCATCACCTCCGAGCTTCAGCAGCTCTCATTTCATTTCCTTTACTAAAGTGCTTCTCTTAAGGTTTGCTTTAAAAAGCAAAATAAATATTTACTGCAACAGAACTGTAAAATCTCACTAGCTGCCTTCAAATCATCATTATAATGAAGATTCACTCCACCTGTCTGCTGAAATCTATGTTGAAGCCAAAAATAAATCAGCGCAAGATGTGCAGATAAGCATTTATGTGAGAAGAAGAAGAAAAATCACTTTGGAACATGCTGTTATAGCAATATAAACAACTTTAGGATTGTTACAACCTTTTTTGCACCACGGACGGAATATAACATCATAACGCTGAATAAGTTTGAGCCAGGAGCTTGTTTCCATGTAATGAGATGTTCCCATCTAGAAGTCATGTGCAGTCTGCACCGTAATTTCATTTTCAATGCTGTCACTACAGACAACCCCGTCTCACAAAAACAGGTTGTTGGTAATAGAAGCATGATTTTTAGTGCTTTTGTGGTGATTTCAGGATATTCCGCCTTCATTTTAATCTAGAACGTCAGTAGTGTTGAAGTTGCTCCAAACGCACATTTATGGCTATCTTTATTATACAAATCAAGCTAGGCGCATGTGAATTACATTGAGTTGCGATGTGCAGAAGGAAGAGAATGGGATCTGCGATCTGATTATCAAAATAAAACACTCTGCAGATTCTGATGGTCAATAAAATGGGGGGAAAAAAATCAAATATATATTTTTCATTTTTTTCAGTGTGGCCCAGTACCAAATCATCCACAGCCCGGTGGTTATTACACTAGAACCACCTAGGTTTTGGATTCCACTTGTGGAACTGACCCTGGGATCTGGTGGTTTGGAGGCTGAGGTCAGCGACCTTTACTTCAGGTGTACTGGGTGTTCTGGTGCCTTTGTGTTGGTGCCAGAATTGACTTTTTCCACAATTTCTCCTGCACTGGCTTTTCTATGGACTGGACGTACTGGTGCTGCTGAGCCTTGGGTACCCATGACCCTGTCACCAGTTCGCTGGTATGTAGTTGATAATCAGTATTGTTTCATCTGGAGGTGGTGTTAATGTTTTGGCTGATCGTTGTATCTGCTTCATGTGTAACTCATCCATTGTTGATTATTCATCTATATTTATCTTCTCTTTTATAACAGTAAATTTCCAACTATTACCATATTAATGCTTTCAACCATTTATAGTCATGTTTGAGGTGGAACTGCCAAGAGACAACCGAGTTCCCATTATCGCTTATGGTCCCATTATCTACGAATAGTTCATCTCTCATAAGTGTCTCTAGGGAATAAAGAAAAAAAAAACAGCTTGTCTTGTTACTATGAAACCACAATGAGCAAAATCCTTGGTCCCGAAAATAAATAAATTTCTCCTTCTGATTTGATGATTTTCTTTCCTCTTTCGAAAAAGAAAAAAAATATATATCTCCACGCTGTTTGTTATTAGACTTTCATAATGTGAAACATCCAGCATGTGATGAACGAGCTGTTATTAGAGATCGACTTTTCCATAAACCGGTCACGTGATTTGCAGATTTGCTGATGTTTGAAATAAATCTACACCTTCTGACCAATCATCAGAAAGGAGGATTGAAAAGCACCGTCTATACAGATACATCATAAAAATTTAAGCACGTCTTGTTCCTCTGCAGCAAGAACTCAATATGAAACTCTAGAACAAAGCTGTAGTGAGCTACTGTGTACAACACCCATACACACACGCACGAACACTCGAACACGCTGAGATCACATGCTGCTTACTGTTCACTGCCACCCATTCGTTGAGGTCTTCTCCATCTGGGAGCATGACAGCCATGCGCAGGTTGCCACTGCCCAGCGTCGCCTCAGCATGCTTCAGCAACTCATACTGGTGTGAGCCTTCTGGAATGTTCTTCTTCGGCTTGAAAGTCTTTGATGAGCGACTACCGCTGTGGAGAGGAAAAGCAAAAAATCAGTATGTCTAAAGAACCGTATGCAAAAAAAAAAAAAAATGATGAAATACTTTACATTTTGTTTTATCTATTTATTTATTACTTATTTTACTTTCTACATAAGTTTGCAACTTTTATTGATTTTACACTATATGCAACCTTGTTGATATTATCTACTGTTTTTATTTTTAATTATTTTGTTCCTTTTTGTTTTTTATGAATGGCTATTCCGATTGCTCCATCTGTCATGTTCAATGTCCTTAGGTGCTTGAAAGGCACTTATGAGCATAAAAATAAATTATTAAACTGGCACAAATAAAGACATGAATGCACACAATTACTGCATGATACAAAAAAAAAGGAAGGAGGAAAATATCAATGTGTTTAAGTTTCCTGTTCAAGGCTGTGTAAAAGGAAGCACCACCATCGTGGAAGGAGCGTGATGCTTTAAAACATGTGATCTGTGCGTGTGTGTGTGTGTGTGTGTGTCTGTGACACGTCAATGAAAGAGGGGGGGAAACAAACAAACAAAAAAAACTTAGCAGCTTACTTATATAGGAAAGAAACATAAGTGTAAGTCAAAAATATGGGTTGAAGTCAGGAATTCTGGGAGATCCCTAGCCCATGAGCAGAGGATGGAATTAACTGCCATATAACACACACAGTAAAGCATCTTACTGTTTAGTACCGTTGTCAAAGCAAGGGCACTTCTCAAGGGCTATTTCTGAAGCATGCGTTATAAGATACTCTAGACAACGTTGCTGTTGTGTTCCGAGTCTGGAACGTGAGGCGCGACACACACTGAGACAGCTTTACGCCAGATTAGCAGGTTCAGTGAAAGGAACCAAACACGAGTGAAGACAGCACGCTCAGGGGGTCTTAGCAGCTGTGTAGCGTGAGCTCTCCCTAAACGTGACTTCCCATCAAGCGCTCTTCACATTGCATGGCTAAAAGTTACAGAACTTGAAATGTAAAAAAAATTAAATTAAATAAGAAAAAAAAAATTGTGTATATATATTTTTAATATTATAATTCACTGCTGACTAAATATGAGGTGAGAAGTGAGCCTGATTACGAAAAGAAACTTTACTATAGCAAGTACATGCATGTCTAAACCTAATTATGCAGAACCAAACAACAGGAAGGAAGATAAGGAAGGATGTGCTTGAGCAATGACTTGTTTAATACAAATATCAAGAAAAAATTACAATGAACAAGAGAACCAAAACAAGTCAGTATTTTAACTGGAACTCTTCATGAGAATTTTCCTGAGATTCCATTCAACAGGACTGTAAACAATACTCTATAACACTATTAACCTGCATAATTCTACTGAGCGTGAATAAGTAGAAGATGTACTTTGTACCAAACACCATCATACACCAAAAACGCAAAATCATACGCAATCATAATGTGCACTGATTTCTAACTAAACAGATGATAAAGCAGAATGGGAATAAACCAGGAAGTGTAATGCGGCAAGAGTGTAGACCACTACAAGCAGCATAAATAAAGTCGTTTGTGTGAGCGTAAAAAAGATTTTTTTTTCCATGTTGTACTAACCTCGTCTCAACAAGCATGAGGATGAATTTTTTTTTTTAACAAAGATCACAAACCGCTTCTGTAACTCGCTCAGCATAAGGCCATTTTAGTATGTTAAACGCCATGAATGTAAATGTAAATGTAAAACTAGTGACTTCCATTTGTCATTCAGTCCAGCCCTAAACACTGTTGTGAGACACTGCTCCGGACTCCTTCCCTTGGGCCTGGCTTTTGAGGATGACACCTTTCAACAGAGGAGCAAAGTCAAGTGACTCATTGTTATTTCTATAGACGCTTCAAGTTAATCCTGATTTACATTTCGGCGTCTGCCGTTGAGCCTGCGCGTAGAGCCAACGTGTGCGCTAAGGGGCAGGGTTACAGGTAACAAACAGGAAGATAAATGTAAAAAATACAATTATTGTAAAAATACAATAAAAAGTTAAAAAAAAAACAAAAAAAAACGCAATCCTGTAGTAGGGAGAACAACAATAACAAAAAAAACATTCCTGCTTTTAGTTCTTCTTCCATTTTTGTACTGGCTAGGGCTTGAACAGGCTACTTAGATTTTCCCTAGTTGTGACCTCATATGAAAAGATACCCCCTACCAGCTATTTCCACAGCTCTGCTGTTTTCTGGTGGAGTGTGGCTCGACATTGACATAGATGATGGTGTTTTTGGGGAAAGAGTAAAACAGAGGGAATCTAAACTATTATAAAATGCATTTAGGCACACACACTTTGGGGAACCTACATATTAACTTGTTAGAAACAAATGCAGGACCTTAAACTCTGGATAAAGCCCATTTAAGGCTAAAACTCAAATCACCACGGTGTAACTGAAAACATGCCGCCGTCTTGCATTAACATGAAGCCTAGCTAACGCTCGACATCATTTTACCCAGAACTGCCAGTAGCATAAAGTGACATTCTCTGCCTGTGTAACTCATGGCCTACATGCTGAGGTTGCCTACTAGCAATTATTCCTGTCATCTTCCTTGGTTAAGGCAACGTTTGGTAAAATAGTCAACCTACTTTACTGTGGGACACACTAATACAGAAAGTTTTTTTTTTTTTACTGGGTTTTTCTCCGCCATGTTTATTCCTTGCTTAATGCCAAAAAATAATCAATCAATTACATTCACTTTGATTCCTAGGGAATGCTAAGAGAAATGTGAGAAAAGGTGGAAGAACTTTGACTTGATTTCTCCATTGGGTCATCTTCTTGTGAGCTAAAAAAGCTTTGAAAAAGTTGTTGTTTACAATGAACTAAGGAACAAGTCTACTTTTCTGGAGCCATGGAGCTTCTTACTTTTCTGACACAACACGCTATGTTCAATCTCTTCAATTAAATCTTATTTGTATAGCGCTTTTAACAATTGTCATAACTTTCATTATTGCAGGTTGTGATGTCCACCACTTTAACTAAATGTCCCTCTGGCTATGCTAAAGAAGTCTCTGGACCTCAATTTGTGAACCGCTGACTTATGTGTGTGTCCTACGATGCTCATAAGAACACTCGTATGCAACTTAGGAAGACTTGTGCGCCGTCCTGACTGTTTTTACATTTTTAAAAAAAATCTAGTTACACATTTGAGAATAAGGGTAGAGCGATGAAGCTATGCTACAGAACAGATGGAGTATCATTCCCTGGGAATTTGAGCAGACAGCGGTTCACTGTTCGTTAATTAAAAGCCTCATGCACACACAATTTCCTAACGTCATGTGACAGCTGCGTATGAAGAACTGGTCTATTATACAGAACAAATTCTATGTCTTGATAATAAAGCTTAAGCTGACGTTTTCTTAAGTCAATCAGCTGTTTTAATGCTGCAGCACCGTGTAAAGCATTTTAAGGAACACTAGGTTTCATGTAACCAAAGCTGGATGATGGGGGTCTAATAAAGAGTGAGAACGGAAACTGCTGACCTTTAAGAGGAACAACAATACATGCAACACCAACTTGTTAGAAAATGTGTACTGTTTTAAGCCTTAGTCCTAAAAAGATGTCCAACTAGATGTTTGTATTACAGTTATGGGTTAATAAAAAAAATAATTAAAAAAAGTTGCTTAATATATTAATCGCTGGATGATCTGAGATGACAGACTGCCTTAAACAGAAAAGAAGGAAAGATGTTTTAAACCCCATACGTCAATACTGTCCCCCCCCGCCCCCATTAAACCCCATCATCAGTAACATGTTAAGAGCTGTTCCATGAGTTTTGTGTAAAACCTGCACAACTGTGATTGATCTACATATTAGCAACACTGTTGCGGCTTCTTTTTCTACAGATTTACGTCTTCTTCTTGACAAACGCACCAGAGAGTGAAGTCAGCACAGTGGCATAGAAACCTCCCCGCCAACTAGTGGTATGGCAGTGAAATTGCAGCGCAACACAAACACACCAGTATAAAGGCTAACCGCGTAGACTCTGCGCAGACTTGACGTAAAAGCATATGGGCATTTTCACATTAGGCACGACTGATGTGTACCCTGCTTAGGAACAACGCTCCCCCTTCAACCCCCACCCCGCTCCCCCCGCAGGGCTGTGTTCACATTATTTTTGTTCTCCGTACTCGGGTACACGTGAATGGAATTTAAATAAATAAATAAAAATATTGAGTAGTTCCTGAAAAACAGCACATCACCCCATCATCCTACTCCAACAACCACAACCAAGAACATGACTTAACTCTTTCATCCCAGTCCTTTATGTAGCAGTGTAACTTAGTATGGCTTTGTGCTTTAGTGAAAAGCAGAAGCTGAGAATAACCAGTAGACACATTGCTTGCTGTTTAAATTGTGATAAAGATTAACTCAACTTTATTAGCATAGTGCTTTTACCAATAGACATCGTCACAAAGATCTATATGAAACAGTTCTTTCCTTTACTACTAAACCAGACAGCAGTCGCTAAGGACAACATACCCAGTAGAGGTATTTTGGAAACCGTTTCAATTATGAATTATGATTCTTGTGTGTGCTAATTTACCACTACACTGACTCCAAAACCATTTTTTAATGATTTATTACATTTATAATAGAGATGCGCCGGTTGATTAGCCAGTGATCGATCAGAACGTTTTTCAGCTTCATCGGTCATGACCAATTACATCAAACATAACCGATTCTGTGCCAAATGCACAAGATTCTGAGTGGTGCAGCAGAAACACGGTGCTACCTTATCAAAAGTTGAGGATCTTAAAAAGCCTCAGATGTGCCTTTTTCTCCAAACTCTGCAGGCCAATTAGTCTCAAACCCACTCATTACACATGCTTACACCAGTCTCAAAACACCACGTGCGCTAATTAGTCAAGAAACACATGTGTTAGAAACTGTCCATAACTGCTCTGCATGCTCAAGAATTATTTGCTAAGGTAATTTAGAAATAATAGTTATGGTGGATGACATGACCGAGGTATGTGCTGCTTAGGATAAATTTAGCTTTTTGCTTCATTTGATTTAAAGTTAAATGTTAAACTTTTGTATCTGAAGTTATTTTATGTTGCTAACATGCTGTGCTTGGTTTTTAAGTGAGAAAACTACCGTTATAAAAAAAAAAGAGTTCCATTTAATTATTCTCGTTCAATTCAGTCTGACAATTGTCCTCTAACCACTGATCAAAACTGATAAAACATTCACGATTCAACCTTTTTTTTCCTCTTCTGTTTCTTCAAATTTTAACAAAATTGGAAAACAATGCAATATCGAATCAGGATACAGTGAAACCTCAGCATACAAATGCCCTCCCTTATGAATTTTAGGCTTAAGATTTTACATCTTGCATGAAAATTCTAATAGGCATACAAATCGATTTTGTCATATGAACGAATAATTGAGAATTTGTCACCAGAACAAATACATTTTCAAATTTCCATCATAAAATTATGATACTTACAGAATCACAATTTAAATCCCCTAGTATCATGATATTATCGTCACTTGAGACTGGTGATTCCCACCCCTAATATCCAGACAGTCTATATCAATCTCATACAGTTTATATGAATCTCACACAGTTTATGAGATTTATATAGAGTTTATCTTATACGTACATTTGGTTTAAGATGTAGTGCCCTAGGTAGGGTGGTGACGTCATGGTGTCAGGAGGGCATGTATAGGAAGTAGATTTGGAATTAAACCAAACTGAAACTATGGGTTAACGCAAGAAAATGGACTCCTTTTAAAATATTCACGAAGAGAACAAGACTTACATGGTTTAGTTAATAGATATATACCTGCTACAATCTTTAACACTATCTAGCTATGGTTTTATACTTGTTTAAATGATATATTATGTTACTTTACTAAATCTTCATGACTGTTTCAGTATGAAAAAAACAAACAAACAAACTAGCCATTAGCCCGATGACTAGCTTTAGCAAACTTTACTCCCCTTATTATTTTCATCATCATTATTATCGTTGAATTCGTATGTTATAATATCGTTATTATTCTGAGCAATTCAACACAGAAAAGCACAACAATGTCACTTAGCTTAGTTAGCGCGTCCAAAGCTTCCTTTAAGTAAAGTAGCTAGCTCGCTTAGCAACTCCACAGCTACTACCACCACCATCACAACACTCAGGTACAAAGCAACAAATCAACATTTTATACTCACAATAGAAAGCTCATATCTATTACTCAGATTCTCCAGTTATTAAATCGCTGTTATAATCGTTGAAAGAGTCGCAAACGGATTAATATCGGATTAAACTCCGAGTAACGATAACACACGGGCTCTCACGCGACACTTCGCTCTTCTGTGCAACAAAACTTCTCCTCGCTACTCAAAGTCTCGTCGGCGTTCGTAGATTCTCGCGAGATCTGACGAACGTGGTTTATCAGCAGCGTGATGATGCGCAAGTTGCATTTTCAGGGACTATTAAAGTGCTGCTGGTATAAAAAAAATTATGTCATTAAATAACAAAATATTAAATACATGAGAAGGCAAAATATCAATACTTTTGACAAGCGTGGATGAAACCAAGAACAGCAGCTGAAAAAGTACATCTGGTCTTTTTGTTTTTCAAAATAAAAGTTTTAAGATTCACGAATCATTGTCTAAGTACAGCAAAGTACAGCAAAACTAGAAAAAACTAAAATAGAAAC
>JAOTRS010000028.1:7459882-7472164 GCA_028565755.1 Dinotopterus cunningtoni | reverse complement strand
TATATAGGCCCGTGGCACAGCCTAAGCTTTTATCCTTAATGCTTTTTTTCCCCCTCACGTTACTTTTACTTTTATACCTTAAGTAGTTTTGAAACCAGTACTTTTACACTTTTACTTCACCTTCAACAAGTAAAAAGCTCGAGTTGATACTTCAACTTCTAAAGATGTCTTTTTAAACCCTAGTATCTATACTTCTACTCAAGTAATGAATGTGAATACTTTTGACACCACTGGATGTAATACAGCCAAGTATATGCTAATAAAACTTTTTTGCAACTGCAATGTTAAATGCTTTTAGTTTGATATACTGAATAAAGAACTAACATTGAAAATTGAGGTCTGACTATAGAATATGTGCTGCCGTATACCTACCATAATTCAGACACATATACAAAGGAAAGTATATAAATCTTATTGTCAGTGTACGTACATAAATAAAGGAAAGGTTTTACAGTAGTATAGATTTACTTCTTTACTAACTGTTTTAGGAATGCTGACTAGTCAGCAAATTCTTTTGCAACATTATGAAAAAAACAGAAATACATATATGCCTTCCCCTGCCAGTTTTTGCAGATTTCCTCTCCTGTTTCTGGTCACACTATTTTTTTTTTCATCTATAATTATCAGTTGAGAAGTTCCATTACTTCCCTTTCCAAGCATCCTTATAAACCAAGCAAAGCAGCCTGTTAGTCCCATATCCACTTTACTGCCACCTGCACCATCATCATGCCTCTCAGTGCCAACCTGCTGCTGGCAGCAGCTGCCCTGTGCTGCTTCGCCACCGTGTTTGGTAAGAGACTATTTTGTATTTATTTATTATCATTTTTATCAGTGCATTATCAGTGCTTTTAGCTATAAAACTGATGAAACTTTCATGTGCAACATTAATGGCTAATGTGATTTCAACAGATTTTTAGGAATTAGTTTTGTGTTTAGGAATTTGCATTATGTCATTGCTAATTAATTTGAATTCCACATGACTCTCAACTAGGTGTATGAAACCGTTTTTTGAACTGCGGCATCCTTTTATGTTTTCTGTCTTGTTACTTTTTTTGCAGCTTTTCCTATGGAGGGAACAACCAAAGATCACCAGTGCCGCTGTTTAACCACCACGGACGCCTACATGAACCCTCGATCGTTTCAAAGAATTGAGATCATACCTGTCGGGCCAAGCTGCAACAACACAGAAATTATGTGAGTCAGGAGGAAATATGCTTGAAAACACTGGCTACTTCTAATGTTACATGCCAGTGTTCTTACTCTACTGTACGTGATAACCATATTTATCATAATAGGCTGTTATTCTGGACTATGATTGCAGAAGCTGTAATGCTTTTTTTAAGCTACTACTACATGCTATATGCCAATTTTAGTGACCTCAATGCATAATAGCAAACAGTAGCATAATATTAGGTGAGACACTGGTGGCTTTCAATGTACATAATTTAAAAAGCATCATTAAAAAACAACTGAGTTAATCATTGTCATATTTAACTAAATCAAATGTATATTAGTGCTCATAGATTTTTTCCCCTCTCAGTATCACCCTGAAGAACACCAACAAAGTAGTGTGTTTGGATCCTGAGGCAGTGTGGGTCCAACAATTCATCAACAGAGTCATAAAGTAAGTCAGAAATTGTTAGAAATTATTATTTAGTTTGACATTTTGCTATAAATTTAAATTTTGTCCTCTTTGTAGATATGACAACACATATGATAATATGAATTAACTTGTTTCATGGTCATGCCACAACATTCAACTTTAAGATTTAAATAGAAAAATACATTCCATGTCTTTCTTTAATAAATAAAATTTTTATTTTGGACAAGTTGCCTTAATATAAGAGGAATAAAACATCAGTACTGTTATCATGTCAGGCTGCCAGTTATACTCCATAGACATTTGTAGAATAACCATGTAACCGTTTATTTATTAGATATGTACTATGTTTGCTGATGTGAGTTTTGTCTTTGCAGGAAAGGTCCGAAAATGTGAGAATCCCCTGTCTGAGGACGACGACACATGCACACTTTCTCTTCAGTCAAAGTGGAAGCGAGCTCAGTTTCTGATGTAATAAAGATGCAATACTTTTTTTCAGAAATTTCATCTTACACAGTAAACCTTTCTCCTCTCTTATTTCAATTTCACACACACATACATAGACCTTAACGGAAAGACTGTTTTGTCGGAAAAATTAGCAAGGAACATCGCTAATGACACTTGTGTGAGGGCATACTAACAGAATCACTGCTGTAAAGTAAAACAAACAAACAAATGAACCTGCACTTTACCTTTGAAAAGAATCGCGACAGAGCAGTGTTTCTGTGTAGAGTAGAGTGTGTGTGTGTGTGTAAAGCAGAGAGGGGGTGCTTCACACACACACACAAACACACACACACACACACACACAAACACACACACACACTCTTAAGGCGAGAGAGAGAGTCTGTGAACCGGCACGGTGTCAAATTATGCGCGCGCACACACATAACGCACACACAGGCTGAGGGAGAAAATAAATTTTTAACCCTCTAATGAGACTTTCATTTGCTTTACACGCGCGCACACACGTGTGTTATAAAAAACAGTACACGCGCGTTGTACACATGCGCTTACAAACACAAAATAAAATATGTTTTACGCACACACGTGGACACAGTGTTATAGTAAACAGTACACGCGTGCACGGACATTGATTATACCAGTGAGAGACGCGCGCTAAGCCCCAGTAGGGGAGGCTCAGTTGTGATCACGTGATGCTCGGCGACAAAACAAGAAGCGCATGCGTGATACATGATACTCGGTACTCGTAAACCAAGACTTGTTGGACTTGTTGATTTTTAATAAAGGCAAAATTTATTACAAATCTTTGCTTGTCTTGTGGAACACTCGCAAACCTCGTTACTTGCAATCCGAGGTTTCACTGTACTATGAAAAGTATTTAAAACTCATCTATGGTGGATAACTGAATAAATAATTCCAAAGCGAATGCAGATATTTATAGAAATCCTCCATATTGATATAGATATGATAGATAATTTTATAAAATGATAGGATCAGATGATTTTTAGTATGTTTTTACACAAAAACCACAGAATTAAAATGGAGCACTATTTTTTACACATGACTTTATAGATAAAAGACATAAGATGTGGAGCTTCATGAAGTATAACATAGGCTGAGAGCATTAAACTTTTATTATTATGTATGCATTAGATAGTTCATAGACCTAAATTGCTCCATTTATGATAATTTAAATGTTGTATCTTATTGAGTACATTCTATCTTTTCTTTAAAGTGATTTTAAAATGCACATTATTCTACATTAAAGATTTAGTAGTACACTAAACTGTTAGCTAATGTGAGTTTCTTTTTTGAAACAACAGAAAACATATGATGAGCTGAGAATTGCCACTTTGAAGACCACGATATGTGCACACTTTCTCTTCAGTCAAAGTGAAAATAAGCTCATTCTCTGATGTAATACAGCCAAGTTAATGCGAATAGAATTTTTTATTTTAAAATGCAACTACAATGTTGAAAATGGTTTTGGTTTGATATACTGAATGAAGGACTGCCATCAAAAACTAAGGCCTGACTATAGAATATGTGCTTCCTTTACCTACCATAATTCACACACACACATAATGCAAAGTATATAAAACTCATCTTTAGTGTATCTATATAAATAAAAGAAAGGTTTTGTCTCTATGTTGGTCAGAACTTGCTATTTATTTAAGTTGTATCTTTATGTTTCATTGGAGGAGATTGAAACTAGTCTCAGAAAATTTTCTGTCTGTCTATCTGTATGTCTGTCCAGCTAGATTTTGTCACAGTATCAAGCAAATCTAGCTAGACAGAATTTAATGAAACTAATGCAGTACTTAGATCTCTGCCTGAAATTTAACCTGCACCATAAGTCAAATCAAAATGTTGAGTAAAAGCGATGTTATGAACAGTTATGTGCCGGATTTAATCATCTATTTTAAAATAAGCTGCTAATAAGCTACTTGCTCAATGTAAACACACACCTGCACCAATAGATATTAATTAGTAAAGCTAAACTGAATATTTTAACTGGGATTAGTTCATATTTTCAGTGCTGAAATAACAGCGCTGAAGAAGTGTTTTATAACATGCTGGAGTGATTTTAAGATAAAACTTGATCTTTATCCAATCTACTTTTTCGATTTCTCATCTATAATTTACTCTCTGAATACTGAACAGGGAGTGTATTTGACTCAACACAGTCGACCACCTATGGATTTTGGTCTATCATGCTAAACAGTGCTCTAATCTTGGCTTTTCCTCAGTGTGAAATAACTTATTTTTTGTTTTACTTCTTCACTAACTGTTTTAAGAATGTCACTAGTCAGCAACATGATTAAAAAAAATTAAAAAACAGAAATACATATATACTTTCTCCTGCCATTTTTTTCAGATTTCCTTTCCTGTTTCCGGTCACGCTATTTTGTTTTTCATCTATAATTAACAGTTGAGAAGTTCCATTACTTCCCTTTCCGAGCATCCTTATAAACCAAGCAAAGCAGCCTGTTAGTCCCACATCCACTTCACTGCCACCCAAACCATCATGCTCAGGCTGCAGGTTGTACACCATAGACATGTGTAGAGTACTCATGTGTTAGTGTCTTTTTTGTTGTTGTTTTTAGATTTATTTGTGAAATATATAGCATGTAAGCTAATGTTCAAGTTTTTTTTTTACTGCTAGTGTTTTCTTTGAAATTACAGGAAAAATGTAAAGAACAGAGAATCACCTGTCTGAAGATTACGATATGTGCACACATTCTCTTCAGTAAATGAAAACAAGCTCATTCTCTGATGTAATACAGCCAAGTGTATGCTAATAAAACTTTTTTTTCTTTTAAAATGTAACCACAATGTTAAATCTTTTTAGTTTTATATACTAAATAAAGGACTAACATTAAAAATTGAGGCATGATTATAGAATATGTGCTTCCGTATATCTACCATAATTTACACACATAATACTGTATACAAAGGAAAATTCTGTATATAAAACTCATCTTCAGTGGATATCTGAATAAATATTTTGATGGAAAACTTTATAAAATTGAATGATCAGGTGATTTTTAGTATGTTTTTACACAAAGACCACAGAATTAAAATGAAGCACTATCTTTTACACATGACTGTATAGATAAAAGACATACAAGATGTGGAGCTTCTTAAGTATAACACATGGATTGGCACTCTGTCCAGGGCGTACCCCACCTCGTGCTCTCCTGGGATAAGGTCCAGACTCTCGGCGACACTGTATACAGGATTAAGCGGTATAGACAATGAGAGATGACGAAAAGTTAAACTGTACACTATCTTACACTTTTACACTTTGGTTTCTCTTATTAGTGTAATGTGACTAAATAATGAACATTATTCATGTTATCTGTGCCACTGGATGCAGTGCCAGATGTGTATTGCATCAGACTAGATTCTCTCCACACTGCAATCATGAAGTCATTTTGACTTTGACCTTAGCATGGCTTTGGTTCCATATGAACTGGTTTGAGTTTTCTGAAATGGTTCCTGAAATTTGTCATGTTAGAGAGAGGGAAGAGGAGAATGGCCAGAGTAGTTGGAGCTGACATGAAGTGGATAAAACTGCTACAGTAACTCCAAAATCTACTCTTTACAACTGCGGTGTGTGTGTTTGTGTGTGTGTGTGTGTGTATTATTATGATTGTGATATAATATATGATTATATTATATACACAGTATATTATATAATCATATATTATAGCCTCAACAGTCAGGGAAGATCTTGACCCAGTCAACCACCTATGGGATTTTGGACTATCATGCTAAACAATGCTCTTACGTTGGCTTAAATGGGCTTTTTCTCTTTTTCTGTTATCCATTTGTGTATGAAATAATTTATTTATGGTTTTCCTTCGTCACTTAATAGTCCACAGCCCGACAACCTCACAGTGAAACCGGAACAGATGAACTAGGTCATTTTACTTAATTTACTGGATCAAGCGGGGAGATCTCCTTTCAATAAAAAGCTTACGAGAGCGTAAAAAGTATTCGGTACATGGTCATACTGAACTGAACTGAGAAAAAAATAAATTATTAGGCAACCAGAAAGCTTCTGTCCAGTTTTAGTTTTACTTCCTTTAACTATGTCTATAGGCATTCTAAGAATTACGCAAGAATCGTAGGAAAGAAGGCAGGCGCTGAAGATGAAGTGTCAGCAAAAGAACTATACACACACACACAGACACACACTAGATTAGAGTGTGATTAAGCAAATAGATTAAAATGAGTAGGGCTGAGATCCTCTTTAATAGTGTCCATTTAGGACATCACAAAAGATCATTTTGCATACTTTCAAACATTGCAAACATAGGAATTTACATCACTCGTTTTGCTTTGTTCCGTTTCAGGCAAGCATTCACCATGGTTTCTCAATCCGAAGACAAATGGAGGGTATGAGGGATGAGGGATTTTTGCTTGTAAAGTACCAGATGCTACAATAACATAATATACATTAATGCCATATTTTTGTTTGATTGTTTTGCATAAAATTTATACATTTACAAATGTGGCATTTTATCTATTAGAAGTTTTCAATGGATAAAACACAAGGGGGCGGGGGGGAATATAAAACAGGATTACTGACAAAAGTAGAAAACACTTAACACTCTATTAGTGGGATGTTATGCTACATGAAAACGACACCTCAGTCTTTATATATCTGTGCCATACACACACACACACACACACACACACACACACACACACACACTCTATAGAAGTGTATGTACATCAACTCAGAACTGACATTCAGTCATCGACATGGACACGGCAGCTGCTTTTGGATTTACTTTGTTGGTATCAAATGTAGAACCTCAACCCTAATTTGGTATCAAGCTTTATTCCATAATGCTGGAAAATCTACCAACACGATTCTGTGCAAGGGTTTAAAAAAAAGGAGTGATTGGGAAAATTTTTCACCCCTATGTGACGTTTGTAGAAACTTTGGGATCTGTCCGTTAGTGGAGGGCTTCTCCGCCCATCACTACCTGTGGATGTCAAGGTTCAGGCCGTTAAGTGGCGAATGGGGAGGGTGGTATTCCAACTGAGCCAGGAGCGAGAAGTGATCGGAGGGGATGTGTGGATGCGGGCATCCGATGATGCAATTATCCACCAACCACTGGGTTTCGAGAGGACCTAGCAGTCCCAGCACATTCATGTGCGTCTTGGAGAAGAAAATGTAATCGATCACACCCTGGAACAAAAAGAGCGACGGCTGTTATAGAAGCATTTGCTGTTGTCCATCATAGGTCTTAGAATTTAATGAACCTCTGCATCTTAACTGATTATACAATTCAAGTTAATATGGTGTTCGGAATATGTGGCTAGAGAATAAGCATAAGATAACGATCAATATGGGTTTGGCTTAATTCTACCTAACAGGCAAAATATCCACAAAAATGCTCTGATACCCAAATCTGATGCCAGTTAAAACACTTAACACTCTAAGTCTAATGTATGTTATAATGTTAATGAAGCATTCTGGAAGAATTTTACATTTAGTAATAGCAGTCAATGCAAAGCCTGTTTCAAACTCCACTGTGGAATTAACTCTGGGTGGTTTTCATGTAGAGGTTACCTATACCAATGAAACAAATCCACCAATTCAAGGTAGGTACTGTAAGCATTTAAAGAAGGAACCTATTAGCCTAAGTTCATTAACACAAATGCATGCTTTTTATGGCCACTATCTCAAACAGAGAAACCTACAGAAAGTAGGAATGTTAAAAATTATTTCTTAATTGCTGTTTACCTGATTTTTTGTTTGTTTGTTTTTTTGCATAATAATCATCTGTAGCCTACATATACTGTATATGAACGTGTACACCACAAGGGGAGAGGGTGCACCTCTTTAAACATCGGTAAGGGAGAAAGTATTGACTACTTTCTTCCATCTTGGTTAAAAATGTGTCATGGGAAGGTAAAAAAAAAAAGGCTAGTTTTTGTGAAATAATGCACAAGGAGGGTTCAAGTCAAATCGGGACTTTTGATTGTGCAGAATAAAAAATAAAATAAATTTTAAAAACTTACTTTATTTCTCTATATAATCCCCTGCTACAGTAAGGCACTTGGTGATTGGATACCATTGAGGTAGAAGGTTCTCAGTATGCAGGAGCCATGATAGGACTGCCTGCTTCAAGCAGAGTTCCTGTAATTTTCAAATGGTGTTCATGAATGATTGTGTGTACAGTTCCCACAGACAGACACACCTCTTTGCGCAATTTGGCAAAAAATTATCTGTGATGATCAGGCGTTCCACTTGCTAAATGGTCATGGAAATGACTGCAGTGTGCTCCAAGCCACCTCAGCCAGGATCAACAGATGCACGGTCTTTTTCAAAATGTTTGCTCCATTCAAAAGTTTTACTGCAGTGTCAGTGTCATCACCATACTGTGCTTGAAGTCTTCTGTAAATGTCAATGTGTTTTACAAATTTCTATTTTTCATTAATTCAAAAAATTTTTTAAAAAAATCAACAAAAGTCTAGGTTTGACTTGAATGAGTTACAACACTGATTCTATTATTTAGTGTTTTTATTTAGTGTCTTCCCATTTTTACTACATTATGACGGTATGAGAGAGAGTTTAAGCCAGTACGAATGCCCATAATAAATAACAGCATTTAATGGGAGTAAAACTGTGTTCCACATACTCTGTTACACTGCTTGTCATTACTAGGTTTTTATTACTGTCTGTTTAAACTGTTTGGGTTTCATTAATCTCACATAACTAAGTTTTTGGGAACATCCAACTATAAAAATTTGCGTGTTACAATTAATTCATTATGATTAACCAATTATTAACAAGTTTAACCGTCAATTAAGAAAAAAAAAACATAAAATTCGCAACCCTAAAACAGAGCTAAATAAAATGTTCTATGTTATCCCTAACTGAATTACAATAATCAGGTTACTCATTTGGGTATCAGTATTGGGTGCTGATAATATTGGGCAAGATTCTGGCTTAGGTTCCATCTGTGTCTATCTAAAAACAAACCGTAGCTCTTCACCTTAAAGTCATAGGTGTAATTAGTGTAAGGCATCAGATTGCTCTCATAGGCGCTTTTCAGCTGGAAACTGTGAGTGACGCTGCCGTCTGGTTTGCCGTTCTTGCCGTTGCAGCTGAAGTTGGTCAGACAATCACTGTAGCGTAGTTCTTTGAAATCTTTGTGATTCTCGGCAACCCCGCCGTTGCTCAGGTATTCCACCACACCTTCAAAAGCATAGAACGTAAAATCAATACGTAACAAAAGACCAGCATTAACCTGGATCGGTTACAGCAGGAAATTTTAAAAACAATCCTGGAATATTTTCATTGCAAAAAGAGAAAGAAAAAAAGGAGAAGAAATACAATTCAAGTCTACACTTGTGGTTTAACTGCTTTTTTCTGGTTTCTCTAGTCGTGTCTAAAATAAGGTTCGGAAATGTCCTGATATCCAGTAAGACAAGCCATTATGTAAAAATAAACCGATTTTAAATACCACTAACAAGGATATATATAGAAAAAGAAAGATTTGTAAAACAATTTTGTTCTTTATTAACATATAATGCAAGGGCTGGTCAAATGAAATAACTGTGGTGTATTTTACATTGGGTTTTCCCTGTCCGTGTAATGATTATTAAATAATGATTCAATTTACGTTACAGCTTACAGTATTTGTTTTAACGGAGAACAGTGACATCATGTTTAGCCTTAGCGCCTCATGTCAGTGTCTGTGGAGTTCCCCCACCCCCGTGTCTGTAGAGTTCCCCCCGTGCTTGGTGGGTTACTTCAGGGTAGTCCGGTTAATTCACATTTCCAAATTGCCTGTAGTGTCTGAGTAAGTGTGTGTGTAAGATTGGCACTCATTAGGATTAACACATTTCTGGTGATCATACCAGAGTCTGGAAGGGAGTTGAGATCAGCACACAGGACAATAGGGAATGAGCTGGAATCTGAGCTGGCTGAGGTGGACCCAGTGGTGCTTAATGCCCTCTCCGCGATGCTCTTCAGCTCTGACAGGAACATGACGGTCTGGATGAGTTTGACGTCCGAGTATTCGGGGTCCCAGTGCATGTGAGCATTAGCTACCAACAGAAGCTGCTTCTCTACAGGTGGTTTCAACCCTGCAGAACAACATTAATGAAACACTCTCTCATTTAAACAGCAAATACAACACAACAAGGGATGGATGCCTTTCAAAGAGCATGAAGGAAGTCTTTGAGAGCAAGATACTCATTTAAGATCAGTACATTTGTACTAGAAAAATGGAGTGATCAGTAATTGTCTGCATAAACTTAACACAAACTTATCACATCATTAAATCATTGTTATTTGCACAAATCGAACATCCAGTACTGTGCTGTATATTGTGTAAAAGCACCACCATGCCTCTAACAAACTCCCTACATGCACATTACATTACTACTACTTGTTATTTTGCACTACCTGTTATAGGATATGTGACACACACACGGCTAATTGCCCTACTTTGCAATCACTTTATGTACACTTTATGTATGCTTGAGGATCCCCCCCCCCCCAATCGCTGCCTTTATTTAATCTGTAAAGTTACTGAATGTTGTGTCCTTGCTTTAAAACAATCAAAAAACTGGACTAAGTATTTCTGCCATATGTGCAAAAGCTCATAAAAATCTCCTACGAATTCTGATTTATACTCTTTTGTCCTCTGAACATGTCGTTTGCAAAACATTATTTGCCAAAAGGCAGACAAGAACTACCCTCACATTTCTGACACAACGAAAGTGTTAATCTGTAACCAGACACCCAGTCGACCTGTGATATGGCAGCTGATTCACACTGGAGCTTAGGTTTCTATGAAACCAAAAGTTACAGTTAAAAAACCACGCTGTAAACCTCAGCGCAGGCGATAATTTATTCCTGTGTGGCCTCATTGGCTCCATTTGCAATGTAAATATGTTGTGAAAGACAAAAATGATTAGCAGGGGAGGATGCTGTAAGTAGCATCCGTGTGGGTCTAAAGCAGCATTATTACCACGTGTCATATAGATTGTGCTGGAGTCTGCGCAACAACTTCCTTTCTTTAGACGGAATACAAAGTGTTAAATGACTCAGTGGTGCCTGCGGCAAACACCTTATGCTCACACCTCTTAATCACGTTCGGATCATTCCTATTTCAAATGCGAATGTGGAAACTTGATTTAGAAATTACCAACAGTTACATAGCTTCAAACAGAAACACAATTCTGCCTCCTCCACAAATAAAGGTTACCAAACTCTGCCTCCTCTTTCAGAAGGATCAAATTATTCACCAAGCAAAGAAAACGACTACAGAGATAATAACCCTTCAGCACATTATCAAAAGCTGGTAGGATAGTGCCTAACTGTCAACTTTGTGGAAGAAATGCGGTCGGAAAAAAATAAACGGAGACCAGTAAACACTTGGTGAAGCTGCATGGGAAAAAAAATCAAAGGTAAAATCCGTAGCTATGGTTAATTGTGAAAGTAAGTGCATTTCCATCACAGGATTGAGACTAAATAGCTGCCACTCGTCAGTAAGACTAGTCTGAGAAATTTGCTAGGGAGCATAAAGATTGGATTTTGGAGCAATGTAAAAGTTTATGTGGTCTGATGAGTTCAGATTGACCTTTTCCAGAGGAATGGGCGTGTCAGTGTAAGAAGGGGAGCACACGAAGAGATGCACCTGTCATGCATAATGTCCACTGTACAAGCCTCTGGAGGCAGTGTTATGATCTTGGGTTGCTTCAGTTGCTCAGGTCCAGGCTCAGCAACGTTATGTGGCAATAAAATGAAGTCAGCTGATGACCTGAATGCACTGAATAAACATGTTATCAAATCAAATCAATGGAGTTTTTCTCCCCTGATGGCACAGCTATGTTCCATGACTGAAACTGTGAAATAGTGGCTGTGGGCACACATGAACTGGCCACCACATTGTGTGCTGTAATCAATAAAATTCAAATAAATATTGTGTTTTATGACTTTTTCTTTAGCCAGCCAGTGTTTATACACTGCATCATAGTGGAACCTTGCTTGTATATCAAAACACTTGTATAGCAAAGCGAATGTCCCCCATAAGAAATTATGTTAACTCAGACGATTCGATCCACACCCCAAAAATATTCATATAAAAAGAATTAATACAAAATATAACAAAAATAAAAAACAAAACATATTAAATATAAAAATAAAACAAATTAACCTACAATTTACCTTTGAAAATAAT
>JAOTRS010000028.1:7426469-7449495 GCA_028565755.1 Dinotopterus cunningtoni | reverse complement strand
TCCCTTTTATTTGAGATCTTCCACTGATGATGTTTGCTATTTCCACACTTCAAAAACTGTTGCATATCCATGTTGGCAAACTTTAACTGATCGCCTGGCTTATACAAGTTATGATCGAGGTCAAGGTACTGTAAATGCTGATTAAGTGCAGTCTAGAATACACTACAGTTTAAATTGCCAAAATTTAGCAAAAGTTGTGATAATGCAAATCAGAAGTAAGTAAATTATATTTTAGAAATTTAGGAGATGTATAAATGCGGACTATGCGCATGATTGTGCCCCGGTGGGCTGCTGATGGTGGGATTGTGGGCACATTTGTGCCACTCATTTGTGCCTGTTGGGAGAGGGGGCTTGTCTGTGTGGTCTGGGGTAGACCTGTCTGGTCTGGGGCAAATAGATGCTGGTTGTGCTAGTGAGGTGTTTGAGCACAAGGTACATGGGTGTTGGTCTGGCCTCCGAGCTCTCCAGATGTCGGTCAGGTCAGGCATCCCTAAGCTGAAAGGTCTAGTTTATGGGGGCGGCACCTTGAAGACGATGCCAATTGGGCTTAATGTTTTAAGATTATTGCTCATTCAGTATGTCACGGTCACATGATAGCATCAATGACGGTGCGACTGCTGACATTTTTAGAGGAAACACAACACTACACATTGCTGCCATAATTCAATTTGAGTTTAAAAAAGGGCATGGACAACAACTGTTGACGGGTGTATACATTTGTTGGGATCCTCTGTGTGTGTGTATGCGTGTGCATGCATGTGTATATCCTATTGTATTATCTGTAGTACAAATCATGTTTTATGTTTATCATGTCTGTATTATTCTGAATAAAAAATGTTCACTACTTCCAAATATCTTAAAAATTAATAAATAAATAACATTACAGAAGATTATTTGCATGCCTGTAAAGAAAGCAACATATTACATGCCAGACCAGTTTTCAGATGGGGTGGGGGGCTCCTTGGGTTTGCATAAAAACAAAAAGAAGCAGTAAAACCTAACATCTGCTTTACTTACAGTACTGTGCAAACGTCTTGGTAACATACAAAAAACTGCCATAAGCAAAGACGACCTTTGAAAACATTTCTACATTAAATATACTTCTATAAAAAGCACTAAAGAGTAATAAAATAATATAATTAATATTTGGTGTGAAAACTCTGTGCTTGAAAACAATCATTTATCACAGTTTTGTATGAAAAACATCTGGTAGGCTTTACTGAGTGTGCAGGAGAACATCAACGTTGAGGAGAACATTAGTTTTTTTTTTAATTTCTTAACTGGTCTGTCGTGTATTATGTTGCTTTCGTTACAGGCATGCGAATATTGTTCTGTAATGTTGAGTATTATTTTAAAAGTTATGTTTGGAAATAGTAAATGGTTTTGTACTTGATTATGGAGACATGATAAACCGTTCTAACAACATTCGTACTATAGTTCATATGGTAACTAAGACTTTTGCAAACCATATTTTAGTCTTTCGTCTGTTTCCGTCAAGGGGTTACCACAGCGAATCATCTGATCTGCACACAACTTGGCAAAGGTTTTGTTCTGGATGTCCTTACTGATGCAACGCTCCTATTTTATCCAGGCTTGGGACCGGCACTGCATCCAGGGGCAGGGGTTTGGGCACTAGGTGGGAATTGAACCCGGGCCTTTAATTCCACACACCATATATACAGTTTATATACACACATACATACACACAGAGTTAGACACACTCTCTTTCTCATATAATTTATTTTTTATTTATATACTGTATATACACACTACAGTACCAATTGAATGTTCACAATTAATTTTCTACATTCTAGGACAATATATAACTTTTTTTTTTAACTCATGAAATAACACATATGGCATTAGGTAATTAAGTAAGAACAACAACAACAGTTGTTATTTTAAAACACCAAGGGCAGCTGTTCTAGAATAGTTCTTGCAAGAACAGTACTGTTGAGTGCATTTGCAAAACCTGTCATTCACCATGATGAAACTGGCTCTCATGAAGACCTTCCCAGGAAAGCAAGATTAAACCTACCTATGCTACAGAGGAGAAGTTAATTTAGAGTTACCAGCCATTTAAATTAGAGCCGTTATAAAGGCTTTACAGAGCATAAGTAGCAGATACATCTCAATATTGACTGTTTAAAGGATATTATTATATATTTTGAACACACCTTCTAATTCCATGATCTTTCCAGATTTTTATTTTTTAACAATGCAAAAAAACAATGCTGCAGGCATCCAGAATATGCCATAATTATAAAGTTAAAACTGCCCAGTATAAGACAAAACCACAAAAAAAATGGTTAAGTGTTATGAGATGATGTGCATACTTTACATTTGTGTATATAACTGACTTCTGTGATCAGCCCCAAAAACCCTAATCAGGTAAGTATGCACATAACACTCAATTAACTTTTTTGTAGTCTTGTTTTTTTACTGGACTTTTTTAAACGCAATAATAAAATTATGATTTTCAAGTCTCTTTTTAAAAATCTTTCTTAAAGACCCAGGCGCTGGCTATCACGAATGAGGAGAATAATCATCTAATGTATTGGAAGTTTTTATTTTTTTCTTCTGTCAAATTTGGATTTAGGAAGTACTTGCATTTATAACAGAATTCTGGCTTAAATGCTTCTTGAGCAGATTTATATGTAATGTAGTATATTTGTTATAACTTATACCCACATCTATCTAGATAGATAGATAGATAGATAGACATACACAGTTTGTATGTTGACATAAAGTAAGGAAAGCACTGTATAAAGTAAAAGGATAACTTGTTTAAAACGTTGGAACCTAAAAAGTTTTAGTTTGAGGAAAATAAGTTTTTCTGGTTATCTGGTCACCAGCCAAACAGGACAGCTGAACTATTACACAGACAGAATGTTGTACAAGCAAACTTTCATCGCAGAAGTGTGAATGTCTCTGTGTAAATGAAAATAAATGAGCCCAGCCCGGGGCTCAGATTGTCCCCTGGTCCTGTACAGGACAGTTTAACCGTTAGCTAACACTGCTAACTCTCTCCTTGGGACTTGGGATCATTCTGTCACTGTGACAGCTGCAGAAAGCAATGCACAAATAAACCATACAAACACCATGAAGCTACGCAGAACTGGCTTACCTGCATTAGGGAGGTGGTACCGCAAATGTTGAGGTGATATTTCCCCAGACATGCAGCCTCAGCTCGGTTCCTCTGCTGCTCAGTCTCTCCCAGCAGGCAGCCAGAAGGACAACAATCATGGCGTCCACTCGACTCATCCGCGTCATTTTTCCTGCTACCGCATTTCGCGTAACGCACACGGATTGGATGCGGGTTTCTATAAACAGGCGCGAGACATTTTCTATTGGGTAGAGAGCGCGAGAGGATTACCTGCTAGCCAATTGCAGCGCGGAAGGTGGGATCTTTCGGAATGCGGGTGTGTAAAAATAACTCCCTGCATTCCCAAGTCTGAAATAGCCACAGGGAAAGTTAGTAAACAAGCATTAGTCGAATTATTGTTTTTATTTACATTTTTACATTAGGTTTTGCACAATAATATTATGTATAAAGTTATGTAAATTGCATTTAAAAACTTTTGACACAATATATAAAATACAATGTAAACCTTTAAATACTATTTCTATCGCATTTTGTCTTGTTTATTAGATTATTTTTTGTATTATCTCCTTTGCTTCTCAGATTTCTTTCCTAAGTTTTTTTTAAAGTTTAAATAACTGTTAAGACAATCTGCTCAATATTTTGAATGTCTATTATTTTAAAAGTTTTCTTAATCATACTTTATTTATATATATTTTTGTATTTCTTATAAAATTTTAAATTAAATTCTAATATAAAAATAAAAAATATTTATACTCAGAATATTTAGTAAAATACGTTACATTTTAGTGCCGGAACTATTAATCAGATTTTGTGCTCCCACACGGAAACTGTTACCCACCGCACCGATGAACATGGCAGCCTCCGCGAGGAGCTTACTGAGAGGTCAGGTTTATACTGTAGATTTGTGTTCTAATGTCTAAGATGCTGTAAACATACTCTGCTAATATATCTTATGTCTTAGTTCAGCATGAGTATGCAGTTTAGTATGACCTATGACCTCTTCTCCGTTGTCATGGCATTCATATAGCTGTTTATTCAGTAGAAAATTAGCCCTGAGTTTAGCATCACACTGCAGATTATTCTGTACTGGACAAGATTTAAACTCTTAGATCTGGACATATAATGTTAATTATTTTCTTTTAAAGAGTTATTTAATGGCTTCTTATCTTGTTTTTCGAATAAACAAATTTTATTTAAGTGAATTTCTGAATGAACTTGTGAAATTATCTGTCCATGCAGCAGGAACATTTTCTCTAATTATTTTTTTTATTTTTTGACTAAAATTTAAAAATAAGATGAGAAACTAGTAAATCACTTTTAAAAGAAAAAAAAAGCTTTTTATTTTTAGGATTTAAAAAAATCTTTGCAACCACAGAAAGGTTTGCAGTGCACAAGCTGTATAACATGTTGAGATGATTGATTGATTAATTGATTTATTGTATTAAATAAGTTTTGTATGTTTTGTCTCACAGTCTTGGCTGGATGTCAGCGGCAGCTTCTCATCCCCAGAGCTTCATCTTCTTTATGTCCGTCACAGAATGCAGCTAGACATCATCCTATGAGGTCTTATGCTGCCGCAGCAGCCAAGTAAGCATCCTGCATTTCAGTGCTTGTCAAAGGCAAGAAAATAAAACTAGCAAATTAGCAATGTTCAGAAATGTAAGGGGCAAATATTTGAGGCATTAAAAAAAAAGAAATGATGATATATAATAGGCTTTCAAGTCAAACCAGGACTTTTCATTGTGCAGAATAGCAGAACACATCTATGATAGTAAAAACTACCTTTATTTCTCTGTATAATCCCCTGCTACACTTATGTACTCCTCCCATTGTTTCATTAGTACCTGGATACCATCAAGGTAGAACATTTTCTGAGTACATCAGATTTGCTTCATGTCTGAATCACTGGCCTCCAACGTCAGGACTGTATGCGGGATGTGGCAATAACTCCCAGCCTGGTTCCTGTAATGTGCAAGTAGTGTTTGTGAATGATTGTGTCTATAGTTCCCACAGACAGATGTGTTTCTTCCGCAAGTTGGCGACAAGTTATCCATCCATTTTCAAGGATTAGGCGTTCTCCTCACTAAATATTCACGGGAACGACTGCAGTGGGCTCCGAGCCGGCATCGCTATTTATGGCCATACAGGCTTCTTTAAAACGTTTGCACTGTTCAGACGTTTTACTGAGGCTAAGAGTCTCATCAACGTTCTGTACTTAAAGTCTGTGCCTTCATTCACAAGGCCAGGTTTAACTTGAACGTATTAGAATACTTATCGTTTGTCACTTGTTAATAGATTAATCTGAAAAACAAAACCTAAACACATAAACAGTTTTGTTATTAAATCATATTAATTTTTTGAGTATGAAAACTTTTGAAAGTGTATGCTTAATATATATTTTATGAATGACTGTTAATCTCTTCTCGTCTAAGTCCGTGTGAATCGAAGCTATAATACTATAGTAGCTAACAGAAGCATTTATTTGGAGTTGGTTCTTTTAATTCATTTAGGGGACATTATGAGATGCCTGAAACAAATCCGCTTCTGTTTCTGCAGACCGGCTAAGAAAGAAAGGAGATTTGAAAAGGGAGCAGCAAAGGAAGTAAAGCCAGAAGAAAAGAAGAAGAAGAAGGAGAAACAGAAGATCGACGATACGGGTCGTCATAAGCCGTACGGTCTGACGGCCTGGGAGCCGATCGATGACGTGTACGTAGTGAGGCACTACCCTAAACCCATGTATGATGCAGACGTAGCAGTGGACATGCTGAAGAGCTTTCAGAAGCTGGACTTTACCCCTGAAGATCAGCCTATTTACATTGAACTGAAGCTGGATATGAAACTAGAGAAAAAGGTACATGATGCACGGGTTTAAACATGCTGCTGAATGTTTTGTATTAATTATTCTGTCCATTAACAGACTAGGTGACGCTGTGGTGACCCTTTGACAGGAGCAGGAAAAATGGAAAATGGCTTTGAACATAATTAGCTTGCTTTATTTTTTGTTTTTCCTGGAGATTTTGCCACAGTAGAAACAGTACTACATTAACATTGATTATCAATTATATACCAGTAAACTGGTGACCGGATCATGGACATCCAAGGTTCATTTCCTTCATGTCTGTAAGGACCAAAAACCAGCCTATCTGGTCTGATCTTACAGAAAAGCCAGTGGAGCACTAATTGCAGAAAAAAAGTCAATGCTGGCCACGATAGAGTGGCACCAGAACACCCAGTCCACTGGACCCAGCAGGCAAAGAGCCCAAGGCCATCGACCCGGCCTCCAAATTCCCCAGATCCAATCTGATTTGGACAATCTGATTCATGGAGGCCACACCCTGCAACCCACAGCACTTAAAGTATTCGCTGCCAATGTCCTGTGACACCACAGCACACCTTCAGGGGTCTCGTGAAGTCATGCTCTGAGAGCTCAAAGCTGCCCAAGGGGAACCAACACAATATTGGGTATAATGTCTTGTGTTGGAATGTTATATGAAAATATAGATGCATTTCGAACCAGATTTCTGTCCAGGCACACTGAAGCATTTATCATTCAATAAAATAATGATTGTTTAATCTCTAATGCAATCTCTCATATATCTGTACACCCATACGAAGCCTCCCAACTTATTATACAGCATCTAATACTATCAATATACTAAAGATGTCTTTGTTTTCCTTTTCTTTCAGAAAAAAGTAGACCCCTTTGTTAGCACTGTCCATTTACCTCATCCATTTAAAACTAATCTGAATAAAGTGGTTGTCTTCACAGAGGTGAGTATCCGCTCTTAAACTTCACGTGCTGTGCATGCTGTCTGTTCAGGAGAGTGTAAATCTAATAAATGTTTGTGTCTATATGACGTTTTTTAGGATCCAGAAGAAGCCAGAGTGGCCACTGAGCATGGAGCATCTATAGTGGGCGGAGCAGAGCTTGTAGAGAAGGTACAGCATGTTGATGTTTAAAGCAAACCGCTTCTTGAACAGTTTGATTTGTTAAGAATATATCAGCTGCTTCAAAAGGGTCCAGAAACGAGTCAGGCCATCCATCAACCTGTTAATCAGACACTTAGTCAATCAGTAAATCAATCAATTAACTAATTAATTAGTAAATCAGGCAATCAACTCATAACCAATTAGTGAGATAATCAGATAATAAACTAATTACTAGTTCCATCAATCAACCAATCAATCATCAATTAACAAAAAATTATAATAAATCAGTAAGTTGATTAATCAATGTAATAATTAATAAATCCGTCAACCAATCAATACACCAAATAATATATGAGGTAGAAATCGATTCAGTTATGTATCGTGATTATTTTGTGTGGGAGTTCGTGTATCACCGCACTGACTCCGAAATAAATTTTTTAAAATGTATTTCTAATTTATATACGAGGAGCACTGAGAAGAATGTTTTTGTAAACTAAGCTCTAAAATTAACTTGCAGAGGAGACACATACAAGAATAATTTAATGGTTAAAAATATCTGATTTAGTCAGTAAGTTTGCATGCACGTACAAGGTTATATGTTACAGTTAAAAGTTATAGTTATATTTATGCTACAGTTATCTTCAAAGAATCAGAATATGCCAATCTACACACACTATAGCTATTTAATTTTCAACTCGAGTTTTCTTCACTACATTGGTTTTGGGAGTTTACTTCCTCATAAAAGTCTTTTACTTTCCCTTTAAAATCACTCAGAGGTCCATTTTAATGTCACATTAAATATTCATAGCCTACTTCCTGAATTCAGTTTATGAATTATTTATGTATTTTAGATATTATATAGTACTGTGCAAAAGTCGTGATCACCCACAATTCTTCATACTTTGATTTCAAAGAGGAAGACTTCCTTGTATTTGTTTGATCTAGTCTTGAGAAATAGTTCTCCAGGTTTCCTTAAGGACTTTTTTGCTTCTCATTTTCAGTCCAGTTCCTGTACCAGAGCAGTTTCAGAGGAATGTTTTTTTTTTGTTTGTTAAGCCACACAATGACCTTTGAATCATTCCAGTGTAAAAAGCATCTAACTTAAAGCATGGATCAGTGAAAAACAAGTGCAGATGATGACAGATGATCAGGCTGGTGATGCTGGGAGCAGTTGAGAGGGGAAATGAGGTTGTTGCTGAGGTTGTGACATAAACAACCAAGTTTTACATTGTATCTTTAGGCACTGTGTAGCATCGCACAGAAAAAAAACATTTATTCCAATTTCTTTAATTTTATCTAGATAACTGAATGAGATTTAATGCGAAGAAATGAGAGGAGGCTCAAGACTCACATTTAAACATGACTTTATGTAAGAAATTTGTTATGTATAAATAATAATTTACGCACACACAGAAGACTGATGTTCATGTTTTTTGCTTGTAGATATTGGAAGATGAGATCACAGCAGACTTTTACCTGGCTGTTCCCGACATCATCCCGAAGCTCCTGCCTTTAAAAAACAAACTGAGGAAGAAATTCCCGAAAAGTAAACGAGGTCGGTGTGTTCCTCACATCCAAACTTTGTATGTTAAAATTGTGAAAATGAAAATGAATAACTTGTTTATGCCATCCTAAACGACTGCTCGTGTCACTTCAGGGTCAGTTGGGGTGAACATTCCTAAAATGCTGCAGCTGTTCAGGAGTGGACATGAGTACATGGTGGAGAGGGACGAATTCGTCGTCACGCAAGTCGGAAGAGTACGTCTAAATCTAAAACTCGTCGTATAGGAATGATTACAGTTAACTGATCGGGTATTTATTATAACCGTAGCTCTGATACTATTATACAGTATAATCATGTCATTTAGTAAACTGACAAGTACAAGGGTGTTCAAGTCAATGCTCAAGTGGTGCTTGTGAATAATTGTGTGTAGAGTTCCCACAGACAGATGCGTCTCTTCACTGTAATACGATTGAAATCTTCTGCAAATATCGGTTTTACACCTTCCTTCCTTCCTTTCTGAGAAATTTCATCACGAGTACCACTTTGACTTGAATCCCCTCGAGATTTATAAGGTTTTCACGTATCTTGTACAAGTAAGGTACATGTGTTATAAGATGTTATTAACCAAATGTGCCTTTGCCAGAAACCCATCCTGACGCTTGACCTGTTTTAAGATTAAATGTATTAAAGATTAAAGATTAAATGTATTAAATGTAACCATTTTTTTCATTATACTGAAAGAAATCATACAAAATTTAATTTGTTCACACAGCTGGACATGCCAAAGGAACAAATCCTAGAGAACATGCAGATCATCATTCAGGACGTTGCATCCCACAAACCAGCAGAATTTGGTGAGGGCTTATACATACAGTACAGTGGTGGGCAAAAGTATTAAGACTTCTATTAAGATATGCCATATATTACAGGTCTCCCTGTGCACAAACCAAGTAATTTTTCTTATTAGTTCTCGCCTATCTGGCTGAAGAGTTGTGTTAATTACATGTGCTGGTGACATGCGAGAATGGTTTTCAGCTTTTGAAGCCGTGGCCTGGGTCATCTCCAGACCTAAACCCAGTAGCAAACTGTTAGAAAATGGTGTAAAAAACAATAAAGCATGCATGGATTGAGCGAGTGAGACCAGAATACTGCAGGCGCCTTTTTGACTGTATGCCCAGCTGGATCCAGCAAGTTTTTGAAGAATAAAGGACTTCATACTAAATATTGATTGTTGTATAATAATTTAATTGCAGAAAATAACAAATGATGCTTATTGATTGGTGATTATTATATCACATATCATATTTTTTAAGTGTCTTTTAAAACCTTGAATTTCAATTTTGTCTCCTTGTTCTTGGCCACCACTGTACACATACTGTATATACAGACTATTAACTGTACTAGGATTTTAAATGAAGCATATGATTTTGCCATGTCTCAGAGGTGATGCTCCTGTTTGATGCAGTGATTATAACAGTTGTCTTTGCGTGCAGGTTCCATTATCGAGAGAGCCATCGCAAACAGCGAGACGAGCGAGGCTTTACGCATCAAACATGAAGCGTTTTTACAGCAAGACGTGAAGGAGGCCTGATTAAAGTGTTTAGTGGGTATATTTCATTGTGTAATGGCATGTATAATGTAATAAAGTTTCTCAAATGTGTAATTTTTGTGTTGATCCTAATTAGGTATGATCTTGAAATCCGGATACTATCTGTGTGAAGTTTTTGTGAACATGTTCCTTATGTTTGACAGTTTTTTTTTTTTTTTTTTTTACATACATCCTGGATATAGTCTTGCCATGCATCTAGCATTTCTTGAATAGGATTTGAATCCTATGCTCTGATGACAAATGCACAGGGGAAACAATTTGTTTGTTTTGTTTGCTTGCTGTCCTTTGGAACAGAGTGGGTAAAGGCTCTGGGTTACTGATCAGAAGTTTGCCAGTTCAAGCCTCCGCCCCAAAAGCTCCAACTGTTGGGCATTTGAGCAAGACAAAGACGTTAACCCTGTCTGCTAGAAGGCGCTGTATCATGGCTGACCTTGTTCTCTACCCCCACCTTCATAACAAGATGGGATATAAGAAGAAAATAATTTCACTGTGCTGTAACGTACATGTTTGACATAGTATAAAGGCTTTTTCTTTTGGTACCGTTGCAGTACTCTACAGTCAACACATGGTGGCAGTCTTACTCACATTATTGTTCATCTGCTGCATCATTGTACCTGTTAAGCTAATGCTGAGCATCAAAAAGTTATAATAATATTCAGACACTAACTTTTATCTTCTTCTTCTTCTTTTTTTTTTTTTTACAAATAAGCCTGTGCCATCATTTGAGATATACTATAGACATTCACAGATTTGAGCTGCTTGGACCTAACATGTTTGGTGCTTGCATTTGAAGCCATAGTTAAGTTCACTTAAGGCACAGAAAATACAACACACACTGACACAAAGTGTTCACCACAGATAGCAGAAATAGGTACTTAATAAAATTTAAACTTTTTATTAAGTAATATTATAAACTTTAAAAAAAAAAAAATCCTCACTAAGCGTTGCCAGGTCCATGATTTTCCAGTGGAGTTATTCTACTTTTATTGCAATTCAGTGAATGTGTTGCTTGTGCTTCAGAGAATCAATTCATTCATTCTTACGGCTATGTGAACATTCTGATTGGTTAGAAGGTGTTGATTAGGTTTTTCATAGAAATTCTGACAGAACTGAATACAATACACAGGTTTTATAATGCATTACTTCTATTATATTGTCATACTTATTCACTGGGACTTGTATGGCAAATCATTTCCATGAAGACACATTTATTGGAAAATCTATACTGTCTGTTTCTTTTTTAGAGGTAAAGCTTTTACTTTAGGCTTTTTGATGCATAAAGTATTCAGGACAAATCAATGTGCTTTCCAGGTTCTTAGTAATAAAACAAATTGCCTGTTGTATGTTATAAACTTCAAGAACCAAAATAAAAACTAGCGAGGAAATGAATATTTATTGCTGCCATAACCTTGGTGATAACATTTATTTCTAATACTTATTAACTACAACTGTAAATGAATAGGCAAAAAGTCATTCATTCATTCATTCATTCATTCATTCATCTTCTATAGCACTTATCCTGTACAGGGTTGCAGGAAGTGTGGAGCCTATCCCAGGAGGCATGTGGGTGTCAATCCATCACAGGCCACACACTCATTCACACACTATGGGTAATGAAACACCAATTAGCCGAATCTAACCTAAATGTCCTTGGACTGTTGGAAGAAACACAGCAAGCACATGGAGGACTTGCAAACTTCACACAAACAGACCCAAGACAGGAATCGAAAGGTCGATCCTGGAGCTGCGAGGCCACAGTTCTAACCACTATGCCACCATAGACAAAAATTGTAACATTAATAAAAAAAAAAAAAAAGTTGACACCTTGTCAATAACTCTCACTCACTGTCAACCTTGCAGTACAGGTTGGCGGGAAGTATGGAGCCGATCCCAGGAGACTTTGGGCATGTGGCAAGGTGTCAAGCCATCACAGGTCACACACTCTTTCACACTCCTCATGCAATTTGGAAACACTAATTAGCCTTAATCTAACCTAAATGTCCTTGTCTCCTCAATAACTGTCACTCACCGTCAACCTTGCAATATTTCACATTTAAACATCCTTTATTTATACATAATATCTGTTGTCACTTTTACTGCATATGCTTACTGCTCTGTTTTTATTGCACTACAGCTCACATTAGCACTTGTAGTATATATTGTATCTTTTAATTTGTTTAATATACAGTACATTATACTTGCCTCTGTATAACACAGTGTTGCCAGAGGGAATGCAATATAAGAGCTTTAGTGTATATACTTTTTTATTATTGTAATTACCTGTTTTTACAGTGCATATAACAATAAACTCTTGAATCTCTCCATTGTGTTTTTTTTATGTATTTATTTAAACCATATACAACGATAGACTACAAGCAATTATAAGACCTTGATGTAAGCACTGTTGCTTGAATGCTGCTTCATTTTAAATGCCTTAAATGATAGTACTGGCTAAGTGGTTAGCACTGTCGCCTTGCATTTCAGGGTCCGGGTTTGATTCCCGCCTTGAGGTCTGTGTGCATGGAGTTTGCATGTTCTCCCTGTGCTTTGTGGGTTTCCTCCGGGCACTCTGGTTTCCTCCTACAGTCCAAAGGCATGCAGATTAGGCTTATTCCAAATTTCCAAATTGCCCGACGTGTGAGCATGTGCAATGGATTGGCACCCCATTCAGGGTGTACTCCGCCTTGTGATCTAAGTCTCCTGGGATAGGCTCCAGCCCCCAGGCAACCCTGTATACAGGATAAAGAGTGAGATTTGACAAAGAGACTTTTGACCTGGCTGGTGAGTATTTATTTGATTGTTGAGGAAGAATCTTTACATATACAGGACTCAGTACAAAAGCCTATAAAAAATAAAATGTATATATATATATCTTCACCATGATAATGATTCCCCATCCCATATTTATATAAATACCACAAAGGTTTTGTCTGTACATTGGTCAGAACTTGCTCTTTTAGAGATATCTTTATGTGTCATACAAAGGAGGACCCGAAACCAGTCTAACCATACTTAGATATCTGTCTGAAGTTTAACTTGCACCATATATGAAACCAAAAGTGATGTTATGAGCAGTTATGTGCCGGATTTAATAATCTACTTTAAAATAAGCTTCCAATAAGCGACTTGCTCATATGTACAGTAAACACACACCTGCACCAATAGATATTAATTAGAAAATCAAAACTGAATATTTTTACTGGGATTAGTTATTATTTTGTGCCCTGCGATGGATTGACACCCTGTCCAGGGTGTACCCCACCTTGTGTCCTAAGCCTCCTGGGATAGGCTCCAGGCCCACCGCAACCCTGAATACAGGATAAAGCGGTATAGACGAGTGAGTGAGTGAGTAGTTATTATTTTCACTGATGTAATAACAGCACTGAAGTAAAATAATTACATTTTAACATGCTGGAGTGATTTTAAGACAAAACTTAACCTTTATCTGATCTACTTTTTCGATTTCTCATCTGTGATTCACTCTGAACAGGGAGTGTATTTGGAGTGAAGTACAACTCTTTTTTTCTCTTTCCCATTGACTGTAATAAGGTGAAATTAAAGTGTATTCTTGCTGTGAACTAGGTACATTTTGTACATAATGTCATACTATTTAGCCACCAATCCAGTGGAAAGCAATACCATATAATGTTGTCACACCAAACTAAATTTTGTAAAATTACAGTGTAAAATTTTTTAAAAATCAACCTGAAATAATAATAATATCACTGATTAAATTAAAGCTGGTCAGTTTATTTTTAGCTTTGACCTTTCAACTATGCCACTTCCGCCAGTCACCTGTAAAACTTGTAATAATTAAGAAATTGATGAGTAATGTGACTCATTCTATATATAGCCTAGAGCAGGCTAGATGGCGCGCGCGTGCGCGCGTGAGAGACATCTACTGTAAATCCATGCATTAAATGTAAACACTTTACACACACACACACACACACACACACACACAAGGCGGGTGTGTTCCTAATTGCAAACTTGAATGGAGGTACAGCAGTGAGGAGGGTGCACTGCTTGGGGAGTGAATGGAGGTGGGGGGGGCGGTGAGGGGGACGTCCTAACCCTCTCATCAATACTCAACTTGTGCTCGTGCTCAGAGCTCGGAGTGCTCAGCGCGAGCTCTCTCTCTCTCTCTCTCTCTCTCTTTCTCTCGCGTGTGTGTCTTTACACTATAATTAACCAGACGAACTGGCCGTTTCCCACGCAATGGATTCGCACCCTTAAATTCGAGTGGACTAACATTACAGCTGAGAAGTTCTATGGATTAGAGGCTCGCACCCGCAGCGCGCGGATCACCGGCTCGACTCGACTCGACTTTCAAACCTTCTTCCTTCTTCTTGTTGGATTGATTATTGAACTGATCCTCCGGTGCATCTGCTCACCTTCAGAGATCATAATGTCTCACGGAAATTCTAATAGCTAAACCAATTTCAATGCTGTTCCTTTTTTTTGTAATTAATTAATGCACTGAATTAACGCTTTTCTAAACTCATAATGGACCTGCTGTGGATTCTTCTCGCCCTGTGCACGACAATCAGCGCGTTCACGCGAGGAACCCAAGGTTTGCCTCAAAGTTACTTTTTGCTTCCAAAATGTCTTTGATGTTTCATCCTGCTTTGTAAAGTTGCCCTTCTTCTAGCAACAACAACAGCAAAAAAAAAAAGAAAACAGCAACACTTTGTGTGTTTGTAAATAATTCCACATTTGTGCTGCGCGCGCCCCGAGGAATACCTGAACACACAGCTCACGTTGTTTATAATTAATCACAACATATATATATATATATATGATCGTGCCACATAAAACTCCTTATGAATACTTTCTTGCAATGCACAGATAGAAAAATGCATGAGTTAGAAGTGCTTTGTTATGAATGAAAAGTGGAGCGCGTGCGGAGCACACTTTGCACCAAGTGCAACCAGAAATATGGCTTTTGTCTCTTGATGCCAAGCAACATTTTACAAGTTCAAAACTTTCAAGTTTATTTATTTTTATTTTTATTTAGTCTAGTGCCTTTGAGATCTCCAGTGAAGCCTATAGACTCTTGGGGATTTCTTGCCAGAGCCAAAAAAAAAATCTTTCTATCTTTAATCTCTGACTTATAATAAATAATGCTTCATGATATTCCAAAGCCTTTGATTATCCCCTCAAAAAACATATGAATGATGAGTCATATTTGCTTTTTTTTGGCTCAAAAAAGATGTTGGCACTGCCTGAATTTCCTGATTCTTTATAATCTATAACAAAAAAAAAAGAAAAAGTCCCCAGTGTTGAATTACATCTCAGTGTTGCATTAACAATGGCTGGTGAATTAAGTCTGTTGGGAGTTGATTTGTATCTAAGGTTTTCATTCATGGCAACTCCAGGAATCTTTCCATGAAAGTTATGTTTAAATTTTAAATTAAGACCCCAAATCTTTAGAATAAAGATTCTAAACAGTTGCTATCCCTATAAAGTTGCTATAAATATGATGGAGTCTCATTTACTAAGCATGCTGCCTTAGTAATTAACGATGTCACCTTACGCCTCGAGGTATGGGAGTTCAAATCTCGGCTTCGGTCTATGTGCCTGAAGTTTGCATGTTGTTGGTGTGTTTGTGGGGTTTCCCCTGTGTGCTTCTATCCCATTCCCATAGTCCAAAGACATGCAGTGTAGGCTGATTTCAAAATTGCTTGTCCTGTATAATTGTGTGTAAGTGTTTGTGAGACTGTGTACTGCAGTTCGTCAGCACGCCATCCAGGATCTTCTCACCTTGTGCCATGATTTCCATATGATAGGCCCCTTGTGACCCCCCCTTGTACACAGCATAAGTGCCATTGAAATCAGTTTTAACTGTGCTTCACCGTCTACATTTAAATGCTAAAATTATCCATAAGCCAAGTGAAGACATTCTGAAGCTCTGTTCTGATTGTTTCCTTAAACTGCAAATGTCTATGTTAAACAAATTAATCAAAACCCTTTCATATAATATGGTTGGGAGTGGAGAAAAAAAGAAAATCTATTTTTAGAAAAAAATGTAATGTATATTACATCCTGTAATGAGACAGCAATTCAAAACATTAGGCAAAATGAACAAGAAAATGGCTTGAAAATAACTATTGCTTAGACAATAGATATGTCAAAAGGAATAAGCAAAGCAATCTGGTAGAGATATGTGATGAGGATTCCCAAGCTGCATACATAATACGAAAAAAGGTTGGAGTTATGTGTGTAAAGGTAACACTTAGGCAAACGAGTTATTATATTCTCAGTTCCTCTGTCATGCAGAAAGTTTAATGTTAATATATCAGTTCATTTGTTTATAAGTAGCTTGTATAATAATGCAATGCATGAGGTATGTATGAGTCACTTTATCTGACATTTTGCTTCTTTTCCCCTCCACTACAGGAGCTTGTGTCCACCAAGGGGTCCTTGTTGCGGTATGTATTTATGGATTACAGTTGCTGTATTTGTCTTAATCTGACTGCTTTATCTGGTTCAAGCATGTTCTTGCAATTATCCGCGATTCAATCTGTAATTGTGCTTGATTTACACAAGCTGGACTTGGCCTTTTTAATAATTCAGGAGAAGTACATTATCATGGTAGGGCCTATGACAGCTGTGTGCTGATAAAGTATCAACGAGAAGAGACCAAATAGCAGTGCTGATGAGCAGAAGTGCCTCGTGAATAATAAATGCCAGCAGACTTTGTGAATGTTAATGTGGCAGAGAAATAAGCTGGAATCTACGGTGTAATAAATGGATCATTGTCTCGTAGACAGACGCCTCACCACGCACAGGTCGTTTTTGATGTCTGTGACCAGATCATGTGGGAAGATCTTGAAGATATTTAACAAATCCTCTGACACCTGAGAAATGATGACAAAATTTTTCAAAGTTTTTCTTAATGTGGCTCAGGAATGAGTGGCATACTACGGTATGTTCAAGGTTATACCCTAAATCCAGATCTCCTTCTGAGGAAAACTTATTTTAAAACCCTTGTAAAAAGCTTTAAAACCGTGAGTTGGGTCCCTATAAGAGAGATTAGATGTCTTGTAGTCTGACTAAAATATTAAACAACTTATCTGACTTATCAGTTATAGCCATTAGTGATTTGTACTTCTTAATCCTGGTTAAACCATGCATAAGAACTCTTTAGAAAGCTAGAATATCATAGTTGTAGGTCAAAGTTACCAAACTTGTTGTGAGATCTTTTGTCAAAGTTACCAGAATGTTGTAAGATCAGTTATATTAATTTGTTATAACCAATTCAAACAGCTCTGGATAGACTGGAACACATCCTCAAATTTCTCTATTTGGAAAAAAGTGGTTCTGCCTATAGTCTGAGCTATGTAACTTTTAATACCCCATAACCCTGGTAAAATCCATTCATATACAAGTTTTCCCAAGCAGAAGATCTTCAAGAAAGCTTGAACCCTTAACAATACGAAGAAACCTTGTGGAACCCGTTAAAAAATGTTGTGTTGAGAACCTGAAAAGGGTTTCCAAGTCATGCATTTGTCTAAGATCGTATCTGAGAACTATGTTTGTGGTTGTCTGGGCAGGAAAGAACTAAAAAGTAATTGCTGCTAAGTTGCCTCCTTTACTCATGTTTGTCATTTTCCAAGTCTTCCTTGAAATTTCACTACCACCTGTTTTTTTATGTCTAAAATGTAGACAACTGTTACCAATTGCCATTTTCAGTCATGCATTTCACAAAGCAGTAAGTAACCACCTACTTTTTATCAGCTTGTAACGTTGGGTAATGACTAATCCCTGACTATGGAGCTTCGAAATACTAGTAATTGGTTCTAGGGTAAATACACAGCAACAGATTCTCTCCTGTGTTGGTTTTCTGTTAACTGATAGCTTTGAGAACCAGTGGTATGTGCCTATAGTGCATTATAGCATGGCTCTGACCTAAGAATGGGGAGGGTTTGCAGAGAAAGAAAGAGACATGGAGGAGTAGGATGATGGAGGTGGACAGGTGGAGACACGCTCAAACTCATTCAGGAAGAGGCCCTTTTGCAGTTCAAAGAAAAAGGCTGCCCAAACACCTGGAGAAGGAGCCAGTCTACAGCAATAGAAATAAGGACTTTTCTGCATGACCAAAGACCTTTTAGTTTACCTTCAAGTCATTATCCAATTCTTTGGAGTATTAGCACTAATAAAAACTCATAATAAGTGGACATGTTGAAGGGAAGTCTTTGCTGAGGAGTGTCAGCTAAATGTAATTACTGGGTCTATTAGACCATAGTAAAGGTATTTAAGGGTATTCCAACATGGAAGCTATTAATACCTCACAGTGAAGCCCTTTCTGTAATACTATGTACTCTGCAATACAGTGCACTGCAACCAAATATAACACTTGTGCCTCCAGGCACAAATTCTTGGCATTGCAAGTAGACATCTTTAAAGAAATCAAAATCGAGGGCACTTGGTGAATAGAACTGTCTAAACAGAGACCTGTGGAAATGACATCTGAGGTTATCGGTAGGCTTCTGGTAATCCGGGCCAATGTTTTCACCTTGTCAGGAATCTCAGTTTTCCACCTAGGCTTCCTGAGAATTGAAGAAATAGTTTGAAGTTCAGTAGCTTTTGGCAGGGCGTGGGTTTTTGATGGACATGATCAGTGTTTAAATATGCTTGTATAAATTTTAAATTTAGAGTTTCTCCAACACGTAAGAAATTATTCCAGCGATAGAAAAAGTGGTAGTAGTAGTACTTAAATAGTATGTGAGTCATTCAATAATTCGGTGTACATTTCATGCAAGTAAAAAAGTACAATGCGTGTAATGCGGGTCACGTGGCATTCGGAAAAATCATCTTTGAGTTACAGGACAGAGTTTGTTGACAGGAATTTTGCAGGCATTTAGAAATTGATATTTACATTATTTAAATGAGGAAATAAAAAAATAGTTTTTTTTTTTAATTGAAAATGTTTTAAAAAAAAAAATTTAAATTGAGTTGTTGTTAACTCTAATGGTTGTGAAGTTATTATTGTGAAGACAAGAAACCCCTTAATTGGAAAAGCTGTCATCACTTTGGTGACATTATGACAATTTTAAAGCTAAGTGAAGCATAGGATATACATATGCCATTAATACATGCTTTCCCTTAGGTAAAATATGATATTTTAGAAGGAAATATATTTAGAATAAAAATGAGCATCTTCAACGGACATGGAATGGACCCCAAATTGTAAAATTACTTCTGTGAACATGGTGTATAGACAGTAAATTTCCCAAGGACACAAATGTTTAGTTGTTATATTTACCATGTAAGCAAAAAAATTATGGACATAACTTCATCATTTGTTTTCTGGGAACATGGTGGAAACCTCTTATGTTCAAATAAAGTCAAATGTTAAAGGCACTTTAGGTTCCCAATCTCCATTGTGGTATTTAATTATTTACCCGGCTGCAAAAAAAGCCACCAAAAATGGGAAACAACCATTTGTCTGCATTGTAGATACTTTGATTCAAAAACTGTATCTACGGTACAATAATCCAGCTACATGGCCAACAGGCAGGCTCCTGATACTGTATATTCTTAGAACGACATGGCTTCAGTTCCTGTTGTGAATAACTGCATAGTTAATCCAGTTCAGCTGTTACTTACATGCTGATCTGTTGGCGCTCAACCCGTTCTGGCCAAGCACTAAATAAATGCCTGAGAGATTTTCTTACTGATTTACCTGACGACTCCCCTTCGGGTCTGATGGTTACTTACTCTGTTATAATTTCCCAAGACTCTAGTAGTAGTAAAGCTGAATCAACTGTTATAGTTACAAGCCATGCAGCTCAGCTTCAACAAGCCCCAGGTTTGGACCTAATAGCCCCACAAACAAAGCAACCAGACACATTTCCTCGGACTCTTTCAGGTCTGTTTGCCCAGAGGCCCCCTTGGTTTTTGTCTTATAGTCCATTTCCAGTGTTAAACCCACAGCGTTTAACTGAGAATGTTTACACTCTGTCTTTGTGGTGAATAGATTTCTAATCCTGTCTGTGCTTTCTTAGGAAACGAGCAATTACTAATTAAATAAAATAATGTTTCCTTTGATTTTGAAAAAAAAAAGTAAACGGAGGAACATTTAATTTAACATTGAATTGGTGCTCACCAAAGTGCTCACATTCTGTGTAAGCTGATTTCTCACGACATACAATGTCTATATAATATTTAATTAAACGGTGCATATTTGTATGCTTTTTTTACTTTTTTATTTATATTTTTTAACAAATTTTGAGAAATGGGAAGAAATAGGAATGTGGGCCAAAGTAAAGACCTACAGTAGTCTAAAGCTCACAATACTGGTTTATTCAATAAGAATTTCTGAGAGAAAACCACAGAATTGGTTGTACTGTACTAAGGCCAGCATGGTCCGGTTCTGTGTACTGCTCAAATACAGTGAAACCTCGGATTGCGAATAAATTGGTTTGCGAGTGTTCCACAAGACGAGCAAAGATTTTTAATAAATTTTGACTTGAAAAACGAGCACGTCTTGGTTTACGATTACCGAGTATCACATATCCCGCATGCGCTTCTTGTTTTGACGCCAAGCGTCACGTGATCACAACTGAAAATGTTTTTTCTCTCTCTTGCGCTGCGGAAATGGGTAATCGTCTCCCCTGCTGGGTCTTAGTGCGCGTCTCTTAGTGGTATAATCAACATCCATGCACGCATTTTCTCCCTCAGCCTGTCGTTATGTGTGTGCATGCACGTAATTTGACACCGTGCCGGTTCACACTCTCTCTCTCTCTCTCTCTCTCTCTCTCTCTCTCGCCTTTAGTGTGTGAAGCACTTTCAGCACCCGATAACGCCCGATAACATTGTTATCTTATACAACACTTTGTCTCCTTAGTAGTTGCTTCTAATGAGTTCTGAATTGCCTTTGAACTGTGTTGTGTTTCGATCTTTCATTACTGCTAGTTAAACTGATCATGAGCTAGAATGCTGCTAGCTAGAATCTAACACAAGGCTGAATCCCAGATCCCTCTCTAACCCCTTGGGGAACAATTTGGTGTGTGGAACAAGGGAATCTACACCCTATATAGTGCACTATTTTTCTATTTTATACTATTTGGGATTCACCCTGACTGTAATGATGCCTCAAGCAGCTCTTGAAAATATGGCTATGTTTTGGGCTTGTGGTCTTCAAGTCATAGGGTATCAGATCCCTTTTAGCTTCATCAGAGATCTGTAGCTCATGTCACATGTCATGCCATTTAAAGAACACGAAGCAAGCTATGACCCTGTAAAGCCGAAAGCGTCCCCTGTAGTAGATCTCCTGCCAAGTATTAACATAAGTGTCGCTCAGAGGGATCCTTTATACAAATGCTCTTGCAGCTTTTTTTTTGGTTGGTTTTGAATGTTCAGCATTATTAGTTTTTTTTGAACCACACATTATTGTTCACCTCATCAGTTGGGAAATGTATTCCAATGTATAGATCTGCAACATTCGTTAAGGTAGGGTTAAAAAGAAAAAAAAAGCGAACAAACTTTTTTTTATGTAGTCAAGCTTTTTTTGCTCAGGTAAATTATGGAGATTCCACAAATGTGGTTCTCCTTCATTAATCTCTTTGAGTTATCGTTGAAATTTTAAGCATGGTTTCCTCTGTGAATACCACAAAGATAGATGATGTCAGAGTGGTGTGTGGCAGTTTGGGGAAGATTAAGATCCAGACCAGGCCTGTCGTTTCTCTTGTTTCCTTTCTGCGTCTTAATTTATGGTTCTTATTCATGTTTTTCCAACTTCGAAAAAAAAGGAATCCTTGTAGTCTTGGTGCACATGACTTGGAGACAGAGAAGAAATAACTCCATGTCTTATGTAAACATTCTATACAAAACCGATAGGGAAAATTTTGGGTTGTCTACCTGAAGGTAATGAGAGATTGTCTAAGCTTGCCTGAATCATATTTCAAGCTCCTCACTTTCTGTGTCTCCTCAGTGTTTTATTAACTTTAGAGTTCAGTAAAACTACGTGCAAAGCCATTCCTATTCTTGTCTGGTCTCTGTACACTGTAGTTATGTTTTAATTTAATGTTTTATTTAATGATTGACTTGTCTTTAGACACACAAGACTCACTGTGGTCTTAAATCTACTGTATGAACAAAGATTCTGACCTTTATATCCAGTTTTCCATAATGAAACGAGTCATCTGCAGACCCATTTCGATAAACCGCTGCTTTTTTGCTAATCTGATCTGTTTAGAAGGTAAAGCAGTTTGCAAATTAAAGGCTGAAACAAACAGAATTGAATTCTTCAGCGTGTTTAGAAGGATTGCACTTAGGTGTCATGTTGTTTCAGGAATGTTTAGAGAAGCTTGTCGCCCCCCAGGGTTTACTTGTTTGCCTCTTTTTCGACTCCACAGGGAGTTAACTACCCCACTCTAGATTCATTTGAGTATTAGTGGCTAGGCATGGATTAGAAGACGTTCTCGGCCAAAACATGGTATTTGGGATAAAAAGTGTCTCACCTAGGTGAAAAAGTGAATTTTTAGATTTGATCATATAAAACCATTTTTTATAATACTTAATGTTACTTATCTCCCGATCCATGCTTCGTTTTTTGTAAATATGCATACACATTTATAAAAGTTACGGACACTACATAAAATGGCAAATGCATTTATTGTCATTCAGATAAAAGTTTGCAAGTTTAGATTTCACATAAAAAGACATAAACCTGAAAAAGCATATTATTCTAAAAATCTAAAAAGATATTGCAACATAAATTTGACATGGTTACGGACACTACAGATTTTTTGCTTCTTAAGCTTTTACCAAAAACCATAAATGTTTAATTTAGGAAACAATTTTTACAGGTCATATGCTTATACCAATTGAAGCTTAGTATCAATATTCATAAAGAAATATGAATAATTAG
>JAOTRS010000028.1:7413608-7426369 GCA_028565755.1 Dinotopterus cunningtoni | reverse complement strand
CATTTTTAATTATTATTGTTTGAAGCAAGACTGTATAATGCTGAAAAATGGCCATTTTTGGGGCACATATAAAATCATACCTTTCGAAAACGAAAAGTTAGCAACTTGAAATTTTTAGGAAAGCCAGATTGGTCAATGCCATCTTGTTTCAGAACTTCAGAATTAGCTTCTTTGACACATACATTTTATGTATTATATGTATAATATAAAAAAAATTAATCAGCACCAATACAAAAAATCCCAACATCTGGTAACTTTTAAAGAAAAAACAAAAAACAAAACTTGATGCAGTATGAAATAATTTGTATACATTGTCCCCAGGGTTTAAAATTTCAGAGGCTGCCTGGACCTACACAGTTCTGCCATAACATTAAAAACATTAACGTAATAACCACCAATGTTTTGGATTCCCCTTGTAGCAACGGGGCATCTTTGGGCCCTCAAGGCGTGACTCCAGAAGACCTCTGGACATGTGCTGTGGTGTCTGGCACCCGGCATTGGCAGTGAATCTTTTGGGTGCTGTGGGTTGTGGAGTGGGGCCACCATGGACTTGTTTGGAGAGCACATCCTACGGATGCTCGATCAGATAGGTATTTGGGGAGTTTAGAGTTCTGATTAGCGGCCCGGCTCTGGTGAGTTTCTGTTGTGGCCAGTATTCATTTTTTTACTGATTTGGACTGGTTTTTGGTCCCCACAGGCATCAGTGAGACTTAAGTGTCCATGATCCTGTCACCAGTTTACTCTTGTATAGTTGGAGGTCAATCTTGTTCAGTGGTCATAATGCTATCGCTGATCTGTGTATATAAAGTGTTAAATTAACGTTCTTGCCCTTGTTTCAACACTACTGTGTATCCAAAAAAAAACAGTATATCATCATTCCTCAGTCGCCTAATTAAGATGAAATAAATTTTTGCAGGAATATTTGATAAAACACATCCTTATCACAATGAAATAATTGAACTTATTTGACCATGATGGACTTTGAAGTGAACCCTCCCCCCTTTTCAAGGATACCAGCCATAGGGAGTGAGAATAGAGAGGCGTTCAGGCATTAGGGAGTGAAAAGAGCACAATGGAAGTGCAGGGTTAAGTGAGGATTCTGGAGGTGAGTGACCCCATGCCAGTATGAACCTCCCACATTGCTTTTGTGTGTGTGTGTGTGTGTGTGTGTGTGTGTGTGTGTGTGTGTGTGTGTGTGTGTGAGAGACAGAGAAAGAGACGGAATGAGAGAAAGGAGATTCTTTAGATCATGTCTAGTGGGGTATGGGATACATTGTTTTAAACTATTTTGTTTGTAGTGGGTGGCACAGCACTGTGGCATAGAACAACATAAATAATAGAAATTAAATTGTAGTTATATTGTAGTGCAAAGTTTGAATTTGTTGAGATACTCTCCGGACTCTCAGATTAGAGACAGATCAGATTAGATCACAGTTTTGACCAAAAGTCACCCCAATCGTTCACTTTTTCCAAGTGTAACGTTATTATAAGTAAAGTGTAATGCTTTATATAGGGACGTATCAGAGCACCGTTTGTCATTGTATGTCCTCAATGCCTCCCTGATGTGTCTCTGTGGAAAATATAGCCATTGCAGTTTATGTCGCATTTAACAGTTTAGATAGACTGTGAAAAGGAAATGTAAATCTAAAGATTTTAGGGTTTTGTAAGCTAAACATTATTTAACTGCTGGCAGTTTTACATCAAACATCGTTATACATAAAACTACATGTGGGGCAACTATTTATTATACCGTTTGCTTCTATATTGTTAATTCATAACTAACTTTGGGAGAAATCTTCAGTGCAAAGTTTAGTTTTTCCTTATTTGAACTGACAGTGCTGTAGTTTCAGCAGAGGATTCAGGGCCCTCTCTAATCTCAGCTTGTCGATATACTTAGGGATGTAAAAATAATAACAAACAATTACACTTGCACCATTCTCTGCAACTTTTATGTCTTTGGGTGTACATGTGCTTTATACCAGGCTCTCAGAGTACTGAATCAACATTGCTGGCCTCTATTTGTAGCAACCATACATTACCCTTCAGCATAAGAGGTGCAGCAACACATCCATCACTGATCTCAGCAGCCCGGGTCTGGCCTAGATAACGAACTTTAGCTCCAGAGCTGCGGCCCACAGTGACTTTTTCCCTTCCCCAAGGTTTCTGTTGGATGTCTAGAACTTGAATAAACTCACGTCTTGGGTGCACTTTATGTAGTCCTTAAGACTTGCAAAATGGCATTTTAGCCATTAAACAATAAACATATATAAGGCTCAGGCTTATGCAGTTTAGATTGACATATCCTTTTTTTTTTCAGCACAACCTAGGCAATATGACAAACTGAATTTTACTTAACCAACTATACGAACATAATTGAGCAAAAATTTTTTAAAAAGGGTGAAATATATGTTATACTTCCATATAAGCACATATATTATTGTATTTAATTGCTTTTGCCCTATGCTATGTTGCTGGCACATATCTGTGCCACTTGGGTTTTAAGGATTATTAAAGTGATCTGACTCAGTAGTAATAATGTTTACGGTTTAATTTATTTGAAGCTAGATTTCTTACACACTTTTGAAAGTATCTAATAAACACTGAAATGTTGTGTAACTTGTGTTGTTAATAGTTTAAATGTCATGTCCCATACAACGCCTTTATACCTGTACGCGGCAGTACTGCACCCTGTCCCATAAACTCAAAAGTAGAAGAAGCGATATTCTTGCAAAATGCGAGTATTTGCAGAAGATGCAAGTAGTTTCTGCAAGGAAAAATCTTATATTTTTCCTTGGTTTATTTATTATTATTTTTTTAGGAATTCATTACTAGAGCATTTAACGTTTAACTTAGTTAAATAATTTTAAAATGGTGACTTAATTCGGAATTGAAAACTGACCAAAAAAGATTGAGTAAATGAAATAATCCATTAAATCCCACACCTTTAATAGTCAATTATGTAGTTAAGCTCAGGTTAACAATTTCTAATTTGTAATTTTTCTTCACCTTTAGTTTTGGATTGAAAAAAAAAAAAACTTAGAATGTCAATATGCAGAATTGTGACCTGAATAAGATTATATAGGCCTGGGTACAGTTATAGCCTACATATCCTACAACATAATCAGTTTGTATGCTTATAGATATGTTTGTGACTGCTGATCCCATGTGAAGGAAACACCAATTACAATAAAGAAAGCACTCTTATGCCATCTGAATATTAAGAATGTTTCACTTCGATTTGTATCAAGCTTACTTCACTATAGATAATGCGTTTTTGGATGGTCGTCGGACAAGAATAAGATACGCATTTGAGCCTTTGTGACTCGTTCCTCTTTTCTCCGGACTGCAACATGATATTAGGTCAAGAGCAATGCTTTATGTCGGACTTACACTTGCGACCATATTTTTTTCCTCATGTCTGTCATCCTATGGCCCCAATGCCTCAGTGCCTCCCCGATGACTCTCTGTTAAAAATAATGCCCTTGTTCTTGGGCTGTCTGTCCACAGCCCTGGGTTGATAGCTGGCTAATGGCCAGGCGCCAGGCGATAGCTGACGATTCACACACACACACACACACACACACACACACAGGCAGCCGTGTGAGCCTGGCAGCACTCATACCCTGTGAGCTCTCCCTGTTGTTATCTTTCATACTCTCTCCTTACTGCCTGCTCTGTCATCCGCCTCAGCATCAAAGGAATGCCACAATTAGCCTCTCAGGTTCCGGTGTATTACAGATGTAACAAACTGATTGTTACAAAGGTGAAACACCTGGAACGCCTCTACAGGGTGTAAACTGTAATTTTCAGGGGAAGAGCTGAGGGTATGTGTGTGTGTGTGTGTGTGTGTGTGTAATGTGTCAGGATGATGGGAAGCAGAAGTCTGTCCTTCAAGGGCTTTTCATAAGCAAGTACCCATCTGTCATTAGGTCTGGCTCTGTAGTCATTTCCCAGGCATGCTGGGGGAAGAATTGTTGCTGACAAACTTCTTTGAGGAATATTTTTTTATGTCGTTTGCAAGGTGTGCATTTACACACGGAACTGTACTGTAACTTTGAATACCTTAAAGTAGGACCGTAGAAACTTTTTTGTAGTCATTAGTCTCCAGGCATTAAAGGTAATGCATTGGACTAACCTATGTCTTTATATGATCAGTGCTTCAATTATTCATAGTTATATTTCCGGCATTTGGCATACACTCTTATCCAGAGTGACTTACTTGTTTTTTTTATTTATTTTTTAATCTTATTACACATCTGAACAGTTGAGGGTTAAGGGCCTTGCTCAAGGGCCCAACAGTGACAACTTGGTGGTGCTGGGGTTTGAACCTGGGAGCACTCAGCTGCCCCTGCCCCAAATATATTTTTACTTGCTTAAAGTGCATGGTCAAAAAAAAATTAAAAACATGGGTGCCTCTTTGTTCTTCTTTTGTTAGCAAGTTCTAGCCAGCTAATTGTGATGAGGAATGTGTAGTATATTTTCCTCCTCACATGGCTGTGTATGAGAAATAGTGGTCATTATTAGTTAGTTTACACCTGCTGGTGATATTCTCTGATGAATTCAGTACTATTTCTTCCAGAAATAATGTCATACATTAAAACAGTGAATGCTGAACCTGAATTTCTCATACCTGAACATTCACATTAATGAATGGATGAACGTGGCTTTACTTTGTCCTACGACCTATGTCTGACTAGTCGCTCGGATGAAAGCGAAAAACCTCCCACGCCTAACTTTTTTTTCTTGCATCCTGCTGGATCCCAGTCACGATGCACTCCTCTAGCCCTAACCACATGTCCTGTGAACCTTTCTGGCAAGCTTTCTTTAAAAACTTAAAAAGTTTTTCATTCTGTGTATGAAATAAAGCAAAAAGCATTTTTTAAGAAAGTATTCATTAAAATTCTATAAGAGCCCGACTCAGGCTGTGCTACCAAATGAAAGGCAATGCACCACCACATTTTGAGTGATATTTTTGTTTCTTGCATTAGCAAAGATGTGGTGGGAAAACATGAACATTTTCTGTGCTTAATCGAAGTCATGGGGGAACTGATTGGGCAAAGAAAGGATTGCTGTCAGTGGGAGTTTTGCTCTTAACCAAAATCCACCCACACATACTAAGATAAAGATGAAGAGACTTTATCGTCATTGTAGTAGTACAACAAAAGCAGGAATAAAGAGGATAGGAAGAATAAAACAAAAGAAATAATTGCACTAAAATATAAATATGATAATATATACAATTGAATATATGCGTATGTAATTGTTACTATCCCCACTATTGTCCATTCCCTTATAAAAATAATTTGCTGTAAACTATTTTATTGATGTAGATTTACTATGCACATACTTTGTACAGTGGCATAAGAAACAGGTAATAAATTGTAAAAAGGTCAATACAACTTTAGGGCATTTGGCAGATACCCTTATCCTGAGCAATTTACAGAAGTACGTTGTAGTGCATGCAATCTCCATGCTAGTACACTAAATCAAGGATCACGATCAGTCTTAAAACCCTTCTGGGGAAGTTTTTGTATTTTTTAAAGGTTGCTAACTTAAATACCTGGGTGTTTAATCATCGTTTGACGACAGCCACAGACTCGGCTGTTCAGATACCCAAGGGAAGATCTTTCCACCCTGTAGGTGCCTGGACGCCATTATTCGTCACACTGGAGTGTCTTTCACACTCGGAATTTAATAGAAATCAATTACCACCAATTTGAGTGTAAACACACTTGTGTGTACAATACCTGTGTGACGGGACGTTGGTAGCAATTGTAAATACGTGCATCCTGGTGAAGTAGCATTTGCAAGTGTGAAAGACACACAGCACAAGATTACTGATAAAGCCATGGCAAAGATCTTCCCGGTTTTGAGTGTGAAAGCTTAACAGAGGTGTTTGAAGAAAACAGCTGTTACTAACAAGGGGGCCTTTTTTCACAACCCTCTGGCAGTTTTTACACCTCCAAGTCCTATTAAAAAAAATAGTAGCATGATTAAGATCTGATTTAAATCAAAAGAATGTTGATGTTTGGTGATTAACTAGAAAACCGAGTTCTAGGAATGGTTCAGATGTCATTTATTTTATGAGCAGCCCACTATCGTTTGATGGAAATAAGGTTTATGATCAGGGAGAAACAAACTTCTTTGTGATGGTTCGGACCGTTTCACTCCCTCGAGCGTTACAGATATCCACTTGACGTGCTTAATGATTGTTTTAAACTTTGGAAGCTCAAACTTCCACCATGCATTTTTAACGTTAGGGATTAAGCTCCATTTTAAAAGCTTTCACTCTTCTTCTGGTGTGTTCCTGTGTACTCCAAATACCACCATCACTCCTTGTCACGTTGAAGCTGTATGTCAGGGCTAAAAGCCAGACAGTCATTTCACTCTCTGCCCTAAAGACACACCGTGACAAAGTCAGATTAAAAGACACTCCAGGCTATGTCTCAAATGAAAAATTCTCCCCCTTTCTGTCATTTGAGAATGACAAAGAGGTGATAACATTAGCATCCGTTAACAACATCATCCCACTATCCCTTGTCTTGTCTCCTTTAAGGTGGGGTGCAAAGGGAGTGGGAGAGAACCAATTCATGTTGGAACCCAACTGGGGGATCTTGTTCTCATTGTTTTATTTACTGTTTTGTGTCACCAGAGTAAATTAGAAATGTCACTGTTTCTGAGAAGCCTGCAGGCGAGAGACGCATGTCTCTGCCCTGGCCTATTTTCTCATGGAGACGGGATTTGTCATCAGATTAGGTTGATGATTCATGAGCTGGAGTCAATGGCTACTGAATCTAAGTAGACAGACGGTTATTTTTAAGGTCATCAGCTAATACGCAGTGTCAGTTAAGCAGAGCATTGTTTAAAAATAAGTTCAAATGGTCGGTCATGCCTTGTCTTGGCAATATTTTTCAATTTCAGAACTAGACAGCTGAAGATGGGCTTTTTTTAATCTTCAGCTGTCCATTGTAGCTTCAGATACTCATTCTTGGAAGACTGGCATAGAACCTGATTTGGACCTTTGATGTAGTAACCCGTCCTCATCATGAGCGATGTGTTGTGCATTCGGATCATCACTATTGCAAAGATTGGTTGTTGAAGTTACTGTAACCTTCTTGTCAACTCAAACCAGTGCCCATGGGGAAAAAAAGTCATTTTGTTGTTGTTGTTGTTTTTTTCACATTATTCTGTGTAGACTGTTGTGCATGAAAATTAGTAGAGGATCAGCAGTTTCTGAAACACTCAAAGCAGACCATCTGGCCCACAACAAGCATGCCATGATCAAAGTCACTGAGATCAAAATCACCATAATTTTATTCCCATGTGTATTCCCATGTACTCTTTTTTTTTGGTGTTTGGTCACAGAATGATACATGCAACACACGTTTCCATGACACTTCCATGTTTGAACACAACTTCTAATCCCATGGTCTTTCCTGATTTTTATTTAATTTCTACGTGTCTGCTATTTATGCTCTGTAAAGCCTTCATAACAGTTCTAATCTGCGGTGCTGTTGATTAGTGATTGTTGAGGCTGGTAACTCTGGTAAAGGCGTTTTCACATTAGGCATGATTGGTTGGTACCGTGCCCAGGAACAATTGCTCCTCTCAACCCCACTCGCAGGGTTCGCTTTTTTTGTGCTCTGTTCTCGGGTACACCTTCGTATATACATTCTCCGATATAGCAGGTGGCAGTATGCACAAGAAAAGAAGATAACAAGGAAGTAAACTTTCACGCTATGCCTAACATTATTGATCATGATCTCATATGTCTTCCTACTGTATCACCTGTGACTGTGTAGGTCGGAGGATGAGATACACTCACACACTGGTTTCAGAGGAGAGCGACGGCACTGTTGATGTCGTATCTAAACCGCGATCTACTTCAGTTTTTAGGTACAAATGCTTCCATATCTGATTCGATTCGTTCCCGAGTACGCAGTAACATTCTCAAGACCACCTCTTCAAGCAGACTCGGGAAGGGTCCCAGGCGCAGAAGGCGCAGTGTTCTCATTGATCAAAATGAACCAGACTTTGGGTCTCAGAATGATATACATATTCCCCCTGCTAGTGCTTGATGTGACCTGGATGTTTTGACTCTTACCTGCGAGATTTTATACATTGCACCGCTGCAATTACACTGTATTACACTGTAGTCCCTATTACACTGTAGTAGGGACCCATGGTGCTATGCCTTTGCTAAATCTTAAATAAAATGCAAAAAAAAAAACACAAAAATATGTAAACCTGCTTCACTTAGCTTTCCATTGACGTAAAACAAGTTTTGATTGGCTACCGGAAGTACACGCAACCGGTCGCTCGTATGCCGAAAAATGCTCCACATGCCGAGGCAAATTTCTTGCAAAAGTGGCGAAAATTCGCACGGTGAGACATTTATATGCCCAAGTACCACTGTATTATATTTTAATATTTCTTTATTCAGGTTTAATCTGGTTGCGAAGTTTTTACCTGCTTGATAGAATCACTGTATTTGCCAAATTCTTTTTTTTTTAGCAGATTCAGACTGAGCTAGAAACATATGGTTAACTGTGTGGTCAAGCTGACATCGAATTTCTAAGAGACAATTAGAGTAAAATCAACAGTTAAAGGTTTCACAATGGACCATGACAGGAACTTTAGGAATCCCTACGAGAAAATTTTGGTAGTCTTGCTGCATTCACAGAATCACACTCCATTAGCTCTACAAGTGTCTCATTCAGTGACTCTTCTAAACAACCGTGACTGGAGCATGTCTTCCAAATTAGTCAGATTTGCAGATTAAGCACTTGTTGTTCAGAGTAGAAAGAGGGAAACTGCCCAAGATGGAAAGCAGCCTAATGGCAAAGAAGAGGCCAGAGTACTGTAAACCTCCTTTAAATCTAACACAAAGGAATGACGGTGGTGAAATCCTGCGACAGTGTGTTTGACATGCATGAAAGAAGCCGTTGTTGGGGTCTTGGATTGAGTTGACCTTGTTCCAAAACTTTACAAGCTCCATTCAACTTCGCTGTGTCTTACTGCCTTTCTTGTTAAGATCTAATGTAATAAACGATGCATGAGCCAAAAATTGTGGGCTGCAGTACCAGTGTCCATCAAAGGCATGTCATTAAATGTAGTTCTTTATTCTTTCATTTTAATGATGAAGCTCAGATCTTGTGTTATAGCGATGGAGATAAGAGATGAGAAAAGCAATGGTGACCACTTCATAGCAGATCCAGAGACTTTCTACTTATGGAAAGCTTAATCAGATCAACGATTGGACAGTTCGCGTTGTTTTACAACAAACTTGTTCATGTTCTTGCAATGGTTTAGATTGAGCAGTTGTCACCTAGAGAAGTCCGTTACCATAGAAACAACACCATCATAGGCCAAGACCATTATTTATGAGCCTTAGATTATGTGGTGTGTCAACTTCTACAAACAATCGTTACTATAGAAACAACACCATCTAAGGCCTGGTCATAAAATCTGTCAGTTATTTTACAGACAGAAAGGTAGAACAAATTGAGCAAATGACCACATCTGAACAGAATGCTGGGATGAAGTTTGCTGAGTTTAGTATACAGCGATCAGTCATATAGTTCCCTATAGTTACCCCAGGGCAGGGGTAGCTCAGTGTTTAAGGACCAGGTGGTCTGGTCCAGGGGCGGCGTATAATACCTGACCCTGCGCTTTGACCCCGGCCTGCTAATGAATGCTGGAATATGCGAAGAATCAAAAATTTCACTCTTCAGTCATGGATATGTGACATATAAAGGCAGGATCATCGGCACCCAATTCTCATTCATGCCTGTGGGGAGTAAAGGCCAGCCTGTCTGTTTCAATCCCACAGCAAAGCCATTGCAGCACAACTTTCTAAAAAAAGGCACCAGAATACATTAGTATAGATGTATTCAGAATAGAAGAAAATAGCCTGGCATTTGGATTATCATCACTGTTGTAAGAACGTTTGCCAAGTGTCTTGTCTTATACCAAAAAGAATGAGACAAATTAATGTTTGGTCTTTCCAGAAGGCTGACACTAAGCCAACATACCATCTGCACCTCTTGTGTTTATACCAGCCAATACACACTGCTTTCAGCCCTGGCATGAATAAAAGCATCGGTGGACAGGTTAATATCATGTTACAGATACACAAACACACACACACACACACACACACACACACATACACGCCATCCTTGTAAATAAGCATTTCTTCAGTAGTCAAAAGAAACGAAAACACCTAGCAACTAAGGCTAGATCTGCTTTAGCTGCTAGCGCTGTGAAGTGATGCCAGGCCATAGCTGGCAAGTGTTTTGTCTGACCAAGGCTTAGTAAGAGGCTTGAAGTTTTCTGGAGTGAAGCCATCAAGAGTTGCAGTGTGTGCCCAGGGACGTGAGTAATGCCTGGCACTTCCCTGTGCCAGGTGACCGCTTCACTGGCACTCATAATTGACGCCATGCTCGACTGGTTCCTCAACTTTCGAACTCTGAAACAAGGTCACAACCTCAAGACGTAACAACCCGGACTTGTTTCTTAAAAACAATGCTCTACCTGTTTTTTTTTTTTTTTAAAAAAGGTAGATGATGAGCTTAAGGCAAAACTATTTTAATAGATGCTATACTTTTCTCCTTGTAATGAACACATAAGTCAAAGCAATGAGGCAGTGTCAGCAGTGAAGAAGGTTGTTTAAAAGAATAGATTATGTGTATCTTCCTGGGATGACTAACCAAGTTTTAGTGTTTCTTGTTAAAATAACTGGGGCAGCACAGTGGCAAGGCTCTGTCGCCTTCCACCTCCAGGGTTAAGGGTTCGATTTCGTCTTTAGGTGTATGTGTGTGTGTGTGTGCGTGAAGTTTGCTTGGTGGGTTTCCTCCAGGTGCTCTGGTTTCCTCCCACAGTCCAGAGACATTTACTGTAGATTAAGCTAATTGGTGTTTCCAAATTGCCCATTGCATTCTTCAAAATTTGTGGGAACAAATATCGGTGTAATAGCCGGGTGTCCACATACTTTAGCCCATGTCGTGTTGATAATATTCACACTGACTTAAAGATAAAAACAATAACTGGGGCAGCACAGTGGCATAGTGGTAAGCTCTGTCGCCGTGCACCTTCAGGGTTGATGGTTTGATTCCGTCTTTAAGGCTGCTTGTGTGCCTGGAGTTTGCATGTTCTCCCCGTGCTTGGTGGGTTTCCTCCAGGTGCTCTGGTTTCCCCCCACAGTCCAAAGACATGTAGATTAGGCTAATTGTTGTTTCCAAATTGCCCATTGTATTTTTTCAGCCTCCAGCTGTGCAGTTTTAGTGAGCGTGTAGGTGTGTGAGAGCCGGTGTGGACAGTTACTGTTATAGCACATCTGCATCAAGGTTCAGGTTCAGCTTTTCTGCAAACTGTGCTATTCTTTGTATTAAAAAAAAAGTTAATTTATTCAGTTGAACCAAAAACCTATATACAGTACAATTACTTTTATTCACTCTGTGAATTTTTATCTAAAATTGCAGATGGCACTTTGAATAACTTATCAGTGCTTTTAAAATTCCGTAAATGATGGAATTGCTGCTTAGAGTAACTCCCTACACCCCTCATGCATTCCCCACTGTGAGCCGTTATGGACGTGATCTCATAACTAGGCAGTGAAAGGTAGCACATAAGTGTAGATAATGTCCAGAGCCTGTCCTCCCTCTCCTCTTTCTCCGTTCTTGTTCCATCTTTGTTTGCACAGGCAGCTTAATGTGCACTTAACGCAGTGGAGGAGGTGAAGCAGAAGGTCAGGAGTCTCATCTGCATTAACATGACTTGATGCACTTAAAACACACTGCAATTAAAAGCCAGGGATTTGGGCTTATGGAGATTGCATTTCTCTCGAACGCTGCGTCGGAGGAGTGGACCTCCGTCCCTGTCTTTTCGGAAGACTGAGTCTTTAAAAAGATAAAACCATTAACAACGAGGGAGCTCGTTTGCCCGAGATCTAAAAGGAAAACTCTTCAAAGTCTCTCCTTGAGGTCTATCTAATTGAAAGTTTTGCAAAATCAAATAAAAAGCTCATATTCGGGCCTTTTGATCAGTTGCTCGCCATGATTCCGAGTATTAATATTAAAATCCAAAAGGAGCCAATTTTCTTATTTTTTGATAAGTTGAAGGGTAAAGTTGTAGCTTTATAATTTCCACCACAGGACAGTAAACTTGGCTCCTTTTGGTCGGGACAGAGAGGTGCTGTTGTAGGAAATGAAATAACACCTTCTGATTAACTAGATTTGAGAATTTAACAGCAGTGTACTGTGCTCGGTCAACTGTCAAAGAGCTTCACGCAGCCTCACATTAAATGACGAGCACACAAATGCTATTCAACTCAACTGTCATGACAATTTTTATGACTCACAGATGAGAAATCGAAAAAGTAGATCGGATAAATATTAAGTTTTGTCTTAAAACCATTACAGCATGTTAAAATTCATTTATGTTAAAATATTTCAGTGGTGAAAATATTTAGTAAAACTATTGATTTTAGATTTACTATTTATTTTAGATTTCATATCTGTTGGTGCAGGTGTTTGTTGTTAGTTTATTAGTAGCTCATTTTAAAGCAGATTATAAAATCCAACATATAATGTGTTTATAACATCACTTTTCTTGACCATTTTGATTTCACTTATGGTGCGGTTTAAACTTCAGGCAGATATCTACAGTAAGTACTGCAAAAGTTTCAATAAGTTCTGTCTAGACATATAGACGTTCATACAGACAGACGAACATTAAGACAATAAATTTTCTTAGACTGG
>JAOTRS010000028.1:7373105-7383127 GCA_028565755.1 Dinotopterus cunningtoni | reverse complement strand
ATGTTTTTTTTTCTTGAGGTACTGATATTAGTGCTTATAAGTTACTAAATGTGGTTCCTTGCCCGCTTAAGGGTTAAATTTAATTTAATACAAATCCCAAGTTAACTATTATACTGCTATGACTTTTAAAAATCAACTATTAGTACATTGTTGATGTTTAATAATCTGTAGTCTAGTATTTATTAAATAAAACACAGTCTCTTGGTTTAACCCTATATCATTATTAATATTTACCCTATAGGGTTAAGCAAATGCGTTTTATTTTAAATCTGAATATACAGATATCGTCATGCTTACTGAAGCGTCACTTCATGTAAATGCATCGGGGAGAACTAACAAGGGCCAGAACAACAGACCAAATGAATCTTGTACTTGACTGTGGGGAGATAATTGGATTTCTGGTTCCCAACAGAGTTCCTTAAGAAAACAGTCCTTTTCTTCTTTTGCATTCAGCTTTGCTCCAATTAATCACACTCGATAGTGAGCAGCATGCGTCTGATAGATAGCACCTGCTAGCATGCTGCGATTCTGGGTAATGAATTCAGTGTTTGTGACTGTGCTCTGGTGTGGACCTCTATTACATATTACCTTGCTCATGGATTTTGTGGGAAAACTCACAGATAGAATATAAAAACTTTTCTCTGTTGTTGATCGGCAATATGTGGATTCTTCAGTTTAAACTATTTGGTGAACATGCACTAATGGTTATTAATAGCTTTGTGGGAATCAACATTAAAATTTGCCCTTTTTACATTCCTGTATAACTTTTTTATTTTAATTATTATTAAGACACAACCTGAAGAGAGGCGACACGGTGGCATACTGGTTATCGAACCAGTGGCCTCGAACCTCCAGAGTTGAGGGTTCGAGTCTTGCCTTCAACAAGGAGTTTGCTTGTTCTCTCAGTGGGTTTCCTCCAGGTATTTTGGTTTCCTCCCACAGTCCAGAAACGTATTGGTATATATAGCATGTGAGTGAGTGTGTGCGTTCGTGTGCCCTGCGATTGATTGGCACCCTGTCCAGTCTGTGCCATAAGTCCCCTGAGACCCTCCTATGACCCTGTACAGAATAAGCACTATAAGCACTGTGAAATAATGAGAGAGTGACCTGAATCTAAAAGGGATGCTTTATGTTTTAAGTCGGCACTTCTCCTGGTCCTACACCATGGTCAGTCAGCCTGTTAGGAGCCTGATAATTGTTTTACAAACAGCTGGTGAATGTCTGCTGCTGTTGAAAACGCTCAGACGTGGACAGATATTCAGTTCCCCTCCATTACAATTCCACCTGTCAGTATCATTACACTCAGGACCTATTAGATGGTCTACTTGGTTTTTCTTCCTACACGCACTCTCTCCCACTATTTAGAAGAAAGTAGTGATAAGAAGAAGTTTAGTTAGTACTGTGGAACAATAAGAACTGAACCACCAAGACATAAATGCATGTTTTTGTCCGCCTTGAGACAGTTTAATAATGTCCTAACCATACTGTAGCTGTATCATGATATCTCTTAGACGTTACCTGAGCAGGGACAGTTTTTTCCAACTCCATACGTTGTGCAATCAGCTCTTTAAACAACACATGCTGTCAGTATATACTCTCCTATACGTTTGTGTATATGTACAGTATATTGTACATACTTTATGGTTTATACTTTACTCTGTATTAGTAAAGCCAGAGATTTATATTACAACTAAAATAAATGATGGCAAACCTTTGACTTTCCCCTACTGAATCTGTACCTTTGTGGAAAAAAAATGTGTATGCTTTATCTATTCATCATACCTGTTTGAATTCTTTCTATATGTAAAACATTACAAAGTACAAAAAAATGGAAAATTAAGATAACCGAATGAGAAAAGATGTGTAATGATGAGTTAGAAGAAACAAAACCCTGTCATCCAGAGATCGTGAGTTCGATTCCCGGGTGATGCTGTAACCTCTCGCAGCTGGAGGTCTAGAGAGAGCTGATTGGCCGAGCTCTCTCAGAGGTGAGGGATGAGAGGTACTTAGTGCTCCCACATTAATTATGGCTCTACAGCCAATCAGGGGCGTCTAAGAGCTCAGGCAAGCGAAAGTAGCGGATAGCGCTGTCCTCAGAGTGTGTTACTCCGCCCCCAATGGTGCTTGAGCGAGCAGTTCGAAAAGATACGGTCAGCTGGCGTCACGTGGTTCACGTGATAGTCTTCGGCCCTTCTGACTGACTGGTAGTAGTAGCTTAATGTGTAGCCCCCTAGTGACGGGGAGGAATTGGACACGACTAAATTAGGGAGAAAATGGAGTGAAAAAAAAAAGAAGAAACAAAACTTTGCTCGAACTGTGTTCATTACTTGATCGGTAATCGATTGCCAGATTACGTTGAAAGCTTGAGTTTTGTTCTGTATCTGGCATGTAATATTTTTGAAGGCTAAACACTATTAAAAAGTCCAACTAGAGACCATGGAGGCCAAAAGTGATTACCATTGTATTTAACCCCATTTCACGACCGTGGCAGGACCTCTGGTCAACATTCACACACATTAACTTTGTGAAGAACAATTAGCCTTACCTGCATGTTTTTGGACTGTGGGAGAAAACCCACCAAGCATTTAAACTCCATGCACACACACAGACCTGAAGATGGAATCGAACCCGGACCCTGGAGGTGCAAGGCGACAGCGCTAACCACTAAGCATCATGCCACCGTTTCTCATTTTTAACAATCATGCACGCAAATTCTTTGAGTTTTACGCCAAATGCACCAATGTACAGACTGCTTCTTTAATATCTGAAGATTTTTGTTGCTCATATTTGCAGTCTATCAGCACTTGTAATAATCTTTAAGATTCCAGTCACCTTGATTCGCTACTGCTGAAGAAGTTGTTTTAATGGGCTGTTTTTTGTGTGTGTGTGTTTTTGGGGACAGCGGTCCAGTGTCATCCAGACTGTTTGACATGCTCCACTACTCCGGATCAGTGTAATAGCTGTAAAGACCCCGGCGCTTTTCTCTGGAAAGGACACTGTGTTCACGTTTGTCCTCAGGGTTTTTTCCCTAATGGCCGAGTTTGTGCAGGTATGCTTCCAGATTATTTACTTTCTAAGAACTTTCTAGACTTCTGGACTATTTTATATATTTGTCACGTATTTATATCATATTTACATGTTCTCTTAACTTTTTCTGTTTCTGGTGCTGGTCAGTGAAAACTGCTATCAGTTGTCTTCTCTATTTGTCTCCTGCTGTGTCATGTTCCAGCTCTCTCTCTCTCTCTCTCTCTCTCACACACTCACACGTGCACGTCCTTATCTCTGGCGCTCATCTTAATGTTTACTGCGGTATTTAAAATCCCATAAACGCTTGGCGCCAAATAGCTGTCAGCCATAAATCTATCCGTGCAAGATAAAGGTGTTGATTCAACCTCGTTCTGATGTCTTCGCTCTATAGGCCCGGGTCACGTGTTTTAAAAGGGTGTGTTTTTCAGAGAAATGCACACACGTTTAACGCACACCAGGACACATCCCGAGCCTGATAAGCAGTAGTGTTTTACCTTCGGAGGTAAAAGGAGCACGTATGTGAGCCACACCGACAGGTCAGAACGTGTCCTGAAAATGACCCCTTTCATTCCGAGGTCAGGGATGCGATCGAACGTCAGCAGACAGGCATCCGACGTGTCCCGAGAGCGACCTTGCGTTTTTGGCGTCATGGTTTCAGTTCAGTTTCCGTCCTGTCCTGTGTTGCACCGCAGTACCTCCTGTGGGTTTGAGTTTCAGTGTAGAATAAAAAAAAAATGGAAAAATGAAATGCTAATTACGTTGTCACAGCAGGTTTAATACTGCCTCAATCTGTCATGGACATTTTGGTGACTCACACTTTTTTCTTTCCCTTTTTTTTCTCCCTGCCACACACACACAGACACACTTTAAAACTCCTGTGTAGTCTCCAATTGTGCTATGCCTTAATTGACTGCCTCCCTCTCTCTTTCTCTCTGTTACTCCGTTTCTCGCTCTCTCCGTTAGCCTGCCACCCATCCTGTGTCACCTGCGAGAACGCCTTCGAGTGTACAGCATGCGGTGGGTCGTTACTGCTCAGCGGTAGGCAGTGTGTGGCCGTCTGCGAGACAGGACAATACCAGGACCACACACAGTGCCTAAGTGAGTGCTCTTGCAACATTTGCACCTTTAAAGAAACACACACACACACACACACACACACACACACACACACACATATGACACAAGCAGTCTGCATAGCGCATTCTTTTTATAGATGGCTGCGAAAAAGCCTGGCTTGTGAAATTAAAAGTAATGAAATTTAAGCACCGTTGAAATCATAGTTGAGAGCTATTCGCATGAGTCTCAGATATTACATGGAATTTATTGTAGGGTATGAATACGTTTTTATTTTTTCAGCGTTTAGGGATTTACATTTTTAAGGTCATAACTTCACAAATTCAGATTCAATAAGTCAATAAGTTCTTAGATATTTATTTATTTGTAGTCAGTTGAGAGATGGCTTAATGCTACTTGTTCTTTTCCTAAAAGGATTCTGACACTTTGAGTACCCATCCAATATGTTGTAAGAGTGGTGTACAGTTTTGTTTTTTATGTCCTGGATGATATTTGTGCAACTAAAATATCAGAATTTGCACATTAAAATTTCATAAGTCATATGCATTCCACAATTTTAATTCGGGTCAGCGCAGCACAGTGGTCCGGGTTCGATTCCCGTCTCTGTGTGCATGGAGTTTGCATGTTCTCCCGTGCTTGGTGGGTTTCCTCCAGGTACTCTGGTTTTCTCCCACAGTCCAAAGACATGCTGATTAGGCTAATTGGCGCTCCCAAATTGCCCGTAGGTTATGTATGTGTGCCCTGCTACGGATTAGCCCCCTGTCCAAGGTCTCCTGGGATAGGCTCCAGGCCTCCCGTGAACATATATACAGGATAAAGAGATGTGTTTTATAAAGGATGAGTGTGTTTTAATTCAGACGCACAGTTTGAAAAAAAAAAAAGTTCAAAGTTTCAAAGTCAGATTAGGTAATTCTGATTAAAATGTATACGTGACCACTCCCAAGTGGCGCAACAGAAAGACGTTCACCATATCGTCTCTGAGACGGTTACTTTAATTCCCAGGTGACGCTACAGCCAACCCTTGGCTGGCAGTTTAGAGAGCAGATTGGTCCTGGCCTTTTGGGATGGCATTCCCTCAATCTCACGGCAATTATGCCATAACCGGCATCTGTGAGCTCACTCAAGCGGAAGGGGCGGATAGCACTTTGGTGTTTTACGCCATTTCATTGGTTCAAAAAAATTAAAGGGGTATAAAAGTAAAATTAATAGAAAATCAAAGAGGGAAAAGCAATATACTGTAACAAAATAAATAAATAAATGTACATATCAGACATTAACAAGCATAAATTTTGTCTAGATTTGAGTGGATGTTAGCTCTCTCTGTACAGGCTGGTTAAATAACAAAAAAGTATGATTGTTAAAATGTGAATAAATTCAAATTGCTTGATAAAATGAGAGGATAGGATTTTAAAATAAATTATATTCCGAAAGTGTATTAACAAGATACCAGTCTGGAACCATTCCATCTTTTCAAATTCTTCCTTACAGCATCAGCATGAGACACTCGGATAGAAGCCCTTGACACGCAAGCCGTCCACAGGCATTTCAATTCAGAAGGGACCGTGCGATAGTGATCGGGCTAACTGGTGTGTGACAGGAGCGCCGGACCATCCGAACCAATTACAGCAGCTCATGTCGCCGTTTCATTCTACTTTGTAATGAACTCGGACCAGAAATTAGATGTGTCCTAAATACTGTATATAGAGTGAGTGCAGGTGGAATCTCCAGCTCAGGGGGAAGATTTTAGTGGATTTAATATGGCTGTATATTCTGTACTGATGGAAAAAACAAAACTTTTAGTAGCATTGAGTTCAGTTTAATTATTGATATGCGAATCTTTATATGCAAATCTTTTGGGTACAAGTCATAAGTGCAGAAGCTCCAAACAAAGTTTCCAAAGTTCCAATCCAATCCAAAGTTTAGCATCATGATGAATCAAAGTCAGGTTTGGGTTTTGGGGGTGGGGAATAATATTAATACAAAGCATGACAGTCTTGTTTTTGTTTGAGGGCGAATAACCATCTGATTAAAGTGAGGTGCGTATGCAAGGATTTGTAGAATTAAAAAGGTAAAAACAAATTAGACAGGTTTGTACTATTGATCTAAAAGAAATACAGAAAATTAAATGGCCTTATCTTACACGTTCACCGTTAATCAGCACCTCTTCATAATGCAGTAACATTATGTTTGTATCGTTATTTACAATTATTTGGTTTTAAGGCAAAGTTTCATCATTATACAAGGAGTGTTCAAGTCAACCTGGGACTTTAGATTGTACAAAATAGCAGAACAAACTTATAAAACCTTTATTTGTTTATATAATCCCCTGCTACACTAATGCACCATAATGGATACCATCAGGGTAGAAAGTTTTCTCAGTATACCGGAGCTATAGTCAGATTGCCTGCTTCACGTCTGAAACACTGGCCTCCCAGGAACTCCTTAAATGACCCAAACATGTGAAAATGGATTGTATGAGGATGTTTCAATAACTCCAGCTGAGTTCCTGTAATGTGCAATTGTGTGTGTACAGTTCTCACAGACAGATGCGTCTCTTTCGCAAGTCGACGACAAGTTATCTGTCGATTTTCAAGGATCGGGAGTTCTACTCCCTGAATGTTCATAGGAACGACTGCAGTGGTCTCCGAGCCATCATGATTCATGGACGCACAGCCTTCTTTAAAACGTTTGTAAAATTCTAATGTTCACCGCACTGTACTTGAAGTGTTCTGTAAATGTTAGTTGACGGTGCACCTTCATTCACAAGAAATTTCATCACAAGTCCCGGTTTGACTTGAACGCCTCTTGTATTTCACTACTAACTGTAACTAGCTGTGACCACATTAGTGAAAGAGAATAATCTTTACACATCCAGTGCTAATAAGGTGAGTCCAGTGTAGAGGTCCTGTTTATTTATTTAATTGCTTATTTATTGCATTTGTGTTTTATACGTAAGTAATCACTTAGATGTGTGAATATACATTTGTCTACAAACTATTATTATACCTCCAGCAGCAGATATTCATTTATTCAGTCTGTCAGCTCTATTATATTTTATAGCACACAAGTTCTGGGTTGTCTTTTCTGGATCTTGCAGTGTAGGTGGTGGCACAAGGCTTTGAACACAAAACAAATTGCTGGCTTCTTCCGATGCCAGGAACTGTACAGACAATTCACGATGAAACACGATTCCCAGGAGCAACATTCTCCTATTTGTTGTAGGAATGAGAATTCTTATGTTGGCTGTTGTAGTTTTAAGTGAAGGAAGGAAGTATGGAGAAAAAAGAAGCTACATACATATTATTGTCATGTAATAGCTTGCACTGGTGGTTAAAAAAATATCCAACGCGGATGCACAGGCACTATTCATAGTATGGAGTCGGCTAGGGATAAAGTAACAGTTGGTAAATTAAGAAACAGCGGAAACTCTGAGCCCGTCTCATATGTACGTATCACGTGTCTTAATCCCTAAGAACCGTCAACATTCATCAGCTTTCATAACCATCTAATAGAAGAAATGTCGAGCTGTATCCTTGAGAATCCTGTTTACCTTTTTCCATCAATTCAAGTGTCACCTTTTTATAGAAACTTGTTCAAAATGCAAATAGTCAGAAAGTAATTAAGCCTTTAATTATAGCTGCTGCTAGCAGAGAGGTAATTTAAGGTTAGATCTCAGTAGGTCATCTCCCTTATCGAGGCCAAAACTGGGATAATTTCACTTCTAGTCAGCACTTTCTCTATTAGATCAGCTAGACGTCTGACTGTGCGGTTCAATGGGGGCCGTGTGAAAAGAAAGTACTGTAATTGGGCCATGTGTGTGCGTGTATGAGGCTGAGTTTCACAGAAAGGTCATCTTTTGTTCCAGTTCGCACTGGCATGTCGTCTAAGTCAGGCTGCTGAAAGTTCTCACCAAGGCTTATCAAGCTGAGTTTATCCCTGAATAGACGTTGCTCGGATTCTCAATGGCATATCTGACCCCTTCCTCCGCAGGTTGCCATGACTCCTGTTCCTCATGCCAAGGGGTGGGTCCCCAGGACTGTCTGTCATGTGCTGAGCCGTCCCACGTACTGAAGGACGGCTATTGTGTTGCAGAGTGCGGGCCGGGTTTTTATGTCAGTCAACGCCGCTGTTATGGTAAGAAACCGTGCAACTGACTTGGTCTTGTATTATTGTGCAGATTTCACACTCAATGTAGGTATCATTAATTCTGTATTAAAACAACATAGTCGAATAAGTGTCTTCTTTTACCATTGGCTAAAGAAATGTATTAATCTGCTGCAGTGTACACTGTCATAATACTGCAAATTTATTAATTAACATATTTTTTCCTTCTTTTTAAATACCCTGAACATGACATCTTGCGTGATATGTAAGTAATAAAAGGAAACTAGGGACCTAATGAAAACATGTAACCCAGAAATTTAAAAACCCCTCCCACAAATCTCTACACCCTAAAGACTTTCCTGTGTCTAAAATAGTAATGTAACTAATGACTCTTATATCAGTTATTAAAATGAAAAATCAACTACGTAGTATCAAAAAGTTGTAACACACCAACAGATGGCAGCACAAGGCTGCTCACACAGGCACTTTCATAAGTCAGCGTGCCAAAAAACATTGTCCTGTGTACATCAAGAGCTGTGCATCTGGTGCCATTTTGACCACGTTCCTTACCACGTCTGCCATTTCATCATGGACAGCATGTTAGAACCAGAACGAACATGAAATTCTGTATGAAACTTGGCAAATCTGTCATAAAAATGTTCAACATGATTCAAAATGAAGTTTACCGCGATGCTGCAATGTGTCGTTCGAGGTGTTTTGAGTGGCACGTGCACTTTAAGAGCGGAAGAGCATCAGTGGAAGACAACATTTAGCCATTTGAGCATGATGATCGTCGGAGAACAATCCACAACATTACTGCTATTGATGGTTTCAAACGGAACAGTCCAGACAATCCTCACATGTGATTTGAACATGCACCATGTTGCTGCCAGGTTTGTCCCCAAGCTGCTGACCCAGGATCATGTCAAAGTCTGCCAAAAACTCCATCAGAGTGACGTGGATGACCCATTCTTCATGTTGAGGATTGTTACTGGTGACAAAACTTGTTTGTATGGGTACAACCCTGAGACGAAGCAACAGTCTTCACAGTGGATGAGCCCATCATCTCCATGACCGAAAAATGTGAGGCAGGTCTGCAGCTCGACAAATTGCATGCTTTTTCGACATTCAAAGCATTGTGCATCGAGAATTCGTCCCTGGGGTCAGAGCGTCAAAAGCGAATTCTACTGCCTGGTTTTTCGCTGACATGTGGCGAAAACAACCGGATCTTTTTGACACCCCCTCACATTAGGATTGTAAATTGCATCATCATGCATGTTTACCTGTCAGCTTTTCATAATTAACTTAGGGCTGGTTTAGGCAGGTACTAACTTAAAATAAAGACCAAAAAATGTATGGTTCAATTTGTTGTTTTGTTCCTTTTTGTTAAAAACAGGCCAATGATAAGCAAAGACCAGTTACTTAAAGTTTAAAGATGACAGTTATGGCCATTGATTTGAAATATTAGGAAACTGTGATGAAATCTGTGGTGGTGGGGGCATAGTAAGGGAAGTGAGTGTCGGGTACAATAAATGAGAAAGGACACACTGAGAGAGCTCAGAGACCAGCACCTGCAAGTGTGGGTGGTATAATGCACCTAAGTTCACTGAGGAGAACTGGAAATATAGTCACTTCACAACAACAGACAATAATTAGCCGCATTCCACTCAGGTATGTGTTCTTTCTAGTGATGCGTGGGTCGGGTAATTTTTTATGAAATTATTCGCCCGCCCCAGCCCACCCTGCACCACTGTATCTATTTTTACAACCCGCCCCGCCCCGCACCCGCGACCATTAAATAGACATACTAGGCATTG
>JAOTRS010000028.1:7322859-7334429 GCA_028565755.1 Dinotopterus cunningtoni | reverse complement strand
ATTTATAATTATGGACATCTATTGAAAAAGCTGGATGTAATCTATGAATAATTTTTATTTTAGAATTGTATTTGTGCAGCACTTTGTGTGTCCTCCAGCCCGCTGTTTAGATAGTGTAATAAAGCTGACTTAATCTTAGTGATCTCCAGACATCATGTGTTTCATCTGGGTGATTTTTTTATGGATGTTGTATGTGTGTGTGTGTGTGTGTGTGTGTGTGTGTGTGTGTGTGTGTATGCATGGATGCACAGGCACTGGAAGATCGCATTACCCTGATAACACCCTCCGCTCTTTCCTTCACTGACTCAGAGACGCCAAGCAACAGGTTGATTTACAACATCACCAAACCACTAGCTCCAGGCCACGGTAACCCGAACCTCTGTTATAGCTTAATATGATTCACACCAATAGCTCTGACAAACACTGTGCCAGCTAGCGCTGAAAGGACATTTTAGAAATTACAGTCAGTTGATGATTCAGTGGGATTTTCATTACTTTACAGTATTTTCATATGCTTGATTTTTCATATACATAAAGTAAAGTACATCACTTCCTTTAGTCTTTTTTTACTGCAAACGTGACTGTAGTGTTGAAACCCTGTATAGTAACTGGAATATTTCATTTTAATTATGGTCTTAAAGCCTGACAGGCAACTTTTAAAATCTTTCACATTTTTATTTTTTTATTATTTTTTTTTTTTTACATTGTCTTAGGAAAATCCTGTATGTGTTTTAAAAACTTTAGAAACACATGCCAGGTATTAATGTTTCTGTGTTTCTTTCAGGCACTCTGGAGCACGGCGAGAGGCCGTACACTCATGTTCGCTTTTTCACACAGGCCGATGTAGATGCTGGAAAAATCATCTACAGGCCACCACAGGCTCCATCCCACCTGCAGGAGCTTTACCAGTACTCCTTTACTGGTAGGTGGCTGGAGAAATACGATGAATATGTCAGACCTATACGCCTCAGCCTTCAGTTATGGTTTAGTTTTGTGTCAGTGTTAATTGTTGCATGCTTATCAAAACTGCTTTGTCTGTGTCCCATTGAACCAGGTAATTTATATTGATTTTCTGATCAAATACTGGATGAACATACAGTACTATAGCTCTGAACATACTGTACTTACTGTGCATGCATCTCTAATCTTCTTTTCAGTATGAACTACAGTTATTTAAACCCTTTCACATGCAATGAAATCAACTATACTGGACATTTTCAATATGTAAATCCATCGAAAAACCTACAGAAAAACTGTCAACAACTCTACACCAGTAATAGTAGAAGTATTGGTTTCTGCTGCATGTTACACTAATACAGTAGTGGTGGTTTATAATGTTGTTGATGTTGAACTTGTAGTTAATGATGGTAATAGTAGTGGTCTTAATAGTTCTGGTAGAGGTATTCTCATAGAATTCTTGTCAGTTAGAGCCATTTTTATTAGTAGTGGTAGTAAAAGTTGTAGCAGGGGCACAGGCAGGATAATATTTCATAGTACATCCAAGCATCGCCTTGGAGCTTTTAATGTCTCACTGCAATGCAATGCACGCACGTACAACTACTCAGTAGGTGAGCAAGCAAGCAAGAGAGAGAGATAAATAGATTCAGGTACCCAATATACTACCACCATAAAACTCCAGAAAACATTTCGTAAAAGTGCATTGACCACCAAATTTGAATAAAATCATAAAAGAGAACACACAGTGCATACGGGATTACAGCTGCCGGTGCCCCTGAGTAGTCGTAACCCTCATGCATTTAAACTGTATAATTTCTTATTGTAATGTAAATGTAATTTTATGCTGTTTAGGCACAAATAGCCTTTTTAAAATAGATAAAATCTGAGTGATTGAATACTATTATATTATAGTACTGGAGCTCAGAATAATCCACCAAGAAATGTTAAGCTACTGTCTGAAAAGTTAACAAATGCTTAAAATAGCCCAAACTTGACCCAGTCCTGCATTACGGCTTTTGAAATAAGCTGTATCTCCAGCGCATTATTGACAATTTAAACAGTTATTTGATTTTTTGACCAGCCCTTAAGGTTCTGTGTTCCTCCACATCTACTCTGCTCACAGTGTTTCATTTCTGCAGGCCTGCCAGAGTCAGTGAACTTCCATTTCACAGGTATATTGCCTCAGCAGCTTTGTTGACTCGCCATTTCATCTATTTCTCTCTCTCATTCTCTCTCTCACTCTGTATATCTCTGTCTCTCTCTGTCACTTATTGTATTCATCTCTGCGAGCCTTCAAGCCTTCCTTTACACTCAGTAACCTAATCTTTCTTCAGCTTTCGCTTCCATGGTCATTATATTGGGCTCAGTCTGCTGGATATGACTTATTTTCCCTTTCCTTCATCTTTCTCCGGCTCAATCTTATATCATACTATGTGCCTCTCTCTGTATTCTTTCTGACAGGAGGACACCTCCATGCCTTCTTCATTCTCATATGATGGCTGTGAAATTAGAGCAATATGCCTTAACACACACATCAGTTATAATTTGAATGTGCTTAATGGCGAGACCTGTGGTATTAATGGGAGTTGGTGGGGGGTGGGGTATTTTGTACCGCCCAAGCTTGAGTTATACAATATGTGAGTATTGAAGAATAGATAGATAAAAAAATGTCACATTGTATATAAAAGAAAAATTAAATGAATACATTGTCAGCAGAAAAAACTAATTATATTTCTTATATAAGTATAAAGTGGGCTAAACTATTCTTAAGACTTTTATGGTCCACGGTTAGATTTCTCAAAAATGTATATGTTTCTTTTAATGTCACTATAGTTAGTGAATAATTTGCTGCAGCTAATAAATATTATACATTCTCTGTATATGAGTAACTGAATAATATGACTGAATGTGAAAAGAGTTACAGATAAATAAGCTTTCAGTTAAAAATGTTAGGTTTACGACCACTCAATAGGCTGATCGCTTTTTTCTGCATGTGACAACTTTACTAGTGTTTCTGTTATATATTTAATGGTAAAATCAGAAAAATGTTTTCTTTTTTTTCAGGCCTGTTTAAATTGAGTAAAATCTGCAAATGTATTCAAATGCCTTTGACAGGAAAGCAGTTCAACTAAACAAAGGTCTACACCGTTACTGTAATACGCTTCAAATATAACATCATAATGCTAAGCTTTTAGTATTAAAATTTCATCAAGGAAAAATATACAAAATCTAAAACTACATGTTGAACTTTTTTTGAATAATGAATTGTCAATGCTTGTCTAAAATTTCTGTTCCTGTGCATATATTTAACTCATAGACCGCAATACTACTTAGTATTTTAGTGCAAGTGAACATGAAAATTTTTATTATCTATGAGGAAGATGTGAAGAAGTGCTCAATTACACAGTCCATTTGTCATTTCATCCTTGCTCATGGTTTTTCCTTTTTCCTTTTTTATTGTCTCTCCTGGCAACGGCTCCTGTTCACTCTCGCCTATGATGTATTGTGATATGAACGGTTTTTAATATTGAATGGAACCAAAGCCGAATACAACTCTAGCTGATTGATCTCTTCCATCTCATTTATCCATTCAACCTTGTTTTTTTTGTCTTAGTTGCTTTGATATCTATATCATGTGCTTGTCTTTTCTTCCTGGAAAACACTTTTTGCGCTCTTGGCAGAATTATATTAGTTATGACAACCCATAAAAGATGTGATTACAGGGTGTACTGCTGTTTATTCTTCATTAAGAAGGCAATTTTAATATGCTGTTTTATTAATCAGTTATGTCTAGGGTGTTGCCATAATATAATGTAGTCTCTTAACCACTTGGCTTATATGTTGCAGTATCTGATGGTCATCATACCACCCCTGAGATGGACTTTTCCATCCTGTTGTTGGCCAATCATCAGCAACCTCCAGTTTTTCAGATCTTAGACCCAGTGCTTGAGGTTAGCCTCGGAGGCAGAGCACCAATCGGTAAGTCTTTACTAACATGATCCATTATAGTTTGTATTAATTTGAGTCTATCAGAAAGCATTTTCAATGGTCCACAGCTTCCATTAGTTTTCTAGTTTCAGGATAAAAAGGTTTAAAACAGGTTTAAAAAGGAACAGGTTTAAAAAAATGTTCTTCAAAAAGTCGCCTGTGAGAATGTATCTTTCACCATCTGGTTCTACTTGGCCTCTAGGTGGACAGCAGTTGGCAGTAACAGATGCTGACACTGCACCCGATGAGCTCGAGTTTGAGCTGGTGGAGGGTCCAGTACACGGTACACTGCTCAGGGTGGATTTTGGCTCTCAGACCCCAATGATTAATGGTAGGTCCTTTCGAACACCCATTCGTGCACTCATAACAGAAAAAGGTTCTGTGCTGGATCTTAAAAATAAAGTGTTCCTTAATCAGGAGAGGTGTGCAGAAAGCTAAGAGCTTCCTAACTATCAAAAAAAAAAAAAACCTTGAGGAACCAATTTTTAAGAATGTACTGCATTGTTATGAGGGATGTAGTAATATTTATAAGAGCCCTTACGCAGGGCTTCTGAGGGGGTCAACGAAATAGTAGTGTGCATGTATAGGGTAGCAGCCCTTAGAGTGCAGAGTATTTATACATAGTTCTGCCCCTCGAAAGAACCGAGTTGTTCTGAAAGTTTTCTGGACTTCTAAAATGTTTCTAGTTATAGTTTCTGTATTCAAAAGCATTTCAGAACCTTTTGTCCATGTTTATTATAGCGCAAAAATACAATTACCATAAAACAACTGCACAGATATTAAATATTGCGCTTTCTCTATACTAAAACTTTGAATCAGGTGACACCTTTACCTTCAGTGACATCACCAGGAACGTCCTTCAATACGAGCATTCCGGTCTCACTACTGAGGAGGACACCATGATCTTCTCCGTAACGGATGGAATGTCCATGGCATCCACCACTGTGCAGGTGAATGTGTTAGAAGTCAAAGGCGATGGTCCTAGACGTGACCCAAAGGCCTTGCTGTCGATGGAAGTGGCAGAGAAGAGCAGCACCGTCATCACACGCTCGCATCTGGCTTATGTGGTGAGATCATGTTTCTTTTGTTCCTTTCTTCATTTTCTTTCTAGCTTATTTTCCAAGACAGCACATTAACACCAACAGTGGATATTTCCTTAATTTGCTCTTTGTTTCAAACCACATGTTCAGGACAATGATTCCCCAGATGATAAGATTCGTATCCAGCTTGTTTCGGTGCCCATGTACGGGATCCTTGCCAAGACAAAGTCTGTCTCAGACCATGAAGAACTCAATGAGTATTCTTCCTTTACCATGGAGGACATCAACCACCACAAGATACGGTACTGTTATTTATTTATAGCAGTTATGAGTTATGTTATTTATTACATATCAGCTTTGCAGTGCTTTTAAAAAGCTTCTAATGCACAAATGTTCACATTATGCTCACTGGAACCTTTTAGCCATTAGTACGTACAGTACATTGTTGTAGTACTTCATTTCAATAATTTATTTATTTTTGCATAAACATACTGTAAATGGACCACTGATGAAAGTGTCTGCTGTTACAGACTTGCATCTGCATAGAACTAGAAAAACAGGACGTTATTATTCAGCCGTCTGATGATATTTAGCTAAGCTAATTATTGGCTTTAATACAACTCAAACAAAATTCAGTACATTTCCTATGCAAGGAAAACAAAACCTTTGGTTAGGTCGTTTTTTCAGAAAGTTATGCTGTTGGACTGAAAGAAAATTAGACGAATATAGTTTGACTACGGTACATGTACAATGAGTGTATGTTCTATATATCTTAATATTTTTGCATATTAGTAACATGTTAAATATATCCACTAATGTGTGGAAACTGTGTATTTCATATCACCATCATTAAATAAAAGGTATCCGGATTAATAAATATTGTACACTGTGCAAACACATCAGGTACATCACATCGCTTGACACCGGTAACCAGCCTGTCACAGATATCTTCCACTTCATTGTCTATGATGCTGAGAACAATCGCCTGGACAACCAGATGTGCACCATTACCATCACATCTGTGCAGAGACAGCCACCTGTAGTCACTGTCCGCAGTGGTATCAAGGTTAGCATTCCCTTCATCTGTTTTTGGTAAAAGTGCTTTGAAATCAAGGAGACTTTACACTTTTTTGTATGTTTTCAGGTTCAGGAAGGAAGCCGAGTACAACTGTCAGCCAATCATATCATAGCATCTGACCCTGACACATCTCAAAAGGATCTGCTTGTGTGGTTGATTAGTCCTCCAAAGTATGGCTTTATCGAGAATACAAAACGAGGTGGGTTTTAAATATGAGTAGATTTTTTTGCCTCAGAAAGTTTCTAAGTTATTCGTTGTTAGTCTTCGGCTGCTCCCGTCATGGGATCACCACAGCAGACCATCTGCTCCGCACTCAACTTGGCACAGGTTTGCCATTCCTGACCCAACCCTGGGACCAGCACTGCATCCAGTGGCTTGGTTTTGGGCATTGGATGGAAATTGAATCCGGGCCTCCCGTGCGGCGGGCCAACAACCGACCACTGAGTCACCATTTCCCACATAAAACACTATCCATAGTAAACCACTATAATGAAACCATTTTACAAACAGGAAAAACATTAACTTCTTGATTTGATGCAGAAACTGACATTTGTAACCATCATCATTTGATCATGTAGTCATGGCTTTAAGATGTATTTGTTCTGCATATCATTGGAGTACTGAGCCCTACTCATCCCCAGCCAGCTTCCCTGATAGTTCCTCCATAACGGCATGGTTGGACACATCAATTCAACTTTGTCCATGTCTCCCTGACCATTTTCTTTTCTACCCAGAATTACAGCTCACACTTTTAAGTTTTGTTATCTATCAGCTCTATCTGCTGTATCTGCTATCTATCTATTGAGCTCTGTCTGAAAAATGAGCTTTACCAATATGTTCAAGAATAAAAGACTCAAAAATGTTCAAAAAATAATAATAGTGCAAAACTAGGAGACAATGTGGTATTTTTATTTAGGGTTCTTGTTTGGAGAGCTGAAAATGCTGGGTAATCGAAGAGGGTATGAATCACGAATCATGAAAGAGTACTGAATCATGAAAGCTTTTTTTTTTTCCTACAGCTTGAAATAAATCTCATTTTCCATTTCATGCTCAGAAGTGCTGTTTGTTATTTTATTTTTTTTCAATGTTAATTTTTTCGTTTAATGACGCTAATATATTGCCACATATTACTCTCAGGGTTTTTTTTTTTTTTTAGTGGCTCAAAGTTTAGTCCAAGAAATAGCATTTTTTTTAATTATTATTATTTATTTGTCTTTTTATTTTGTCTTGCATATTTTGTTATGATTTAAATCCTTGTGAAATGAGTCCATGACCTAATCTTAAGGTTCATGTTTTGACTGTATGCGCTCCTCGTTTGTCCACAGCTGGGTCGAACGGTGAAGCTCTTATAATTACCCCTGATATCCCGTTCACGATTGAGGACCTCACCTCTGACCACATCTTTTATGTTCAAAATGTCCACCAAGTAAATATCCACCAAGACGTCTTTAGCTTTTACATCAGTGATGGATCTAGCCAGACGGAAGCTTTTGATGTCACCATTGATATCCAGGTATAACTGCTGAAGGAGGGAGTTAATTTAATGAAAAATATAATGTATGAAAATACATTAATGGAAAAATGAAATTTTTTTAAATTTCAGCATACTAAGGAAGAAAGAGTGCCGGTAATCTCTGTGAACAACATCCACGTGGAGGAGAACACAGGCGTCGTCATCACCAATTCCTCCCTCAATGTGTTGGATCTGGATACGCCAGAAAATGAGATTGTGTTTACCATCATCAAAAAACCTTCATACGGTCTGTTTCTTTCAGAGTTTGTAGAGATAATTAAAAAAATTTATTAAAGCTAAAAATAAGCTGATCAGCACCTGGTACATACCTAACTAACTATCCTTCTACTCACTATTTTGATTTCATTTATGGCGCAAGGTTTACTTTTTATAGTGTACGCACCATTTTTTTTAAAGTAAGAAATTATGCTTATTGTTGTTGCTGTGTCTTCTGCATACTCTGTATTTACGGTAAACTATCACATTGATTGGCTCCATCGATTGACGCGTTAGCCACGCCCACCTCAAGGGAAAAACCGACGTACAGTATTTGTTTCAAAAAGTGCTAGATTCTATGATGTCATCTGGCACATAACTGCTCATAACTTCCTTCTACTCAACATTTTAATTTTATGGTCATTCCATAAAATTCTTTGGTATTTGCCTGAAGCCAGGTCATTTCTGGCTTCAGGCAAATACCAAAGGACTGGAAAAGTTTTATTCAGCTCCTTCAGTTTTGTGTGATGCTGTGACAAAATCTCACTGAGACAGACATACAGACAGATTTTTTTCTGAGACTGGTCCTCCAATGAGTTCTGACCAATGTACAGACTAAACCTTTCTTTTATTTATATAGCATTAGAGTCTTTATCAATACTTGGTGAATATAATTAAGTAATTTTTTCTATGCCTTAGAACAGACCTTGAAATGAAATTCAATGAAAGATCACAATTATTACTTTCATCGCGCCGGAGTTGGGAGAGGGTCAGCTTTTTATTACTGTTTTAATGAATTAGGGTTAAGAATCCTGATGAAGGACAGGAACACTTGCACCTCACAAAAACGAATAAATTAATTAATTAAATAAATAGAATTTAAAAAGTAATAATAATAATAATAATAATAATAATATGTATGTGTAAGTGCCCTGTGATGGATTGGCACCCTGTCCAGAGAATAACCCACGTCGTGCCCAATGGCTCCTATAGGGGCCAGGCCCCCTGAGACCATTTAGAAGATGAATGAATGAATGAATAAATAAATAAATAAATAAATAAGAGGAAGTTGTGATTTTTGTGCTTTACTGTTGCGTAGTATAAAAGTGTGTGGTGTATACAGAGATGCCAACATCCGTTGTTTAACTGCAGCATTTAGGAATTTTGTCCTCTTGCTATAGCCATTATGTGTTGGACTATGGCTTTGAATGAAACACTATTTAATTTCAGAGTACAGTATATGATTTGTAAAGAGGAATATGAGAAAAGCATATGATTTGGTACTGGTGCTTTTCTACTTTTTTCAGCTAAAGCAAAGGTCAGATGAAACATGGATAAAATTCACCCAGCGTTAAAGCCTGGAAGACTCTGAAGGGGAAATGATGGGAAAGACACAAATTTGCTTTTGGTAGCAGTTGCTTTCATTTTCTGTCCGCTCCATTTAGGTGAATTTGGAACGCATGTTATAAAAATAGTGGTCAGGAAAAATACAGGTCGGGATGTTCTGTTAATTTGTATTCTGTTTGCAGGGAGACGTCTCATCCACTAGCATACAGTAGGGCTTTTGTGGTTCGATTCAGTTACTTCTCTTTGCATGCTAGGATTGTCTCATTAGCAGCGTCAACTGTTTGTTTGTCATCACATCATTGTCATTTGCAGGCACTTTCACGCTCTTTCAACACTCTTTCAACTTGTTTATAGGCAAGCTGCGCAGGAGACAGTTCTACTCTCTGCCTCTAAACACCGGTAAGGTGCTCCAACAGGTCTCCACCTTCACCTACCAGGACATCTTAGACGAGTTGCTGGTGTACATCCCCGATACATACGGATCGGTGACTGACGAGATTCACTTCTCCGTAACGGACGGAGTGCACACAGAGTCGGGCCGTCTGGAGTTCAGCATGGATGTCAGAAAGAGTGATGGACCCCGAGTCACAATCAACAGAGGACTTCAGTTAGCAGCAGGTTAGTGTGAGAGGATACATAGTGGCGAGCCATTGGAACCACAGTTGCAGGATGCGTGTAAGATCTTTAATATGAATTTATATCACTTTGGAGTCTTTACCAAGTTGTTTAAAGAAAGGGAATGCACTGATAAGGGAATTCTGAAACATTATCAATAGTCAATCATTTTCCTACCCATACAATACCTGCACTGTTAATGCACTTACATATAGAATACACATATACAGACTATTTGTTAAAACATGAATATTAAACATATTGGCCAAAACAGTATGTAGAGCCCATGGTTTCACAAACCATTTAAATGATTTGGAAAGTTTCTTATTCAGCTTTTACCTCGACTTTAACTCATGAAGTTAAAACATGATTGAACATCCAGTCAGTGAATTTGTGTACCAATGACACCATTTTCAAAATAGTTGTGTGCCTGGGTATCACATATGACGAAACTAGATAATTTTAAAAAGCTTATTTTTGTTACTGAAAGTAAGTTTCATCCTATTTAACAATTTTAATGATTTAATAACATTTTAGATTTTAGATTTAACCTGCTCTGACTACAGCTAGGCATTTGGCAGACACGCTTATCCAGAGCGACTAACATTTTTATCTCCTTATACATCTGAGCTGTTGAGGGTTAAGGGCCTTGCTCAGGGGTCCAACAGGGACAACTTGGTGGTTGTGGGGTTTGTATCTTGGACCTTCTGAACTGTAGTCCAATGCCCTAACCTCTGAGCGACCCCTGACTACATTTTAAACAAAGTGATATAAAACAAATTAAGAACACGTCACAGTAACATACTGTATATCATAGGCTTTTACGCATAACATTGTTAGGGAAAATGCATAAATGTGTTATGTTTGGACTTAAATTTTCTCATAAAGAAGAAATGGGTCTGGGCTCTTATGGGTTAAACAGTTAGGCTGTAGGTTTTAAATATATCATTAATTAAACTTATTTAACACTTTTTAAATAACTAAGTACTACATACAGTTGAAGTTGAAAGAAAAAACTGTTAAAAAAATGTAAAACAGTGACATGAAATAATCTAATTGTCTGAAATACGCTAAATGCATCATCAAATATTGGTTTGTTTCATCAGTCAAATCTGTGCAGTCATCTGCTGCCAACATTTTTTCAATAATTGCCACTACTGACATAATTCTGAGATCAGTGTGTTTTTGTCAAATTACAGTCTGTTTCTGGTGAAATCCTGTCTTTATTATATTTATGCTTTTCTGCCCAATAATTTTAAAACTATGAATTATTTCTGTAAATCATTTCCACCAGGTTATTCATCTAAGATCACAGAGGAGCACCTGAAAGGCACAGACATTGACTCAGACAACCTCAAACTCAAGTTCACTGTGACTAAAGACCTGAGTGTGGGCACACTCCAGCTTCACAAAGGCAGTAACAAAGTCCAGATCTCTGCAAATGGGCCAGTCAAAAGCTTCACTCAGGATGACATCAACAAAGGTTTCTCCATTTTCTTTAAGCTATAATCACATGAACCATGTCGGAAATGTGATGGAGCACTACAGTACATACAGTATTGCACGATTTCACCCCAGTTAATGTCAAAGCTTATACATTTTCAATTGATTCATTAAAACAATGGATTATTTTTCAGGCATAATCCTGGAGCCTGGTAGTTAAGGAATTTTAGTTCCCTAAAACTCCCTGAGATGGCAATAGGAAGTAACCTTGAGAGGAACCAGACTCAACAGGGACACAAGCACACCATTGTTTTTCTTGTGAAATTCCCAATAAGTTTGATGTGTCACATGACCCTCTTCCTATTGAAAAAAC
>JAOTRS010000028.1:7294215-7316476 GCA_028565755.1 Dinotopterus cunningtoni | reverse complement strand
GGCTGTGAGAGGAAAACAGCATCACCCGGGGTTCGAACCAGCGATCTCCGGATGATAGGGCGAGCGCTTTACCACTGTGCCACTCGGAGGCAGAACTCGCTCTTTCAATGATATCTTTACATTTCATACATTGCAGGACCCGAAACCAGACTCTGTCCATATGTCTGTTTGTATATCTGTATGTCTGTATGTCTGTCCAGCCGAATTTGTCACAGCATCACGCAAAACTGGCTCGACAGAATTGAATGAAACTTGGCCAGTCCTTCGGTGTTTGCCTAAAGTTAAATCTGTGCCATAAATCGCATCAAAATAAAAGGGATATTATAAGCAGTTTTGTGCTAGATTGCCTCACAACAGCCATAGATTTTTGGGACACTCTCAAAGTGGGTGTGGCTATATGCGTCACTCAACAGAGCTAATCAACGCCATAGTTTACCATAAATACACACATTGAGTATGTGGAAGACACAGAAACAACCGTAATCCCCCGTAAGCATGGCTTACTCCAAAAAAAGTACGTAACTTTTGAAAACTGAACCTTCAAAGATGTATGGACACATGATTCTTCCTGCGGGAAATTTAAAACCAGTATGTCTCATACTGTATGTTCCGAAACCGTGGTGCTAATTAAAGCAGTAATATAAAGCGCCACTATAAGATGAAACACGGGTCGCTTAACACAAAATGTTGCGTAAAAGTGAAACAGTCATGTGCCAGATGCAATAATTTACAGTACTTTACAAAATGTTATTTCTTTGTATTAATAAGATAGGCAGAGAGTTCTGCCCTACAGAAAGACAGGCAGACGTATGTGTGCCAGAATTCAACCTGAAATAACAAGATCACTGATTACATTAAAGCTCATCAGCACATTTTTAGATTTAACTTTTTAACTATTCCTGCAAATATTTTACCTGTCAACGACGGGTATTAACGCTAGTCACAAATAAACATTGACATTATTTGACAGTCCTGTTTTTTAAACTCTTCCTCGCTTTCTGTCTCACCTTTACTCATAGGAGGACTTGATCACGTTTACCATCATTCAGGCTCCTCGTCACGGCACCATCGAGCGCACCAGCAACGGTCAGCACTACCGGCAAACCAACACCTTCACTATGGACGACGTTTATCAGAACCGCATCAGCTACCATCACGATGGCAGCAACTCGCTCAAGGACCGCTTTACTTTTACTGTCAGCGATGGCACCAACATGTTCTTCATCATAGAAGAAGGTGGAAAAGAGGTTAGTCTGTCAGATGGTCCTTTTAAAGCACAAAATATTTTGTCACTGTCTTTGCTTGATGTGATGAAAAGCTATGCTATTTGTGTACTTTTTTTATTCAGAAAATTCAAATGAATTGCCAGGCTCCATCCTTTCACCTTTGTTCTCACACACTCTCTCTCTTAATTGGTTCTTGTCTACCTCTCAGCAGTATCATTTCTCACTTTGGTCTATGTTGGCATGTTGTCAGTAAAAGCTTATGGATAAATAAAACACCTTTCCCCATAGACTGACAAAATGGCAAGTCCTGCTGTGACTGCATTTATTCTGAGAGCGTCAGATCTGAGAAAAATAACTTGTCAGTTAGGCACAGGAATCAGTGCTCCAAGACACTTCTCGAAACACTACTGTACATGACCTACAAACTGGATCTTCATGAACTCCCACTCCCAGCATACACCCAGCAGCTCTCCTCATTATTAACTGTCATCACCTGGGCCTGATTATATTCCTACCTCTAACACATTTAAGAATGCTTAGTCTCCTCTAGTGCTGCATGATTAATTGCATAGAAATCGAAATATGGACCTGTGGGTTAAAACATGACCATGTGTGACCATTTCAAACAATGGATGCTATTTTAGCAAAAGGAAGTACTTGTACCGTTGAGATCCAGAAGAAGGAAGAAAGCTAGACCCTAGTAATTAGCTGTTTTAGCAATTATTGCTAGCTTCTTCTTTGTCTTTGGGCTGTTCCCTTTCTGGGGTCGCCACAGCGAATCATCTGCCTCCATCTAACCCCATCCTCTGCATCCTCTTCTTTCACACCAACGAACTTCATGTCTTCTCTCACTACATCCATAAATCTCCTTTTTGGCCTTTCCTCTAGACCTCCTGTCTTGCAGTTCCAACCTCAGCATCCATCTCTGTTCAACCCCCTCAATCAGGTCCAAACCACCTCAATCAGGCCTCTTTGACTTTATCTCCAAAACATCTCACATGGGTTGTCCCTCTGATGAACTCATTCTTGATCCTATCCATCCTTGTCACTCCCAAAGGAAACTTTAACATTTTCAGCTCTGCTACCTCCAACTCTGCCTCCTGTCTTTTGTTCAGTGCCACTGTCTCTAAGCCGCAGAGCATCGCTGGTCTCACCACTGTCTTGAACACCTTTCCGTTCATTCTCGCTGATACATTTTTATCACACAACACACCTGACACTTTTTTTCTACCCGTTCAGCAGTTATTGCTAGCACGGTTATGAAATCCCAGCATGGCTGGTGCTGACTGATGGACCTACACATGTGCAGATGCAAAAAGTCACGAGACTCCGGGTACGATCTGCTCGTTCTCAATCAACTCGCATGAACGCATATCGTATATGTATTCGCTCCAGCACCACATACAAAAGCGACTCGGATCCGATCTGAAAAACATGGGATTTGTCTGCTCCTTGTCTGTACGGTTCACCCTCGTCTGTTTATGGTTTCCGGGTTATGATACCAGTGTTTGGTTTGTTTATACTGTGATTGCTATAAACGTGAGTTTACCTGCATTTGTGTCCTCAAGACCAGCAACCTGTTCGATTGTGTTCTGTTTCATTACATGAAGGACATACAGTAAGTGTATATACTGTAAAGTTTTTGTTTTACATTGTTTAGTGCAATTTGTGTGAACGATGTAATATAATTTGCAAGTGGTACTGTTGATTTATAATCATGAGAAATTCTAATTAGGTGTTTTACTGTTTCAGGCTGTCACTGCTGCACCTCAGAAATTTAAGATCGACATCCTACCTGTTGATGATGGAACGCCTCGCATCATCACTAATCTGGGCCTGCAGTGGCTGGAGTATATGGACAACAGGGTACGATATAATTAGAAGGAACAGATTTGAAAACCGACAAGCACACCACTTCATTGCCACCTTAAAAAACGTTTTCACAAACTTGGTGTCAAATGCAGAATTTAGCAGTTTATAGTAGTTTATGGCAATAATTTGGCAGTATGGTGGCTTAGTGGTTAGCACTATCACCTTGCACCTCCAGGGTTCGGGTTCCCCCTCAGCGTCTGTGTGCATATGGAGTTTGCATGTTCTCCCCGTGCTTGGTGAGGTTCCTCCAGATGCTCCGGTTTTCGCCCACAAAGACATGCAGATTAAGCTAACTGGCGTTCCGAAATTGGCATTTGTGTGTGAATGTGCTTGTGAATGTTGACCGGAGGTTCTACCATGGTCGTAAAAATGGGAATGAATACAATAATAATCACCATTGGCCTCCACGGCCCCTAGTTGGACTACAGAGGTTGATTGCTGGCTATGATTTATAGTTTTTAACAATTTTTCAAGTAAGGAAAACAAAATTGTGAAACCAAAATTGGCTAAAGGTGCTAGGTTTCTATTCAGAATGCAGCATAAAAGAAAAGGAATTGCGGTCTTGCATGTTTCTCATGTTAATATATTATATGAAACATCCGAATGGCATCGCAGGTATGTATGTGTGGAAAATCTCAAACATAAATCCAGCATTACTGTAGCAATGCCACCATTTCAGAACTTTTTATTATTTTGTGATACTGAAGCATACATTTCCTGAGCCACTTAAGGGGGGGGGCGCGGTTGACATAATGACAACAGGAAAACATAAAAATGACAAAAGAAACATTTCAGTGAGACGAGTAGGAGTATATATAGGTCACTGTAAGGAGAGTCCTTGTTAGAAAACTTTAGAAAAGTACTCTTTATTTCTTTGTTTATTTCTTGATAAAGTAAATGATGAAAAAACAAATAGAAAATTGCAAAATTCTTATAAAAAATGCTGTCAAATGCAAAAATGTTTACCCCCTTAAATAAACTATATAACGATATTTCAATTAATAGCAGTTTATATTAGTTTATGGCTATGATTTGGCAAATCTTGTATGTGAGGTTAAAAAAATCCCGTCTTCTGTTCTGTGATTGGTTAGAAGAATTTGGCCTCATCTATGATTGGTTAAAAACCTAGAGCATGAAGGCGGGACTTAAACTGTTACGTTTTTATCCCAGCCTTGCACAATATTTGCTCATTTTTTAAATAACTGTCAATATAAACCACATTAACGTATAGGTAAGTGATTTGTAGATAATAAGGATGAATAATAATTTTCAGCTTCTGTTAGCAACTGCTTGGTTATGATTGGTTGCAAGAATGCGTCTATTTAATATAAGGACGTTTTGTCCTTCTACATATATTGTTAAGGAGATATTTTTTTTCTTAAGATGCTTCATATACATTCAGTATATTCATTACTCACTGTATACAGGATCGTGGGGGCCTGGAGCCTATTCCAGGAGACTTAGGGCACAAGGTGTGGTACACTCTGAATGGAGTGTCAATCCATCACAGGGCAAACACATAAAGTATACAAACTCACACACACACTATGGGCAATTTGAGAACACCATTAGCCTAATCTGAATGTCTTTGGACTGTGAGAGGAAACCGGCATACCTGGAGGAAACCCATCCTGCTCAGGGAGAACATGCAAACTCCTTGCACACAGAAGTGGGAATCGAAACCCGGACCCGGAAGGTGCAAGGCGACAGAGCTATCCACTTGGCCACCGTGCCGCCACATTTCTTTTATATAAAATTTTTATTTGTAAATTCTGTATTTGTATCTTCAAATGATGGGCTTCTGCAAACGTCATACCTGACCTTTAGCAGTCATTTTTTTTAGTAAACAAGCACTGCTCTCAAAATGAGCCTTGGTCATAAATCACAATTAAAACTGTTCCCACTGACACCTCTGTCTAATCCACCTTAAGGTTGATATGACCCATGCTTCAAATAGTGCGGCCTGTTAGTTAATTAGTTTGCACATTTTTAGGGGGTGTTATCATGTTTTAAGACATAAAACCTTTAAGAAAATTTGGGTTTTTGTGTGTAGGCATCACTCTACTGTATGTCTTGATTTTATTAAAGTAACAAAAGGGCTCAAATAGTAGATTTGATCAGATTAAATAGATATATTTCTTTTTTTGAATTTAAATTAAATATGCTCCACTTTTTTACCTACACTTTCCCCCCTCTTTGCAGCTTTCGTTCTCTCTCAGTAATATTCACATTATTCCTGCTGTCATGTGTTCGTCATGCAAAATGTCATTCCACTATTATTCGGTTGAAGAATATGCTAGATTGCTGTCTGCTTATCTGATTTAACAGAATTGGATTTGGGGAACATTTGCACTGTAGAAACAGTAAATGGACTTGTTAAATAATAGCACTCTACTGCCCCCAGTTGACTTTATGGAGCATGACCACTATTAGTTTTTGGTCATTTATTATGACCGTACTGTATATCTGACCATTATTGGGTATGCTCTTCATAAGGATCTGTGTGATATATGAAATATTTTAACATCATTCCAAAATGGGTTTTAGGCCACGAACCTGATCTCAAAGAAGGAACTCCTCACCATCGATCCAGACACAGATGACGGTCAGCTGACTTACGAGATCACAGCTGGACCCAAACATGGATATGTGGAGAGCAAGCTGAAACCAGGAATCCCTGTTACCTCTTTTACACAAGGTAACACTCACACTTCAACTCCATTAGACTTAAATTCCACTCTATTTACCCAAGACATGTGGATCTATGGAATTTATTTAATTGCATACATTTTCATGCAATTTGAAATAGATTTCTGGTTCTGTCTAACAAAAGGTTTTAATCAGTATTTTAATCATTATTTCTTCTTATTATTATTATTATTATTATTATTATTATTTGACAGCGGATGTCAACCTCGGTCTTATCCGCTATGTTCTAAATGATGATGGTGTCCAGGAGACCATGGACAACTTCAAGTTCCTGGTAAAAGACAGCAAGCCCAATACCGTCAGTGACAACGTCTTCCACATCCAGTGGTCTCTTATCAGCTTCGAGCATCGCAGGTGGACATTTATCCAGACCTTGGATCATGAATTCTACCAAAATCTAAATAGATTATTGCTTCCTATAATCCCATTTTAGAGATTTATCCTCCTGTGAGATTTAAATGACTGCTGTTTCAGTATAAAAGTTAATTTGTTGGATTTAAGTGAAAAGTAAAGTGTTAGACAGAGTTTACCTTACCTCTAATGTTGTTATTGATTAGACTGGATATGAAAAATACATTGTTTGTCATATGTGTGTTATGTTTAGCTATAATGTGAGTGAGAAGGCAGGCACTGTGGCAGTGACGGTAAAGAGGACAGGAAATCTGAACCAGTATGCCATCGTGCTGTGCCGCACTGAGCAGGGAACTGCCACCTCCACCGCTGGCTCTCAGCCTGGCAAACACGACTATGTGGAGCACGCGGGACAGGTACAAACTTAAACTCCAGCACAACCAAGCTGATTCTTACTTATATGCTTTAATAAACCTAGACATAAAAGAGTGGTACATACTCTATTTTGCCACGGTTGATTTCATGGTCCTGAAAGATTCTTGCATCAGTAAAGCACTAGCTTTGTTCTTTAAGATATAAATAAGATATTTTATGCATCCTGTTTCTAAAGGTTCAGTTTGACGAACGCGAGGACACCAAAGTGTGTACCATCGTTATCAACGACGACCAGTTGTTTGAAAACATCGAGAGCTTTACAGTGGAGCTGAGCATGCCCGTTTATGCCCTGCTGGGTCAGGTGACTCGTGCCAAAGTGAACATCAATGACACCGAGGACGAACCCACCCTGCAGTTTGACAAAAAGACCTACCACATCAACGAGAGCAGCGGCTTCGTCTCCGTTCCCATTGAGAGAAAAGGTGAATATCATACTTTTTTTTTATGAGTCATATTGTTCATTATATAAAATGCCAGACAAACATGGATCCTTAACTGATGTAAATATAGGTAGTCCTCGACTTACAAACATCTTCCTTTCCGGGAGCACGTTCATAAGTCGGATTTGTCCTTATGTTCGACAAAGTGAGTCTTGCACGAATATATGTAAAGCATACCAATCTGCTTCACTAAATCTCTGTGCCCTTTCCCCATACTCCCATCATGTGGCCAAAAGTCATACCTGCGCCTAAAGAAATTAATCTTATGTGAAATAAGTGTCCCTGCACCACGCGAAGGGAATCCCAGATACTATTTTGTCTTAGAGCTGTTTTCCACTGTATTGGACTGTGAACTCTGGATTCTCCGAAATAAGCAGTATTTACCATAAGGACAGGTTTACAGGACAGCCATTTCATTCATTAAAACCGTTGAGGCCGACTCATTTCCCCCACACCCTCAACACGCGCACACACACATACAATATAGGAGACTTTAGACATGTTATACATTGATTTACACACTGAAGATATTATATATAATTGTAAATATTGGTATCTGGTGCACTGCGGTCTATTTTTTTTAATTATTATTTATTTATATATTTTTTTGGATTTTTTTTCCCGATTTTTTCCCTAATTTTATAGACAAAACTGCTAAATCCTTATTGACTAAATTGCATTTTTGATAGAATATTACATAATAAGAATAACTGGTTATTGTTTCTTGTCTTTTTATTTCATGAGCTTTATTATAAATTGCATAAATTTGCCTAGCAGATTTATTTTTAACTTATTAGATTTTTTTTTTTTTTCTGAAAACACTGCCGCACTGATTGACCTAAAAACACATGCACTCACTTTATTCTCTCTACATGTCATGTGCTTTATCTTTTAGGTGACACCAGCAGCACTGTGTCAGCTCTTTGCTACACCGTTCCCAGGTCAGCTCGAGGCAGCAGCCTCCACGCTCTGGAGTCAGGCTCTGACTATAAAAGTCGCAGTATGAACTCAGAGAACCGTGTGGTGCTGGGCCCCGGAGTCAGCATGTCTACCTGCGATGTCATGCTGATTGATGACAGCGAATACGAGTCGTCCGAGGAATTTGAGCTGGTGCTTTCGGATGCCTCTGATAATGCCCGCATCGGGGGTATCACAGTGGCCAAAGTTATCATTGACGGCCCCAATGACGCCTCTACTGTGTTGCTGGGCAATGCATCGTTTAGCTTTAGTGAGGATGCAGGTATGTAGTTTTGTTTTCTTGATTGATCTCAATGCTTTGACCGAATTATGATAATTCTTGATGATTTAATAAATTTTATGTATTAAAGCATCACTATACTTCCTATAGGTACAATTGAGATCCCGGTGTTGCGTCAGGGCAGTGACCTTTCCTCCGTGGCGTCAGTGTGGTGCGCCACCCGTCCAGCTGACCAGGGTTCTGCGACTCCCGGAGTGGACTACATCCCTAGCTCGAAGAAAGTCGAGTTCAAGCCTGGCAAGACTGAAGAGGTATTACTGCAAAACCTGCAAGGAGGTTTTAAACAATATTTACACTAATAGAAAATGCATGCGCTAAAAAACACATCCTCTTTCTCTTCAGACTTGTAGTTTGACCATCATGGATGACATCCAGAACCCCACTATTGAAGGAAAAGAGTCTTTCATTGTCTTCCTAAGCTCTCCTAATGGCGCTGTTCTTACAGAACCTCACGAGGCTTCAGTTTATATCATTGACAGCACGCAGGATCGTACGTAACATGATTAATCACTTGTTTCATTGCAAGTGTCTTTTAGAAGGAGTGTTAAAGCTTTGATTATTGTCTCAGTTCCCAGTATGCAGTTTGAAAAGGTGGCATATATAGTTAAGGAAAAAGATGGAGTCCTGCACATCCCCATTGTCAGAACAGGCGATCTGACTTACAAATCTTCAGTTCGGTGTTTCACGCGCACCATGTCTGCCATGGTGATGGATGACTTTGAGGAGAGGAGGAACGCAGATATTTCTCGCGTGGTTTTCCTCAAAGGAGAGAAGGTTCGTTCGATTCTCCAAGTTTCAGCTTCTCAAAAACGCATGTAATCTTAGTTATAAACATGAGATTTTAGGAAATGATTCCTCTGACTTTATTTAGAGTTTAGGTAATATAAAGTGGTATATATTTAACACAGGACCTTAAATTAAAACACGGACATAAAACAAAGGCATTATCCTCTTCATTTTTAAAATGGTTTATGTTGCATACTGTTATGTTTAACAGCAAAGAAGAAAATGCCAAACTTAGCAGCCGAATTCGAATGCACACTTCTGAATGCAAACATCTACTGTATATGACTTTGCAATGCAATGCACTAAGCACAGACTTTTCCATCTGCAGGTGAAGAATTGCACAGTGCACATCAATGACGACTCCGTGTTCGAACCTGAAGAAGAGTTCCAGGTCCACTTAGGCACACCACAGGGGGATCACTGGAGTGGAGCCATGATCGGGGTCAATGACATTGTCACTGTGACCATCACTAATGATGAGGATGGTATGGTTCTTTTATAGCAGTTAATATGTATATTTTCCTTCAGATATTCTTATGTTACAGATTTCTAGACAAATTGTCATCTGTGGAAAAAGCTATGTTAAAAAAAATCTTACTTTTAACACTCAATTTTAAACATCAAACGAAGTTAATTGATTCTCATTTTTCACATTATTAAATATATCAGCCAGAGCAGTGTAACCTGAAAACTTGATATCTCTTCATCCGTGTGATAAAGACATGATGCAATATAAAGTAACTGTACTAGTACAATGCAATCTGATAATATTTCTTAATAAATGTACCCGCGACTTTGTTCGCATGGAATTTAATTGCACACTCATAAGCATGTTTTAAAAAATGTCCAACAGCATCTGTTGAATTTTGGAATAAACAAAAATTTTTACGTGTTTGTGTGAAGTGCGCGGAATGAGCTCGTATTAAAAAATGAGGTGAACTAATGATTTTTTGGGGGGAGGGGATTTTTCCCCAATTTTCTCCTTAATTTAGTCGTATCCAATTCCTCCCCGTCACTAGGGGGCGCCCACATTAAGCTACAACTACTACTACCACTCAGTCGGGAGGGCCGAAGATTATCGCGCCAGCCGACCGCATCTTTTCGAACTGCTCGCTCACGCACCGTTGGGGGCGGCGTAACGCACTCGGGGGACAGCGCTATCCACTCCTTCCTCTTGCGTGAGCTCACAGACGCCCCTAATTGGCTGTAGAGCCGTAAATAATGTGAGAGCACTAAGTACCTCTTATCCTTCACCTCTGAGAGAGCTCAGCCAATCAGCATCACCTAAGAATCGAACTTGCGATCTCCGGATGATAGGGTGAGCATTTTACCACTGCGCCACTCGGGGGCTCAAGGTCGCGATGAAAATAAGCGTATGTGTTACCTCAAGCTCGGCCAAATACACCTGTGAAGACCCCATTAAAATTCGTTTATTAATTTTTTACGTGATGCGTGGACAAACAAACAGACAACAGACAGACAAAAAATCCAAAAATCTTCTTGATGTGCTCTATTACTCATCTTACATCCCCGCAAATAATTTTTTGGCAAATATCTTCAATGTACAGACACGCCAACTTCACAGTTTTATTATATGTATAGGTAGATTTTTGATTGTATACTACATATCTGTTGAATTCTTCAATCTGTTTCGTGAGAAGGTGTTGATTAATTTTCTATAATGTTACAAAACAGCCCCAACGATTGAGTTTGAGCAAGCTTCTTACCAAGTGCGAGAGCCTGCTGGACCAGACGGGATTGAGGTCCTGAATATTAAAGTCATCAGGAAAGGAGACTTAGACCGCACCTCCAAGATCCGCTGCAGCACCAGGGATGGATCGGCCCAGTCCGGAGTAGACTATAACCCCAAGAGTCGCGTTCTCAAGTTTACCCCTGGTGAGTCCATAACTGGCATCCATTTTTCAACTGCGTTAGTGAGTTTATAGTACTTCGTGGCCTTTTAATATCTTTCATTGATTGTTTCCTAGGTTTGGATCACATTCTCTTCAAGGTTGAGATCTTGTCCAACGAGGAGCGGGAGTGGCATGAATCTTTCTCACTTGTCCTCGGCCCTGATGACCCAGTGGAGGCCGTACTTGGAGAAGTTACCATGGCAACAGTCACTATTCTGGATCAGGAAGCCGCAGGAAGTCTAATCCTTCCTGCTCCTCCAATTGTAAGACTTGCTTTTCAGCACCATTTAGTTTAATGTATCCAAATTTGACCAGGTTCTCATTTTACATCTTTCTTTCTCTCCCAGCTGAGTTATTGGCAATTCTCAGTTTACAGCACCCACTATTCAAGATAATGTTACAAAATATAAAATGATTCATAAGAACATTTAAATACACGCCCAACGTTCAAAGCGTTTCATTCTCATTCTCATGCAGGTAGTGTCGCTCTCGGACTACGACTATGTCCAGGAGGTGACAAAGGAGAACAGTAAGAAGTCTCCGTCCCCAGGTTACCCTCTGGTCTGTGTGACCCCTTGTGACTCCCATTATCCTAAGTACTCGATAATGAGAGAGCGCTGCGAAGAGGCAGGCATCAACCAGACCTCCATTCACTTTAGCTGGGAGGTGGCGGCACCCACGGACAGCAGTGGATCCAGGTCTCCATTTGAGACGGTCACGGACAACACACCCTACACAACCGTCAACCACATGGTTTGTCCTCAGATAGTGATTTCTATTTACAGAATGCAAATATTGCAGATTATCAAGAGGATTCAGTTTCCTTGATCTAAATAATTTTTTTATTACTTTCTACACAGGTCCTAGACAGTATCTACTTCAGCCGGCGCTTCCATGTGCGCTGCGTGGCTCAGGCACGGGATAAGGCTGGCCACCTGGGTACCCCACTAAGGAGCAACATCGTCACTATTGGGACTGAAGGCTCTATATGCCACACCCCAGTGACCACTGGAACCGCCCGTGGCTTCCAAGCCCAGTCTTTCATCGCCACATTAAAATATCTGGACGTCAAACACAAGGAACATCCTAACAGGTGGGTAACGAAATATAGACGTATAAGCACTAACTGTAACTAACCATAATCCTTAATAACCACAAATATGATTTGGCCTGCAGGATCCACATCTCCGTTCAGATCCCTCATCAGGATGGTATGCTACCTCTGGTGTCCACTATGCCCCTACACAATCTGCACTTCCTGCTGTCTGAGTCCATTTACCGCCAGCAGCACATTTGCTCCAACCTAGTCACCCTTAAAGACCTGCAAGGTATCTCTGGTAAGCAGCTGTTCCTGCAAAAAAACTGTTCTATTAAACTCTTTCTGTCCCTTAAATTCTGAACTGAAATATTTAATCGATACCCACTTGACCTTTTTGTTTTGTATTGGTTTCTGCTTTCTAGAAACTGGCTTTCTGGATGACGTGTCCTACGATAGTATATCCTTGGGTCCTGGCTATGATCGTCCCTACCAGTTCAACCCCAGCATCCGTGAGCCCAGAACCATCCAGCTGTACAAGCATCTCAACCTGAAGAGCTGCATCTGGACTTTCGATGCTTACTACGACATGACTGAACTTATCGACGTATGTGGGGGGTCAGTCACTGCTGACTTCCAGGTTAGTCACACTAGTACATATTATTTACTTAATACAGTGTATTAAATATGTATTGCGTTAGTTATGTATTGCGATTTTTGTTTAAGTATGTTTGCATTTGAGTTGGTAAAATATTACTGTTCCTCTAAAATCCTACAGGTGGTGCATTCTAAACTATTAACACTGTAGCAATTATCTGCTAGGTTTGTTTAGAATTGCAAAACAAAATAATATTGAATCGGGATATTTATAAAATTGTGATACTTACAGAATCGCAATACAAATTGAATCAGGATCAAGGTATAATAGTAATATTGTATCAGGAAGTCCCTATTGCACGTGTTCCCATCCCTAGTGTACTTAATGGGTACAGTATTTTATTCCACTTTACATTTTAATAACCTGATTGTTAACCTGATTCTGTCTTTTTAGCTTTTATTTTCTTAATGCCGACTTATTTCTCTCCCTAAAGCGAAATTTAATGTGAAGTGTTTTTCCCAGCCTCTCACATGTAGCAGTGTGTGTGACACTTGCAAGCTTCTATGTTAGTAGCCCTAAAATTAGGTCATTTGCATACAATTTGACTTGCACCCTATAGAACAGCCGTCTAGACTTGACCATAATTTGGACTAATTTGCAATGCAATTCTATATCGTATGTTTCCGTTTGTTTTAACAGGTGCGAGACTCGGCACAGTCGTTCCTAACTGTGCAGGTTCCTCTCTACGTGTCCTACATCTACGTGACAGCGCCTCGAGGCTGGGCCTCCCTTGAGCACCACACCGAGATGGAGTTCTCTTTCTTCTATGATACTGTGCTATGGAGGACAGGTGTGTGCTGCAATAATAGTAGCAGTGTCAACTTTCATAAACACTACTTACACCCATATCATTCACCTTAATTTAGACTTAACCCAAAATATTTCTATATATTATGTCCATCAGGCACACATTATGGTCTATATATTTGCTCTAAGCAGTCATTAATCCATATTCATCTGCTAAAGGCTGATGTATCTGTTTTGTTTGTGCTCTTGCAGGCATTCAGACGGACAGCGTGCTCTCGGCCAGACTGCAGATCATCAGAATTTTCATCAAAGAAGATGGACGGCTAGTGATCGAGTTTAAAACACATGCTAAATTCAGGGGTGTGTTACCACCTTCACCTACCAATCAATCTCGAAATGTTTTATTTTTTGTGCCACCTCGCCTGGGATCGTCGTATATGGACATACGGCATTCTTTAAAACGTTCGGACCATTGAAATGTTTTACTGCGGCGAAGGATCTCATCATACTGTGCTTGACGTCTTTTGTAAATGTCATTCGTTTTTATGCCCTCGTTAATTTACTATCTATGTCTATGGTAAGACACACTCATCCAGAATGACCTCCATTTTATATAATTTTACGTATAAGCAGTTGAAGCGCCCACCAGTGCCGATCTAGTGGTGCTGGGGTTTGAGCTTAGGACCTTCCAATCAGTAGTCCAACACGTTCAAATTCAAGAAAAATTTCCGTCTCGATTTGACTTGAACGCCCCTTTTATTAAGTGTTAAACATAAGTAATAAAAAACAGCAGATAAAAAAAATTCATCACCCTCTAAAAGTTTAGTAAAATTAAAATTTAAAGGCATTTACATTTTGCAAATTTCATGATATAGTTGAAACCAAAGAAAAATATATGAGTGGATGAAAATGTTTTTAATGAGCAGAATGTTAATAACAGCTATAATTCAAAGTGTATCTCTGTACTATAGGTCAGTTTGTTCCAGAGCATCATACTCTCCCCGGGCACAAATCTCACCTGATGGCACCGGATCACCTCGGGGGCATCGAGTTCGATTTGCAGCTTGCCTGGAGTGCGCAGACCTTTGACTCCCCGTACCAGCTATGGAGGGCCACCAGCTCCTACAGCAGGTACCAAACCCAGACCCAGTAAATCACTCACACTTGTGTTCCTAGTTTCCCGAAACTGATACATTCCCTGTGTCATCCAGGAAGGACTATTCTGGGGAATACACAGTCTTTTTAATTCCCTGCACGGTGCAGCCCACTCAGCCATGGATTGATCCTGGAGACAAGCCTCTCTCCTGCACGGCTCATGCTCCCGAGAAGTACATCCTTTTCTAATGAATACTTGTTTCATTTTGTTTAGACTGGTGTTGAAATAATGGTGTGGTTGCATTAAGGTCAATGACACGCTCTTGCAACTTTTTGTTCCCTCAATGGTCAACAGGTTCCTGCTGCCAATTGCATTTCAGCAGACGAATCGACCTGTGCCCGTGGTCTACTCTCTAAACACTGAGTTCCAGCTGTGCAACAACGAGAAAGTGTTTATGATGGATCCTGCAACCACAGACATGTCCATGGCAGAGATGGACTACAAGGGGGCATTTTCAATGGGTAAGTCTTCCTGTTGAGGTTAAAGTTGTGCCTTTAAATTTAATCCCTTTATTATTTCCTTTAATTATTAGGTGCCATGGTGGCGTAATGGTTTGATTCCCACCTACTCAACAAATTTCTTTCTATTTACTCATTAACAAGATCATTTCTACTACACACATGTGTTGCAAACTGATTGGTCAAAAAACTGTTGGCGTTACGGATTCTTTTCTGAAACATTTTCCTGATGTTGTTTATGACCATAACAGCTTCCCCTATGATTGCATATAGATTGTGAGATGTGAACTATGAAAGCAGCCTTCCATGTGTGACTGATGAATGGAGCCCATTAAGGGACATAAGTGAAAAAAAAATCTGAGGAAGAAAAAAAACATGGGACACAAATAGAGAAAAAAAATGGACAGTGAGGGGGAGAAATCAGATCATGGGACCCGAGTTAAGTTTTGCGAGATCTCGCAAACATTTTGCGAGATCTCGCAAAACTTGACTCTTCAGCGTTACCGATTTAGTTCAGCAGGTGGCAGTAACAGCAAATTTTGAGAGAATTATTGAGTTTTCATTTTAGCTTGACCTTAAATATAAAGACATTCAGTTTGTACTTGGAGCTTATCCTTTCCGTATTTTGGCGCTGAAAGACTGATCCGGAAATATGAGTCAAGTGATCTTGATTTTTTTTTCCTCCTGTGTCTGTTTTTTTTCCTCTCCAGTTTTTTTTTTCTTCTTTTTCCTCAGTTTTTTTCCATCAAAAAAAAAGTTTTCCCCTTACCCATGTCCCTTTAGGGTCTCTGTAGGTCCCAGTGACGCAAAGCATCAGCTGTTCAGATAATGCTTAAATTGTGATACATTGAATAAGTGAATAATTAGTGGCAATGTACTAAATAGCTAAATGTATTGTACTGGCTAGTGTACATTAAAGACGTCCCGGTTTACTGTCTTCTGTAGGTCAGACGCTGTACGGCAAGGTGCTGTGGAATCCTGAACAGAATCTGAACTCTGCCTATAAGCTACAGTTGGAGAAGGTTTATCTGTGCACAGGACGAGATGGCTACGTTCCCTTCTTCGACCCAACGGGCACTTTGTACAACGAGGGGCCTCAGTATGGCTGTATCCAGCCCAACAAGCACCTCAAACACCGTTTCCTGCTCCTGGTACGTCTACACAATGCTCTGCACTCTGTTAATGTAATGTGATATAGAAGGCTTTTATAGAAGAGAATGTGTGCTCTCGAACACATGGTACCTGGTCATTGAGAATCTGAATGAGTCAAAGGGTTTCTTTTTCTCGTACAGGACCGAAAGCAGCCTGATGTCTGCGAACGCTACTTCCACGATGTTCCATTCGAAGCCAGCTTTGCATCAGACGTCCCCGAGCTGCAGTCCATAAGCACAATGCCTGGTGTGGACGGCTTCACCATGAAGGTTGATGCCCTCTATAAGGTCAGTGGACAGATATCTAATTCCCACTTTCTGATTTCACACATTTTGGTGGGAATCACTATGGTTTCCAATTCGTACCTAGCTCTGACTCTGATAGAATTCAATGTCATCTTATACACTGTATTTTTTTTCCTGAGCTAAGGCAAAATACAGTGGAGCTACATAAAGGGACAGGAAAGCAAACAACCTGGTAGGATAAGGCTACACATATCGTCTGTTCTCAGAGGGTCTATGAAAGGAAAAAGTATTCATAGTTGAGTGTAACAGGGACCGAGATTGAAAAAGGTGGCAGAACACATTCCTTCCTTCCCATACCGGTCCCATTTCCTCGATCTTACATCACCTGATGCCTACTTGTGCGGAATGTTAAAGAAGAGTGTGTTCAACTGTGAAGATCCACCAGGAACTGCACGAGCAAATTGTCTCCTTTTGCAGGAGTCTGCAGCAACCTTTGGCGGCGCGCACACACTTCCAATACTTACATTACGCATATCGTGGTAAATCAACAAGCTAATAGTGTGTATGTTAGTTTCCTCAGGAGAAATAGACTCGCAGATGACCATGGGTTCCATGGGTAGATCTCCGTGGGTTTCTTTAGCTTCTTGTCAGCTACGGCTGCCTAAGATTGACTAGGTGAAGCCACGAATGACCATGGATGGATAGGCTTACGAAAGCACCTATGGCAGTCATACGAGTAATAAAATGTCATATGTGAAAGTATAAAAATCATAAGCAGAGGAACAGAGCTTAACATGTTAAATATTTTACGTCCAGGGAAATGTACAGTAGACACCAGTGAGAGAGTTTATAAATCTTTATAAATATTTGTGATGTGCTGAATGTTTCTAATGCTAATTTTGTTCCTTTGAGACGTCGATGGGTGTTAGCCACTCTGACATCACTGCAGATCTTTTCCTGTCACAATTGCCACTATAAAGTGGAGTTTAACAGGAGAAAAAAGGTCAACAATTTCATATATACGTAAGGATATAGTTCCTAAAAAAAATTGGCAAGAGATTTTTTTTATTGTCCTTTTTTTTCCATTCCACAAGAAATCCAACATAGAAATACTAGAGACTCGTCGTCTGTCTTTCGGCTGCTTCCAGCAAGGGGTCGTCACAGTGGACCATCTGTCCACACATACAAGCTTGGCACAAGTTTTACGCTCAATGCTCTTCCTGACGCAACCCACCCATTTTATCCGGGCTTGGGACCGGCACTGCATCCAGTGGCTGGGGTTTGGGCACAGGCTGGGAATCGAACCCGGGCCTTCCGCATGGCAGACGAAACACCTACCACTGAGTCACCAGCCCCCAGTCCTTCATATAAGTAAAGAGTTGTATTATCATACCATCAGTGTCCCTGAGATGACCAGCAGCCGATGCGCTTTCTTGTCTCGTGTTACTGGAGACTGCAAACTTTAATGCTTGGGATGTTTTTTTTTGTTTTTTGGGATGTTTGTCTTTTCCTAGTTAGAGGAATCTGTAGATCAGTAGTGGAATATAGTACATAACACTTTGCACCAGCAGCATTGTGGATGATGTGCAAAATATATGCAGACAAAAGGGGTTTAAACTAAAAAAAAGTTTTGAATACCACTGAAGATCACATTAGTTATACTGTAAAGATTAATGTGTTGTCTATTTTAATAAGGAACATTTCAGTGTTGTTGCTATTTAAATGATGTTGCATTCTTGTGGATTTTTTTCATGAGAGATTTCCTTTCTTCCCAGGTGGAAGCAGGACATCAGTGGTACCTCCAGGTCATCTACGTCATTGGTCCGGAGTCTATCTCCAGCCCCAGAGTGCGTCGTTCAATCAGCTTAGCGTTAAAACGTGACCTGAGCGTACAGTCTGTGCTGGACGAGTCGCTCATCTACGACAACGAGGGCGAGCAGGTGAAGAACGGGACCAACATGAAGGCCCTGAAGCTCGAACTTCAACCCTCGCCCACTTTCGACTCTCACACGAGCGGCTCGGTTGGGGGAGGTGTGGTGGCCTTCGTCCTGCTCATTCTACTGTTGCTGGCTTCCTGCTTCCTGTTCAGGAAGTGCCGGAAGGCGGACGGCAGGAAGTCGGCAAAGAACCCCAACATGGAAGAGTATCCGCTGAACACCAAAGTGGAGGTCGAGCGGCTAGAGAAGAACCTGAAGAACGGCAAGTGCAATGTTAACCTTCTCAGCCAGGGCGCAGACACCTGGAAGGTCAACGGGGTCAAGGTCAAGCAGGTCAACCTGGAGGTCAAAATGCACAACAACATTAATGACGGCACGGAAGTCTGATCAGCTCAACACACAAGAAAAGAAATTAGAGTATTTAATAAGACACTGTAAAAACATTTATTTTCTATTCCTGTCTGTGATAATGGAGATGTGTTGATGTATGAGATTAGTATTTTTATACGACCCTGAGACGGGGGGAAAAGGGAAAGTCTGTTTGCCAGCTATGCAGTGTAAAGTATCTTGCAACTGAGCTACCTCAGGACGTTTTGTCATCATATTGAATGATCTCACTCTGATCTCAGCCTGTTTCATTTAAACAATTTTAAAAATTGTTGACAAGGATTTTTTTTGTGACATTAGTATCATCGTTATTGATGCAGCAGTCAGTGGTAGCTCAGCCACGTCATCACTTTATTTAAATGCATTTTATTTTTGCTGTCCTATGTCTTAGCCATTTCAGTAAAATCACGATGAAAGTATTAAGCACAGGTTATGTGCCAACACTGTTTTGAATTAGGTATATGATGTAAATACCGTTATAAAGTGCAATTACATGATGACGTAGTCATCCCTCATACCTACATAATATTTTATTAGTTTTTTTATTATTAATACAGTGGTACCTCACTGGCTTCAGATGCGAGTTCTTAAGGTTGAAAATTCGTATTGCGAAACACATTTTCCCATAGACAATAATGTAAATGTAGATAATCTGTTTCAGCCACCCAAAAATATTACCAATATTACCAATTTCCAACACAATAATCTTATTTTTTTAATATAAAAACACTAACTCACTCACTCACCAAGTCTATACCGCTTTATCCTGTATACAGGGTCGTGGGGGGCCTGGAGCCTATTCCAGGGGACTTAGGGCACAAGGTGGGGTACACCCTGGACGTTGTGGCAATCCATCGCAGGACACACACACTAACACGCTCATTTACACACTACAGGCAATTTGGGAACCCCAATTAGCATAATCTGCATGTCTTTGCACAGTGGGAGGAAACCCACCAAGCACAGGGAGAACATGCAAACTGCATGCGCACCGACCCACGACGGGACTCGAACCCAGAACCTGAAGGTGACAGTGCTAACCACTAAGCTACCCTGCTTCCACATATAAAAACTATTAAAGCATTAAGAAAATAAGTAAAATATGAAATCAGTAGACATTAAACCTCACTTAACCCTAATTTGTGAATCCTCTTGGCACCATCTGCTTTAAAACCGAACCTGAAAGTGGCTTTCTTCTCTTCTTGCTACCGTCCTTGCTAACATTCTTGGGTCCCATGGTGCTATGTCTTCACTAAATCTTGCACAAAATGCAACAAAAAAAAACCCCACAAATTGTAAACTCACTTCACTTGGCTTTTCACGAACGCAAACAAGTTTAAAATGCTCCCGGACGCACGCGCAACTTTGTCTGCGTTCGGTTCGGCTCGGTTCGAGCGCTCGTATGTAGAAAGTATGCCGAGGCAAATTACTTGCAGAGTTAAGGTGAAAATTAGTGAGCGGAGCGTTCTTATGCCGAGGTACCACTGTATTGCTTAATCACCATTGTGCCACACTGAATTTTACCAAGTGCGATTTTTGAGTCTGAATCCAAATATAACATTATTATATATGGTATTACTGACAAATACGTTTGCAAGCATTAGTGATGTTTTTTAATTTTTTTAAACACTGTAACCTGGGTGTTTGTGCTTAAATACACTGTTCTGCTGTCTCGCTCTATACTGTATCCTCCACCCTGTGGATTTATTTTACTGTACTGCACATACTGTACATGCTCCATCAGTATCCAGTGACATCGTTGACAAGAGATGATTGCCATATCGCTTCATTATCGCTTATTATGTATTATGTTATCCTCATGTTATGTCATATGTAGAGCACATTCAATGTACCTTGCTGCACAAATGTTTTCCAGTGTTGCGCTCTTATGATTTGGTTACATATCACTTGGTGCTCATGTGAGACAGATATTCTGCAGCCATAGCCCTTACATTATTATTATTATTATTATTATTATTATTTGTCCGTTTTGCAGAATGTAGTGCCTATCAAGCAGTTAAAGAGAACGTATGGTGCTATGATTTGTGAGAAAATATTGATGTAATGCCTGTACTATGTGCCTTTTTAATAAATAAAAAATATCTGTAAAGATTTTTATTACTTATGATCTTAATTCTAATATTGTTCGATGCAGTTCTTCTTGTGAGCAATTCTTTAAAAAAATTAAATACATTTTGTTACGGACCGTGTTGTCTTATATAGTCTGAAGGTGTATTGCGCTATGCTTTCATCCGTAGGTCTGGATAAATAATTGAATAAAACAGTGGGAAAATAGATAACAGTGGTATAGTGAATTCCTGAATAAGCAAAAAGGAGATTTATTAAGAGGAACAATTTTGTCAGAAATGCTAGCTTTGCTGTTGTGAAGTGTGTCTTCATGCTAAATAATCAAGTGAAAGTTTAAAAAAAAAAAAAAAAAAAAAAAAAGATTGATTATGGACTTTTTGGATAAAAAAAAGTTGCAGCAATGACTGCAAATGACTATTTCTACTAATAATAATAAGAAGATGAATAATAAAAAATAATGTTTTTTAAAAAGGTAATAGAAACAAACGTATAGTACGATTAATACCCCAAGAACAAGCCTAATCAAACAGCACCATGAAGGCCAGTGATCTACCAATAAACACTACCAGTCAAAAGTTTTTTTGTCGTTGTTTTTTTTTTTTTTTTTTTGGTAACCACGTGCCATCTGGCGCATCGAACCTACGAACCCAGACCCTGGAGTTGCAAGGCACCAGTGCTAATCACAATGCCAACATGCCACCAGTCAAAAGCTTGGACACACCTAATTCTAATTCTTTGGTCTTTCCTGATCTTCATTTTTTTTTCTACATTGTAAAACAATTCTGAAGGCGTCCAGCATATGCAATAATCTTATTTGAACAGCTGATATTGAGTTGTGTCGACTTCTTATGCTTTTTAAAGTTTGCTCTGTTCATAACGGCTCTAATCCTAAGTGCTGGCGGTTAATTGGTGATTTCTGAGGCTGGTAACTAAATGAACTTCTCCTCTGCAGCAGAGGTAAGATTTGGTTTTGCTTTCCTGGGAAAGTCTTCCTGAGAGCCAGTTTCATTATGGACTTTGATGGGTTTTGCAAATGCACTTGACGATACTGTTTTTGCAGGAACTATTTCAGAGCAGCACACCTTCATATCTTAAAAAAAAAAAAAAAAAAACTTAGTCACGTCTTAAAAATCTACAGTATTGTTCTAGAAATTGAAAAATACATCCAAATTTGTGTCCAAACTTTTGACGGGGACTGTAATTTTGGGTCAAGAGCCTGGTAAAATATGGATCAGAGTTTTCTTCAATAAGGCATTACAGGGTTAAGTGCACGATGTTAAAAAGTCTTAGATTAAGGGCTGTTTGTCCAGTAGACTCAGAGGACAATGTGTGGAGACTTGATTAGGTACAAGCTTTGGGGATGAGGGAGACCAAGTGCAGGGGGCAACTTCAGTCCCTGAAAATATT
>JAOTRS010000028.1:7254060-7268221 GCA_028565755.1 Dinotopterus cunningtoni | reverse complement strand
CAATGTGTATGACTGTGTATGTGACAAATAAAATTTAAATTTGATTTCAATACTATGAAATAGCACATATGGAATTAGGTAATTGTTACAACATCAGTCAGTTGTTATTTTAAGACATGGAGGTCAGCCTTTCTGGAACAATTCATGCAAAAATAGTATTATCAAGTGCATTTGCAAAACACATCAAGCACCATGATGAAACTGGCTCTCATGAAGACCTTCCCAGGAAAGCAAGACCAAAACTTAACTCTGCTGCAGAGAAGTTCATTTAGAGTTACCAGCCTCAAAAATCACCAATTAACAAACAACACCTCAGATTAGAGCCGTTATGAAGGATTTACAGAGCATAAGTACCAGATACATCTCAGTATCAACTTTTTAAAGGAGATTATTGTATATTTTGGATGCCATCAGCATTGCTTTACAGTGTAGAAAGAAAAAAAAAAATCAGGAACCACCATGGAGTTAGAAAGTGATCCCAAACTTTTGAGCGGTAGTGTACACTTGAAATACAGGTTCAAAACTTGTAATGCTCACAGAAGCTGAAGTTCATGATAAAAAGATGTAATACAGCATTAGATGTTGATATACAGTATGTATTACCATGGATTTATAATGGAAATTAAATGAAGTGACGGGGAACATTGAGTGTGAGCCATAAACGAATGCAACATAAGGGTTAAAGTAAAACCTAATAGAGCATAAATGGCAAAGTGCTGGAGAGTTTGAGTTTACTGACTTTCTTAGCTTGAGTTTCTCACTATACATTCTCTGTATCACAGTTGGTGCTGTGTGTTTTAGAATAAGTCATGTCCTAAAACCAGGGCAGAGTATTAAGGATGAATAATAAACATGCAGCTGCTCGGGCACTCCTGACACATTTTTCTTTGCTGTAAGAGATGAAGCACCCCTTCCTGCAAAGCAGAACTCAGGGGTTTGCAAAGTATCTTCGTGCCTTAAATGCCTAGCCTGGGTGCCAGACTGTGTGGGCGTGAGTGTGTGCATGTGTGAGTGAGTGAGCGTGTGTGTGCGCGCGTGTGTGTATGCTGTATCTGCACTCTCTCAGTGAGTTGATTAGCTGCTCACTGTAGCGTACAGAGATAAGTTTATCTCCTGAGGGGTAATGATACAAATGTGCAGTGCAGTTTGGCTTGTGTGTCCCTGGCCTCTCCATTATCATAAGGCTAACACAATTAAATATCGAGAGCATATTTTTGGCAAATGGAGCACGTGTGTAAAAAAAAACAAACAAAAAAACAAAAAAAAACCTCAGCAAATTTGATTGGTGTCTGATAACAATCTAGCAAAGCTCGTTTGTTTAGTCAAGCCTTACATGCAAAGCAGTGCTCCAAATCTACATCTTTCTGTCGACCCTTGAATCGAAATGTTCCCATTTTCTGAAAATGTATCCCCAGCTCGCTTACTTTTGAAACGGCGAAATTTGCAGCTGGTCGCCAGGTAATCATGATGCATGCGGCATGGGTTTTCCACTGAAACGCTAAGCTAAAAGTAAAGCCGTTCCTCTGTAGATGAGTCTGTAATCCCACGTCTGTTTTAACTCGGATATCTATATAAAACTGATCACGAACACGATTCGATACCTCAACAACAAAAAAAAAAGCTGCATTGTGGGTCCCCCTTTTTTTTCCCAGGTCTGTTTTGCTGGCTCTCGATCCAAATATGTTCCCTATTCAGGTCAGCTAAGAGACTTTGTCAGGCAACAAGCACACCATTGTAGGCTCTGCTTTGTGGGTCCCACAGTGTGACTCAGCTTGGCGTTAATGAGAAATGGCTGGCAGGTCAGATGCTGCTACGGTTCATTCATCCCTCCTCGAATGGGCCAGACCTTGTGGAGGCATGGCTCTCTTTGCCACTGTTTGCTTGTTTCTGGCATCACTGGGATTCTCTGTGTGAAAGCTTTACACTTCAGATGGTGGAAAGAGCTCTGGGTTTTGACATGAGGTTTTTTCTTTTTCTTTTTTTTGCTTCCTTCTCCTCCTTTCTCAGGGGATGTGGTGTCCTGCTTTTCCTCACCCCGATTTAAGATGCCTTAGAACCCAACTATTATTGTTTGCAGAAACCACCGCAATTACGCTGAAACCGCAAATGTCCTCCGCAATTTTTTTATGGCTTTTTTTCGTGGCAATATATATAGGTTTTCATGCGTTTTAACGCTAAACTATTAAGAACAACATAATTTACTCATTTTGTAGCATAAATATTAAGGTTAATTCAGCTAAATTTCCATATAAAATATAATACTGTATAGATTTTTTTTTAGTACTGTAGAAAGAACACAAAACGACCGTAGAGGAAAACGCGACTTGGGATGGTGGATTATTACTGTGTTTACCCTACAGTACCAACAGTATTTTACATTCTAGCACTGCAGCAGACACAGCAGTACAGTACTGTACAGTATACGGGTTTACCTTTACAATCTTTTTTTCTTTTTTTTTTTAAAGGCTAATGTATTTTAAATAAAATTTAAGTGTTTTGGGAGAATATTTAGGGTTTAAACTATAAAAATAGGCATTTATAGGCATTTTTCTTAAAAAATTTTTTTAAACCAAATCCAAAATTTACAGATTTTCACAACTCTGCTTCAGAAATTTAAAATTTCAGGGGTCGACTGTAAATCAAATTTAGCAGTGGTATTTACCTTGAGGATAGCAGTACAGCGCCATCTGTTGAGTTTTGAGATAAACTGATTTTTTTTTCAAGGTCAATTTATTTATTTAATTTTTTATATAATAATAAATTTCTAGTAGCACATCTTTCCTGTGGGCCGATTGCGATGAAACAAAGCCAATATGTTACCTCAAGCTCGGCCAAATACATCTGTGAAAATACCATTAAAATTAATTTATTAGTTTTTACATGATGCGTGCACAAACAGACAAAAATTCTATAAACCATCTTAATGTGTTTTATCACTCATCTGACGTCCCCAAAATTATTATTTTTTTGCCAATATCTTCAGTGTACAGTTTTGTTATATGTATAGATAATACATGAAGACTGCATTTGGTCTGCTTAACTTCAAAATAATAAAACTGTAACTGTGAATGGATACAAAGTATGATCTGTTGACTTCTGATGAACAATTGTTAGTATTGACAAATGTCTGTAGTATGAAAGGAATAAAATGCATGATGTGCTGGGATTAAAAAGTAACCGACTTCGCTTCTCTGCGTCACTGTTCTGTCATTAATTATTTTCCTTTAACAGCATATTGTGTTGTGTATGTTCCTTCTTGTTTTTGTTTTTTAACACTGGTCCTACTGAAATCTCTGACACATAAGAAACCCTCCTAAAGGTGAGGTTTAAATAGACCCTGCTCATGCTTTATAGCTAAAGAAATTAGTCGAGACTGGGTGAGGAATTGGACCCGCAGTGTCCCGGAGTCAACTTCATATCTCTTGTGCCTTGTTCCTCATTAGAGCTTCCTTCCTGTATGTGGAGCAGGTAATGAAATTTTAGCGTGGCTAATGGAGTGGATTTAATATCAAAGTGTGGAAACAGTCTGTCCTCAGTAATGACATTTTGCAATTTATCTACAATGACAGGATCATTTTCTGCAGCACAGTATCCAAGATGGAGCTTCCAGGGCCGCACTTTGACATCAGCTTTGTGTCCCACCATGACGAGCGTTTCTAATAGTCTTGTGTTTGCTCTGTGTGTGTTCCTAGGAGGATTCTCCATGGTGTTCCTGGCACGCACCCACAGCGGAGTACGATGTGCTCTGAAGAGGATGTATGTGAATAATGTGCATGATTTAAACGTCTTCAAGCGAGAGGTTACGATCATGGTGAGTCGCTAAAATAAGCCAAGACAGCACATCATTCGATACAATCTGAGAACACAGTGAACCTCTTCAGTCTGTACTTTAAGAATTTATAATCATGAAATCTTTATCATGTGTAAATAATTGGTGCTTTTGCAACCCCTCCACAAACTCCAGTGCCAATTAGTAGCTCATTAAACTTTTTTTTTTTCTTTTTAAGAAGAAGATTACATGTATTAAACAATAAAACAAATAGTACGGCTGGTATGTTTGTGCAAATTGTTTTAAACAAATTGTATGTTTGCTTTGCTCTCTTGCTTGCCACAACATTACATAACTTCATGTTTTTATTCTAATGGATTTCTGATATGAGCTTCCTCTGTATTAGTTTTTTTTTCTTTCTATTATTGTCTGTCTGTTTTGTCTAAACAGAAAGAGCTGTCAGGCCATAAGAACATAGTGAGCTACCTGGACTCCACCATCAACACAGTAGGAGACAGTGTGTGGGAGGTTCTCATCCTTATGGAGTTCTGTAAAGGTCAGGACAACTCTGCTACACTTCTAATGCAATGCTTCTGTGCATTACTGATCATTCATGAAACATATTCCCCTGTTTCCTGCTCCATGTTAAATAAATAGATTTTCACTATTGCACATGAAGGTGTGTAAATTTTGGGCTGATTTTGTGGGGGTTTTTTTGGAAGCTTTGCAGAGTCGGTCCCCGACTTACGATTGGTTCGCATTCGTAGATGCGAACCAATAATAGAAGTAGCTCGTGTATTGGACAAAAAAAAAAATAGACACCAATATTTACAACTATATACAATATTTTCAGTGTGTAAGTAAATGTTTAAAATATCCAAAGTCCGGTATATTGTATGTGTGTGTGGGGGTGCAGGAGAAATGAGTCGGCCCCACCGGTTTCAATGAATCAGTCCAGGAGCACGATAATAGGAAATGTCTGTCCTGTAAAGCTGTCTCGATGGAGGATAATACTAATTTCGGAAAATCCTCCACAAAACAGAGTTCACAGTCTAATACAGTGGAAAACAGCTCTGGGACAAAATAGTGTTCGTTCAAGCGCACAGACAACCTTGTTGCATTTCATATATGTGAGATTAAGGACTTGTTATGCATGTTTAAAAAAGACTTACATGTGGCTATGATTTGAGATTTTACATTTAGGCAAGTAGATTGGTATGCTTTATGTTGTTTATTCGTGTCAAAGTTGTATAAGACTCACTTGAGAACAAATCCGACTTACGAACGTACTTCCAGAGCGGACTTACTGTACAGCCATACTGTGTTTGGTGCCTGGTTTACATTAAGCTTATGATTGCTATTTTTTTTTTTTTTAAACGTGTCAGTGCCTAAAAGGACAGTAATCGCAACCTTTCTTCACAGCGGGTCAAGTAGTAAAACAGATGAACCAGCGGCTGAATGGTGGTTTTACAGAGCCTGAGGTTCTCACCATTTTCTGTGACACTTGTGAAGCTGTGGCCAGACTGCACCAGTGCAAAACCTCAATCATCCACAGAGACCTGAAGGTACGACTCATCTCATGGATTCTCAAGCCAAAGCTTTCAAAAATCAGCTGTCCAGACATCCCAACATTTTATACATAGATTTTTGGGATGGGAATCACCAGACAATATTATCATGAAACCTAGGTGTGAATTCGATTAAAATTGCGATTTTATTGCGATTTATTAAATATCCACCATTCAATAATAAAATTTTCCCGATTTTGTTACAATTTTAAACCTTTAAAAAAAATTAGTGAATAATTAAATGTAGCCTATTCCTCATAACATTAGTTTTGTCTTAAAAATCAAGGACAGGATTTAAACCATACAGAATGAGATTTTTTACTGAGCAGCATGTATCTCAGTCATCTGATATAATTTTTATTTCAGTTTTAGTTCAGTGTATACCAACTGTAGGATTATATAGAACCAGTGATGTTTTACAGCCTTAAATGCCTCCAAAGTCTCAAAACTCAAAAGTCATCGTGCGGGTTGAGGGTAGCGTGCGCTCGGGCACGTGGGGCATCTAGCGCACATAATTTTCGACTAATTAGCGTTTGTGGTGTTTTGAGACTTGTGTAATGAGTGGGTTTGAGACTAATTCGCTCTCTGAGTTTAAAGATTGGAAGATTGGAGGCTTGTAACTTAAATAGAATAAAATAGTGTTTCTTTTTATTGCAGCACGTACAACGAAATTAAAAGTGCAACAAAAAAAAAAGCAAAAAAAAAAAAAAGTTAACCTACTCACAAACGCGCACACACACTTCCACAAAGTATACATTCCGTTATTGCATGATCAACAGTGATAAATTTTTGCATTAATTATATAAATTGCATTAATTGCAGATATTGCATAAATAATTGATTCTTATTGCACATTATTTGCACATTTTTTCATAGCAGCATTAGGATAAAAACAGTTTTTATATCTACTGGTTTTTGTTTTCTATGTTCTATACCGTCAGCCCAACGGCAGTAGATCGAATCTTGTGTGTTTTTTGATAATGTTGCGCCACTCAAGCATATATATTTTTTAATTCTTTTTTTTTTTTTTAATATTATTTTTTTATTTAATTCTTTTTGCCATTAGTGTGGCAAAACGTGAATCACCACACACACAAAAAATCACGATTCATAGCTGAATTAATTTTTTCCCCTATCTCTAATAAATTTTGGGTGCATGCTCATTTAGGAAGGTTATTAAAAGGTTTAAGGCTATGATATTGCCATGGAACTCTCCGGAAAGTTCCGCCTCAATCCTCGTCTCACATTAATAATCTTAATTCTCCTGTTTGAATGGCACATTTTGGTCAAGGTAAATTGAGAATCTTTTGAGTTTATTAACATGATATGATATTTATTAATGTCTAAAATTAAATTCAAATTATTTATTAGTGATGCCACTGCCGCCAAAAAAATTATCTGGGAAATATAGCGCAAACGCCTATCAGGACTTTAGTTCATGTAGAAGAATCTCTGCTTCAGACTGTGCTCTCTAATTTAGTCTTCTCTCACTTTTTTTGTCCTCCTTTTTCTGCCCTTTGTCAGTTGTTGTGGCATCTAGCCCTGCTCTGTGTGTAATTATACATAAACACAGAGGGAAGAAAAGCCAAAAAGAGGCAAATGAATGCACTTTGTGCTAACCAGTTGTTCTGCTACTGTAACTGTGACACTAAGCCTCATTTCCCAAGACGGTTATTCTCTGTTATTAGCCAGAAATTTTAGGGAAACCCAGGCATGACAGCCTTATTAGTCCCAGCCTGACAGGATCAAGGACGTTTTTGGCAGGCAGCTGTGGGAACTTGCCAAAGTTGCCAGTCACCTTGAATCGTCCACTTTTGTCTGTCATGAGCAGCGGGACTGCTCAAGCACTACCTCAACTCTTGTCTTCATGCAGGTGGAAAATATCCTCTTGAACGACCAAGGGAACTATGTGCTGTGTGATTTTGGAAGTGCCACCCACAAAGTGCTGCACCCACTTAAAGATGGCGTGACTGCTGTGGAGGACGAAATTAAGAGGTAAGCCCAGGGTCGTGAAAATGTTGAAGTGTTTAACATCAGCAATCAGATTAAGATCAGAAATGGTTTCCTCTCATGCGAGCAGTTTGGTTATGAGGATCAGCTGCCTATAGAAGTGAATAGAATCGCTTTTTACTATCCAGGTTGTTTTACTATTCAGAGTGTTTTCACAAATAAAAAAATATATATCTTGCATGATTTTCTATCTAGTTTCTTTAAATACATTAATCTGTATTGTAATGCATTTATGCATCCACAATCATAATAGTGTAGCACAGTGACCTCTGAGTTATTGGCACATAAAAAAATAAAGAAGTTTTTAAAAGAAAAACTACAAAAAGTGGTATTTGGGACTCAAGTATGGTATTAGAACAAATGGACGAGGGTGAGTCAAAAATAATCTGTATTCTTCGGATAATCCGTAGAATTCATTTTAATCAGCTTTTAGAAAAGACAAATTACATCATTACATCATAATCTCCTTGCTTTTCACTACACTTTGTCTATCCGTCAATAAGCTTTCATATTCCCTCATTAAAAAGTGAATGAATGCAAATGCCACGAATGCAGCTCTATCGTCACTTCCTGATTGTCTATCGTCAATCCATGTTTTATCACCAGTAAAGATTCTCTTTAAGAAACTTTCACCTTCCTTAAATATCGGTCCCAATTTTGTTTGCAGATATCCAAACGCTTCTGCTCTTCTGTGGGTTGTTTAGGCACTAGGTATACCTTCAGACCAAAAAAAAAACCAATCACTTTACGCTGCTCTTCTTTCATGCAAATCACGAGCATGAAAGGCATCTATTTTTGCTCACAACGCAGTTAAGAATGAACTGATGTAACAGGTTCACACCTGCACAGCAGTGACTGGGGAGACAGTAGCCTTGGACTAAAAGCGCTGATATGACAGTTCAGCCAACAGAGGTTTTAATATAACCGAAGTGCGAATCTTTTTTGACTTACCTTTGTGTTTTTTTGAATAGTGATGTTTTTTTTACGCTACAAAATTACGCCATTACAATTAATCCTTTCTCTGCTGTGGAGAAGATAAGATTGCTGTAATGTCTGACAAGATTTCAAGCTCTGTACCCAAGATTATATATTTCCAAGTTTATATTTTTAGGTCTGCATTAGCTTTTTAGTTTAGATTGCAACTTGACGACAGAATTTGGAAGCTAGACTTAAAACAAACATTAATTGTGTTACTTTAATAACTTCCATGCTGATTTCTAAGCATGTAGGGTCTCGTTGTCTTGTTGAATGGGTGAAATAGGGCTAAGCCTGATCCTCTTGGCTGAGATAACCAGGTTTTAAGCTGGGTAAGGAAAATGCTGACTTTATGATGTCATCAATATTTGGGGAAAAAAAGAAAACAGCCACATGACTCTAAAGCATCAATAATTTATGATTATACTTTCCTCAGAGTGAAAGTTACGTAATTTATAAGGAGTTGCTGTCCTGGTGGGGAACAGAAACTAGTACGAACCTTTGATCCTGTCTTTTGTGTGTGCAGGTACACAACCCTGTCATATCGAGCCCCAGAGATGATTAACTTGTACCAAGGGAAAGCCATCACAACCAAGGCTGATATCTGGGTAGGTACACATACACGCGCTCATTCCCGCCCACTCAAATCCGCGCACACAAGCATGCACGCACGCATACACACACATAAACCACATACCCATCCCCCCTTTTTTTGTCCTTTGGTGTATGTGGCTTGCATGAACTCATTGTTATGCTAAGGATCTGGTTTGGCCAGGCAGATGAAACGAACCTAGAGGCCAAACCGGTTTCTTTCAGGAATGAGTTTTGTAATGGGGAAGGATTTCCTTAAGAGGATTGCTGTTATTTTTCTGTTTATTCCCTGGACATTAAAAAAAAAAAAAAACATATCCAATATCCAAAAGAATCCAAATGTGGAAGAGGAGTCTTAACAGCAACTGAGTTTCTTTTATTTATGTATAGTTTATTTATAGTATGTGAGGTGTTGTTTCTAGTTTAACACAGCCTGGCAGTTTGTATTGTGTCTTTTGTTTTTATGATTAGGATCTGCAGTGCTGTTTGCTGCTGCTGTTTATTTTGGTTTATGAATTCCAAAACACCCTGTGTACAATCTCAGTAATTCACAATGTAAACTTTTTTAATTTTTTTAATTTATGCATGAGGAGAAATATGTCTGAACTAACATTTACATTTTATTTGTAGTCATTCATCACTTATGTTACACCCAAGTGATTAATTTAAAAGTATTAGTTCACGAAATAGTCATGAGACTGAGGACATGTACAGAATCTAAGTAGTAGTAATAGGACTTCCTTGAGAAGTTCAAATAAAGGTGGAAGAGTAAAAGCAGAGAAGGAAAGGATATTTCCTGGTCTCACTCTAAATATAGATGTAATGGCTTAAGTTCTTCCTCTTCTGCATGATGTGAGGGATAGAGAGATTTATCTATTTTTTTTTTCTTAACCAAGGAAACAGGGGTGTAAGAATATACAAGAATAAATCACTCAAGCTGAATGGATTACAATGGACCAACCTTTTCACTGCCTCAGCTTTGTAGTAATTATTTAAAAAGCAGGCATATATAAGCAGAGTGTCGATGTTTCCTGTCAGTTATTGCTTTGTGTTAAAAATAGAAAGAATTGTGCACAAGTTCATCGACAATGTTGACACATGCTTGTTCGTTTCCTTGCAGTGCTCATCAGCGTGCAGGTTGTCACGTCTCGTCTCTTATTTGTTTTGGTGCAATTATGAACGAGTTTACATTTCACGTTCTCTACCTTTCTTAGGCACTTGGATGCTTGTTGTACAAGCTGTGTTTCTTCACACTTCCATTTGGGGAGAGTCAGGTCGCCATATGTGACGGAATCTTCAGCGTTCCAGACAGCTCAAAGTTTTCCTTCAAACTGCACTGCTTAATTAGTAAGTGCCAGCGCATTGTCTGTCAAATCATATCTCGTTCACGCAGATCTGCTTTTCTGAACCTCATCCACATCTGGTAAAAAGGAAGGAGCTACATTAAAACAGCTGCTTCACTGATGAGGATCAGACCTCAGTGAGATGTTTACTTTTGTTGTACTGCCACCTCCTGGTAGTGATCAAACATTGTAGATTTTTTTTTACTCTGTAGTTATTCATTCACAAATCCTTCCATTCACATTTTCTTTGAACAACTTAACAACCAGGGGAAAAATTCTTTAAAAACCGTATAAGTTTTGGGAAACAAAACAAGCTTCCAATACAAAACTAAAGGCAAACCAAGTGTAGATAGGTAGATGGATAGGTAGATGGATAGGTAGGTAGGTAGGTAGGTAGATAGATAGATAGATAGATAGATAGATAGATACTTTATTGATCCTGAAGGAAATTTCAGATATCCAGCAGCAATAAACAGTAACACAGACAGGTTGTAGATGTGATTGCACATTGTATATCTTACATACAGTCAGTATACACAGGGTAATGTGTGACCTGACTAGAAGTTACTAGTGCAATGCTAGAACAAAAACTACAAAATATATAGGAAGCATATAAATAAAGAATATAAATCACAAAAAAACTAATAAGAGAAATGAGGTTAATTGCAGTGCAGCTACTAATGTGCAGTTTTATGTGTGAAAAAGTGACAGTGCAAAAAGTATTAATTGTTCAAATACTTGTTCAAGTAATTGTGCAAAGAGCAGCACAGCATTACGGTTCTCACTCAGGTTTATGTGAACGCTGGTGTTTTATTTTTTACACTTGTAGGATATATGTTGGAGCCTGATCCAGAGAAAAGACCAGACATCTATCAAGTCTCTTACTTTGCCTTTAGACTTGCTGGAAAGGAGTGTCCCGTGCCAAATCTATTTGTGGGTTCTGTCACCATAATATACAAATATATTTGTCATAATTGCAGTGTTGCTTAAACTCTTTTTAATGATTTGATTGAATGAATATTTGGGTTCTGTTCTTCAGAATTCCCCCCTTCCCACATCACTACCAGAGCCACTAACAGCCAGTGACATCGCTGCTAAGAAGAGCCAGACAAAAGCCAGGTATTTGAAATTGTACACAATGATTCAGATTTTTTTTTTCCTTTTACAAGAAAATGGATAAACTCACGACAAAAAGTTAGAGATCCTATAGTTCCATGTGCACTATAAAAAAGGCAGCAGTGACCACTTTCATTTATCATAAAAGATAAACAGTTTTGTGCTGAGTGTGTGTATAATTATTATTATTATTATTATTATTATTATTATTATTTTAATTTTTTTTGCAGAATAACAGATTCCGTCGGTCCCACGGAAACCTCTATTGCTCCAAGGCAAAGGCCAAAAGCAGCCAACAGCAATGTGCTGCCCCTGCCCAACACTGTAACACCTGTGAAAATGAACGCCCCTCCAGGAACAGTCAGCAACGGACAGAAACGTATGTCTTTGTTTTCCATTTCTTTCTTTTTTTTTTATTTGTCCAGTACCCATACTCAGTCTAAGTGTTGGACTCCTGTTCAGCAAAAATCTAACTTTTTTCCACAACATGTGAACTGAAGGTAGCGTTTAGCTTTAGACTCTCACAATCTGTGTGTGTGGTTTCGTTTCAGCCCAAGGAAACGGGCAGCAGGCAGCTGTGCAGGTGCAGAGCAGCAATCAGCACAACCGCGTGTTACAGCAGCTGCAGCCTGGGGACCTGAGACTGCAACAACTGCACCATCAACAACAACAACAACCACCACAACCACAACATAACCTGCACCACCAGCAACAAGTCAGTCCACAGCAGCTGCAGTACATGCAGGTAATTGATTGGGTAAATTACTGTTGGCACAAGACAACTTTAGCCACAGTAAAACATTTGAACGGTGCAAACTTTTTGAAGAAGGCCAGACACCTGATCCTTAAAGATAGGAAAAGGGATTCCGCCACTTGCAGAAGAAGTGGAAACTTACACGTAATCATTCATGAACACCATTTTCACGTTAATGGAACTCGCTTGGGAGACCTTGCCACAATCCCCCATACAGTCCTGACCTCACTTCAAGCCATTTTTACATTAAAGGAGTTCCTGGGAGGCCAGCATTTCAGACGTGAAGCTGGAAATCCAATCATGGCTCCAATCATTAGTGTAGCAGGAAATTATATAGAGAAATAAAGGAAGTCTTCACCATTTGTACATTAAAATTTTCATTTCGAGACTAACATATTTGAAGCTAACCTGTGCTACTGATTCCAATCCCAGCTAAACTACACACATCAGTTGAGGATGTGATCTGAATTTTGCTAGGAAGTACTCTGACCACAGTTCAGCACATTAATTATTATATCTATAACAGTGTAGCATAACTGAAAAAGTGAAGCACATGTTATTTTTTTTTATTATCACAGCTCATAGCTAAAACTGCGTTGTGGATTCATTATCAGACATGCCTCTCAATCTGTCATGTAAACATGACGGCTGCACTTATTTTTGGAGCATCAAGATTAAAAAATAAAATAAGCTTGTATGACACCAGATTTTATTAAATTGCTTTCTCTCTCTCTCTTTTACTGTAGAAGCCATGTTTGAAAATGTATTGGCAATTATTCAACATATATATGATATGATCTGTGATTTTTCACACGTACTTGCTGGGCCGCATTTTGCAGAGCATCCTGCTGAACGCACTTGGCTCCTGGTGCTAGTTATCAAAGAGTTATTATGATCTGTAAATATAGCAGTGTGTCAGTGGCTTTGTGTGACAGTATAGCTTTTAGAGTGATGCTGTTGATTTATAAAGAAAAGGAAAAAAAACTTTTTGTGAGCGTCACATACAATGGTGTAAGTGCTTTAGGCGCATATATGAGAGAGGTGTCGGTATATGAAGATACATTTTAATAATGCTTGTTTGTTGTTGAATAAGTATTTGAGAATGCATGTAGAATTTGTGGTTTCAGCGCCTTATGTTTGATTCTTTTTATTTTAATTGATAAATGTAGTGGAGTTGATTTGCAGCACAGCATTTTGTGTTTAGAAATATTTTAGTGGGAAAGCAACAACAAAGACATGAGGCAAGAACAATGGTGCCAAATACTTGTGCCAGTTTTTGAGAGTGCCAGTGCACAGTGCATACAGTATAACCTGAAACATGGCAGAATTATTCCTCTGTATTTTTAGTTCCACAGTTCCACAAGTATTTTTCTGTATACACACTCTGTTACTAAAAGTACGAGCAGGATTGCTTATCACGCAGTTACATTACATTTTCCCTTCACTGGATCCAACATCAAACATCTCAAACATTTTCAAGAAAGTCAAATGCCTCTGTGAACAAACCAAAGAACTGGAGTGTCCTACACAGAGCCCTGACCTCAACCCCACTTAACACCCTTGGGATGACTGCTGGCTTCATTCCAGGCCTTCTAAAACATCCGTGCTGACCTCTTGTGTCTGAACTTCCTAGAATCCCCACATGAACCATCCAAAAACTAGTATAACGACTTGCAAGTAGAGTGGAGGTTATTATAACAGCAATGAGGGTCTAAATCTGGAAATTACATAAATGTTCACAAACGTTTGGCCATGTATATGGGTGCTTCTCAATAGATTAGTAATTTTAGAATAGAAGTTGATTTATTTTTAGTAATTCAATTCAAAAAGTGAAACTCGTATAGTATATAGATTCATTACACACAGACTGATATATTTCCAGTGTTTGAGTTAATGAAAACCCAGTAAACCAGAAAATAGTGATGGTAAGTGACATTTTAGTGACTCGGTTCTTTGAAACTCAAAGGTTTTTAAAAGTATTAAATTTTTTAAATCATGTATATCTGCTTTGTGATGATGTCCATTAATAAAAGCA
>JAOTRS010000028.1:7227219-7238456 GCA_028565755.1 Dinotopterus cunningtoni | reverse complement strand
AACAATGCTTAAAAAGTACAACAAATATCAGGGAAAAAGAAGGTACATCTTAAAAAGCTTAAATATTTCATTTCTGTAGTAAAATACACACGGCATATTAATACAAAAGAAAGAAATAAAAATGCATTTTACTGAGGTCCCAGTGTCTATTATAGCTTGTCATACCCTTAAAAAAAATTAGTACCACAGTATTTTAGTGCTACAATGAACCTTGTGTAACATACATTATCGACTGCATTACATTTTCATAAGTTTGCACCTTGTCCCTGTCAGATTTTTACAAATACTAAGTAAATTATTTAAAAAGTAAGTAATAATGTTAACTTCCCCAAATTTAAATTGCATTGTTCGTTTTATTAGTCGTGATGTTTCTAGTCACTGTTGGAGCATGAACTCTTTGGTATGATATCCAAATACCACTGGGTAGTTTGCTAATGCCAAAAAAAAACCTAATTCAGATTCACAAGAAAATTCTTTAAATATTAACTACAAACATTTTCATGTATATTCTCTTCTATTCCACATTAAAGGAACAGACTCATCATTCCTCAACTACATGATGATAAGCAGATGATAAGTTTACTGTTTATCATTCATCATGATCCAGCTCTAAGGTTGCAGCTTGACTAATGAATACTGCCATTAAACATGGTTGTGTTTTAGTAAAAGTACTTCCTACCTCAAATTTACAGTAGTGCATGGTCCTACGGTTCACTTTAAAACTAAAGCGCATAGGATGAAATTTCTAGGCACTTCTACAATATTTACAAAAAAACAAAAACACAGCAAATTGTTTAACATGTAAGAGAGCCAATACATTTGAAATTTACTATTGACTCGCATAGTGATTGAAATGACCTGTTAGCATCAGCAACAGAATGTGATAATTAAAAAATTAGAAAAAAAAACAAGCTGTGCGTTAAACAAAGTCCCTCTTTTATGATTCATATTCCAGTTTTGATGCCTTCTCGGAGCTGATCATTCTGCCCTAAGCAGGCTGGAGGTAGTCAGGGCACGGGTGTGTATGCCTGTAGTTGGTGATAAACAGTGCAGACTGATGCCACCAGTAGAACATGAGCACCACCAATATGTGCCATATCTGGTGGCTGGAGCCGATGTAGTTCAGCTGACCTGTAGGACATATGTCATTACGTCAAATATCACTAACCTATATTTGTCTCTAACTTTGCCCTTTTATTCGTAATATAATTATATATCACGTTAAGCCACCTAGAGATGATCAACATTTCACAAATTTGATACTTCCGTTTCTCTTCTAGCATTTCTTCACTGAGAACTTTCTAAACGTCATGACGTTTTCCATTAAGGACATTTTTGTGACACTTAGAGAACAAATATCAGTGTCTTCTAATAGTCAGGACGTTTTCCATCACATGAAAGTCTTCAGGACAGACAAGTTCACACTTTATTAAACTTACTACACACTGTATTAACTTACGAAAAAGAGAACATGTCTGCTGAGGAAGCACATGATAATTTGGGAAGTGTTGGTTAAGACGTTTACTCAGGGTGGTAATGTTTGCCCTTTAGGCCACATTATTGTTTATCCTGCTGTATTTTTATGTGATAAATACAATGCCATATTTTGTTTGGACAAAATGCACATGAATGATGAATATTCAGGGATTGACTTTACCTGGAAAGTAGCGCTCTGGAACTTTAGAAATATAAAAGATGAAGGCAAGTGCAGCAAGAAAATACATTATCAGGACTCTAGGAAGAAAGCCCTAAAAAAAAAAAACAATAATAAGCATTAATTATATTGCAATAAAATAGTAATGTCATAACCACTTTGTAAAACTGTAACAGGCACAATGGATAGTGTGTGTTCAGTAAAGTGTCTACTACAGGTAGGCCCCAACTTACGAACAAGTTCCGTTCCGGGAGCACGTTCGTAAATCTAATTTGTTCTCAGGTCTGACAAAGTGAGTTTTTGACACGCATATATAATGTAAAGCATACCGATCCACTTGACTAAATCTCTGTCCTCTTTCTCCAAACTGCCATCAAGTGAACAAAAATCTTAACCGTGCTTAAGAAAATCTAACAGCGTTTTTGTCTGTGCTTTTAAATCGCGAGGGGAATCCCGGATGCTATTTTGTCTCAGAGCTGTTTTCCACTGTATTGGACTGTGAACTTCGTTTTGTTGAGGATTTTTCCGAAATTAGGATTATTCATCATCAGGAGACCTTTACAGGACAGTCATTTTCCATCATCTTGCTCCCGGACTGATTCATTGAAACCGGTGAGGCAGACTCATTTCTACCGCACACATACCGGACTTTAGACATTTTATACATTCACTTACACACTAAAAATATTGTATATAATAGTAAATATTGGTATCTGGTGCACTGCAGCGTGTATTTTTTGTGTACAATACACGTAAGCTACTTGCGTAATTGAACGAGAAGTAGAACAACGGTCTGTTCGCATCTGCGGAAATTCGTAACTCAAATGTTCGTTAGTTGGGGACTAACTGTACTTCTTTATTATATTACTTCTTGATTATTGTCTTTTTACAATGTGAGCGTCAAGGAGTCACTATCTCATGTTATATTTCTTGTAAGTAAATTTTACAATTACCATAAAGGTCGTTCTAACTCGGATTGTATTGCCACACCTGCCGCTTCTGCTGCTTATACGCACCTGCACTAGTTCTGAGCTGAAACCTCCGCTAAGCCACATCCAGTGCATGGTAGGGATGAGGCCATAGGCCACTACAGAGCAGAAGATGACCGAGCGCAGCTTCAGCCACTTCTTAGTCAAGTAAAGAGGGTGTATCTGGGCAAAGAACTCCGCTAGCGTCATCGCCAGGACCATAACCAGGTACACCTGCCGCCAATACTGAAAAACATAAGAGAGCAAAGAAAAATGTGAAAGATAAGATGGCACAGGACTACTGCTAGAAATGATCTACAGCGGAAAAGAATCACAGTTCAAGGATCTTGTCACTTGGTTAGCGCTGTTCAGGAGCAGAGTGGTGGTCAAATTGCTGACTGTTACAGATAACGTGTCCCACAACCTCTGTGGTAAATGTGCATCGTTTGGTTCCTGACATTAATCTACTCCCATCTGAAGTTTGATAAGTATGTATGCATCCATTGCGCCCTGAATTAACTTCTTTTTGGAAGTATAGCACAGCACTAAAGCCTAAATAAACTTCCTTGATTGCTGGATAGAGAAAATGATTGTGAGAAAATGTAAGAGAGAGAGAGACAGAAAGAAAACAGTCTCTCTTTCTCTTGGGGGACTTGGCTGATTGAGTAGTCACCCAAAAAGCAGAGCTAAACACTTGGCAGGGGTAGAGTGGAGATGGCTCACCCACGTGTGTGAATGTCATATGGTGGGGAACAGGAGTGACAGAGCGGGTCCTCGAACATGGCCATCTGCTTTGGGCTGGAGCAGATTTCCGCCGCATTCTGGGGCACAATAAGCCAGCACTTCCAATATGTGGGGGGAGGGAGTGTGCCGCGTGTGTGCGTGCGCGCAGAGCGACGTGGCCAATCGCGGCGGCCCTCCGCAAAGAGCAAGTGGGAGTTGGGGGGTGGGAGGACGAGAGTGAGCAGCCTGCTCAGGATGTTCTGGATCCAAGTTTCTCTGAAAGCTCTCTGCTCGTCGCTTGCTCGAGACAAAGGATACTCTGTTCGTAGCCAAATCTCTTTTAGTCAAGTAGTACTTTATAGGAGAAACTCAAAGATGAATTTAACAGATCTAGCATCACAGAGCTATTACACATCATGTATACAAATAATATATTATAGTATTGTACATAGACAAAAAAAAAAAATACAATAAAAACCTTTACATTTCACCAGGTACAGCACGACACACACGGTTTCCTACGCAAAGGCGTGAACTCTTGCTCTGTATCTGTTGCACAGGTACTGTATGCCCACAACAAAAGCAGGCCGACCATCTGCTACTACACCGCTTTGGGACGATGCTTCTCAGGCCAACTAATTAATCTACCCCGGTCTGAATCTCACCCCGCATACACACACACACACACACACACCGCAGGCACAGTGTAAACACTCATCTTTTCATGTCAATCACATGGGACAGTTTACTTCCGTGTGAATTGGATTCAAGCTAAATGCTAATGACTGAAAGCAACTTCGTGGTAGCACCCCTTTTCCAGGCCAGATACATAAGACACGAAGAAGTGAAATTAATCCAATTAACATTTTAACTAACAGATGAAAATACAAATTGTTCAGGCAGTAAGTGTTTAAGTGACTTGTCCACGGGATTAAGAACTGACAGTGTAGCAAAGTGTGTGTATAGTAATGCCATAATACAATGCTTTAATTTTGTGAAAGTTTTACGTCTTCACTCCTCTCTTATTACCACAATCTTTTTTGAAGTTCTGTGAGTTCTGTGCGATTTCTTCCTGGCAGGTGAGAACACAGGAATTTGCACTGGAGTTTACATAAACTCAACAGGAAAAGTAAGAAACTTTTTTCACATTCAGTCTGAGGGCTCCATTCAACTTCTTATTTACGCTGCCAGTCAAAAGTTTGGACACACCTTCTCATTCCATGGTCTTTTCTGATTCTACCTTTCTACACTGTAAAATATGCTGAAGGCATGCAAAATATACAATAACCTCCTCTGAACAGTTGATATCAAGATGTTTTTGCTCTGTAAAGCTTTCATAACAGCTCTAATCTGAGGTGCTGTTTGTTGTTCTAGAACGTAAACAAAAATCATTCAATTAGAATGCGTGTCCAAACTTTTGACTGGTCCTGTATATCTATAGCTACTGTATGTCGCAAGCAAAATCATTGTGGTGCATTAAAAGCAGCACTCCTGCTGTCACCAGTTCTACCCTGAAACAGAGATCCATCTTATATTATACCATGTTCATGCTGTTGGTTAAGTAAACAGTGTATAAAATATAAAAATCCACATCATGGTCCTCTCAAACATCCATACCCAGATGTACATAGTGATACATACATTATTGCAGTAGAAGGCATAGAAGACACCTGGGACGTAGCAGCCCAACGTCCCGATCGAGATCCCTGCGTAGTCCAGTGCCATCCAGCGCCGGCTGGTTTTCTCAGAGCGGTGACAGCAGAACAGGTGATATCCCACTGAGCACAGCATGCACACCTAAACAAACCAGACTCCATGTTTAGACTTCATGCAGGCCACTTAAAAATAAAGATATTCAACAGGCCAATTTCATGTTTTCAAACAAGCGCCCACCCAATTGTGAATTGCAACTGCAATATGGATCGCCCACAGGTCTGCGCCTTCTGAGGTCATTCAATTATGCGATTATCTTAAGCCTACCTAGCGTACACACAGTTCCATACGAACTGTGATGCCATTTTTCTCCCTCTGATTATTCTGGCATGATGTTTAAAGTGTATGTTCTGGGAATTAGCACAGACTCTAAGCTAGATCCTTATGGCTGAGAGTGTAACTGCCAAAGCGGGAGGCAGCTCGACACCTGAAAATAGAAATATGGCAAACTAACAACTACAAGCATTAGATTAGTCGACATCAAAAAGGTGATAAATTGAATATAACGTGTTGTGCAACTTGGCCATGACATACTTAACACACTCAAAGGAGAAATTTTAAACTGTCTGAATCAAGCAAGGACTCTGTACGATACTACGGCATATATGTAGGGCTGAAACGATTCTTCGAGTAACCTGAGTAATTCGATTACAAAAAATGATCGAGGCAAAATCTTCTGACTCAAAGCTTCTTTTAATTAATTTTAAAAGCTTGCATTATGTTTTTGCGCAATTATTGGTTTGGCGTGACACAGCGTGCCTAAACACCGGCGAAGAAGAAGCGCTTACGTCACCCACAAAGTGGAAGAAGACGCGACCAGTTAGCTGTGTATTGATTTGAGGGAGCGTTCAGTTGCGGGCTGCAAAATGGAAGGGAGCGATAAAATTATTTTAAAATTCATTTTAATGTGTGCCTTAGTTTTTTTGATACTTAAAGTCATTTGAAATCTTTTTTTTTTTTTAGTTTAGACAATGTTTATTTTTGATAAAATGCTATATGCATTTAAAAAATGAAAGTTGATTTTTCTAAAAAGAAAACCAATGAATCTTTGTTTCTCTTTTATATTTTACATTGCTGTTTAATTAAGCAAAAGTACATTTTATCCGATTACTCGATTAATTGATTAATTTTTTGGTAGAATACTCAATTACTTGTATGTACATGTATTAGTGTCTTCGTTGCACAAAATGGATTCATCACAGAGCACATGTACACCAAAAGTAAATAAACGCACCTGGAAGCAGAAGAGGGATATAGAGTAGATTACATAATCTTCTCTGGAGGCCCCGACCATAGGCAGCACGGCCACCATGTCGTACACACCCAGCGAGAAGAACAGGAAGAACCCGAGCAGGTGACTCCAAATGTTCACAGTCTCATTGGAAAGAATGAAAAGACTAGAAAGAGAGCGGGATTATCAGCAAGCGACAAAATTATTTTATTTAAACAGCGTTTGAATTATTTAACATAAGTGTGATGTTAAGATTTTACATTTCAGCAAGAACTGATGAAGCCATGAAGAGAGGCATTAAACATCTTCAGAATCCAGTGATCTTCAGCTATGCTACCTTCAAATGCTCAGTCAACTAACTGTCTTATTTTCTACCAAGTCATAGAATTTAAAGCAGGAGTCAGCGATTTTAATGCAATACACTTTTTGTCATGTTCAGCAGATATCTCTTCATGGTCTGTTAGCGGTCAGCTCTATTTGTGGGCTGAGAAAATTTCCAGTGTTTATACACAGCACTAACTCAAAGAATTCGGAAACGGACAAAGAGGAACAGACCGCACCACACAACACTACTTCAGTCAATCATGCTAGATATTTTATATTAATATTGGTCACTAAGTGTAACTGACTTGGCACACTGGAGTAATTATTTGGTTGCTGGGTTCAACTATCAACAATCAATCTCCAATATCAGCCAAATAATATCTTTTTAATATTATAGCCTTTTTTTTTAGTCTGGTGCATCTGTGATCAATGTAAAGCAATCCAATACTGGGCTTTGATACTGAAACATTAACACAAGGGCCGTTCAAGTGAAACCAGGACTGTTGATTGTGCAAAATAACAGCACAATTATGAGAGTTTAAACTCCCTTTATTTCCCTATATAATCCCCTGCTACACTTATGCACTCCTCCCAGTGTTTCATTAGTGCTCAAATACCATCAAGGTAGAAGGTTTTCCCAAGTACGCTGGAGCCATAATCAGACTGCATGTTTCAAGTCTGAAACACTGGTCTCCCAGAAACTCCTTTAATGGCACAAAAAATGGAAATGGCTTAGAGAGAGATTAGACCCGTATGGAGGATGGGGCAATAAGTCCCAGCCGAGTTCCTGTAAGTGCAAGTGGTGTTCGTGAACGATCGTGTATACAGTTTTCATAGAGATAGATGTGTCTCTTTAAACTTTCATGGGAACAACTGCAGTGGGCTCTGAGCCACCTCGGCCATAATCGTCATTCCCACACATATGACCTTTAAAATGTTTGCATCATTCAAATGTTTTACTGCGACTAAGAGTCTCATCACCATCTGTGCTTAAAGTCTTCTGTAAATGTCAGTCGGGTTTACACCTTCATTTACGAGAAATGTCATCTCAAGTCCCTGGTTGACTTGAACGCCCCATGTAGACCAGATTTTCCAAGCTGATGTTAAGACCTCTTTTATGTCATGAACATGTGTTAGTAGTTGTGTGAGTTTTGCATCACAAATTACAAATCGCAAGTTTTGACAGCGTACTGCGCATGCGTCAAACTGTGGGCGCGTCTTAAATCGACCGCTGGACAAAATTTAATGAAACTAATGCAGAACTTATATCTGCCTGATGTTTAACCTGCACCATAAGTAAAATCAAAATGTTAAGTCAAAACGATGTTATGGATAGTTATGTGCCAGATTTAATAATCTACTTTTTAATAAGCTACTACAACGCTACTTGCTCAATGTAAACAAACACTTGCGTCAATAGATATTAATTAGAAAATCAAAACTGAATATTTTTACTGGGATTGCTTAACATTTTCACCGCTGAAATAACAGCGCTGATGTGATACAAGTGAATTTTAACACGCTGGAGTCGTTTTAAGACAAAATCTTTGTCCGCTCTAGTTTTTCGAATTTCTCATCTGTGATTCACGTTCGGATTAGCGAGCAGGGAGAGTATTTGCCTGACGACGAAAGAAGTACAACTTAGTGTAAACAAGGCACAAGATACTCAACCTTAGAAAGTTTGATTTCTTTGTATTAATAAGTTCGGCAGAGAGTTCTGCCGTACAGAAAGACAGGCAGACATGTACATGGACTTCAAATTGCTATAAATCACATTAAAGCTGATCAGCTTATTTTTAGCTTTAACCTTTTAACTCTTACAAACTAGTTAACCCTATAAATGTGAATGATCCAACATTACCCTGACCCTGGTACTACTGAGCATGACTGAATGAATGCTTCGTTGTAGTGTTATAGACACATCTCTTACCTTTTAATACACAGTCTAGAGGTGAGGTAAGCTCTGTAGCCATCAGTGATGTATGGATTTTCCCTCAGAAACCCTGGCACTTGCTCATATGTGTAGAGTCTGATTCCTCTGGGCACAAGCACAGGCCAGTACTGATAGCTGCCCAGCTCTATGTACTGGGTATTCTTCAGCACTTTTGCCGAAGGCATCATGAATAAACACAGTTACACGACATAGAGCTGAAACACAAAATCAAGTCATGAAGTTAACAAACAGACAAGTTTCTTTGTTAATGCCACGTATTCAGCTAACTAGTTAAGGTAGCTAAGTCAGAGCTAGCATAACCAACGTTGGTTAAGATTACCACCAAAGCATTTATTATTAAAAACGACATTATTGCTCCATCAAAATCAACAGGATATATTAAATAAAATCCTTAGTTATTATTACTAACACTAAATACAATATGCATTTCGATATTGCTAAGCTAGGTTATAAAAATTCAACCATTTTCGGCAAACACCTAGTTTTCAATGAGTCTTGTAAAGCTAACGTTCCCTTAACATCCTATATAGAAATAAAGACATAAACCTAAGGTGTTTGTTTATGTTATAAGAGTTAAACACTTACTATTCATGGTTAAATTAATCCCGCACTATAACGTTTAATAACAAACCGAACAAAGCTAGCTTGCTAATCAAGCGATAGTAGCTAGTCTAGAGCTAGCATTTATGAAGAGAGCTAGTTTATAGGGGTTTTGTTAAACACAAACTATACCATCCTTACCTTATAATTTGTTTACTTACCACTAAATCAGCTAAATATGTGTACCAAGCAGTCCATTTGTATATATCAGCGTGTAGCTCGTTAACACAGACCTAACCCTTACCCTGTCTGATAGCTAACCTCAACATTGCTAGCTAACAGGCTAACTCAGCTGTGTGAATACAGCAGTAGGCTAAACCACAGACCTGTGTGTGTGTGTGTGTGTGTGTGTGTGTAAATACAATGCACAGTCTAAACTGGTCATATTCATTACTCAGACAATTCTTATAAAGCTAATTTCATCCGTTGTATAATTTTGGCCTGGTCTGTCTGTAGTAGGTCTGCAGAACTTACTAGAACAACAACAACAAAACTACAAGATATGTAAGAAGCATATAAATAAAGCATATAAATCACAAGTTGTTATTTTTTTTTTTAAAGGAACTAAGTGAAATGAAGTTAACTGCAGTGCAACCTTGATGTGCAATTTTATGTTTGACAAAGTAACAAAAGTGCAAATAGTATTAAATGTGCAAAGAACTTAGTAATTGTGCAACGAAAAGCATGAAAGTGACAATGAAACCGAGTATGTGCGTAATAGCAAAATGAGCAGACCCTGAAGCTAACAGATGAGAAAGTTATGCATGTAGCATTGTGATCTACAGTATATAGCGGATGAGCCTTAAGCCTAGATCTTCCAGTCCACCCTCCCATTCCCCTTTAGAGAGGTTTGGAGAGCCGACTGTCTCTGGGGATAAAGGATTTCCTTAGTATGTCAGTTGAGCATTAAACACACTCTTTTGATTGTGCGGTCAGGGCTGGCCATGATGGACAGCATTTTATTTAATGTCCTCCTCTCTATGACTTTCTTGAGAAAGCTCAGCTCCAAGCCAATCACTGAACTAGCTTATCTGACCACCTTGCCCAGGCACATGGCATCCCTGCTTCTAAGGCTACTTCCCCAGCACACTACTGCATAAAGTGTATGCTGGCTATGACCGATTGCTTTACAGATGTTAAAAAATCCTAGTCTCCTCATGAAGAACAGATAGTCAGTGTTCACTGACCAGTTCACTTTGTCATTTAGGTGTAGCCTCAGGTATCTGTATGATCTCAACATCCACTCCATGCATGGAGACGGGTAACAGAGGAGATCAGGACCTGTGGAACTCCTGTGCTGCTGAATATGATTTCTTATGACATTACTTTGCCAAGTTAATTAGTAGTAAACACTGCCATGCAGAAGGCCCGGGTTCGATTCCCAGTCAGTGCCCAAACCCCAGCCACTGGACGCAGTGCCAAAATGGGAGGGTTGCATCAGGAAGGCCATCCAGCGTAAAAACCTGTGCCAAGCTTGAATGTGCGGACTGGATTGTCCGCTGTGGCAACCCCTTGCCGGGAGCAGCCCAAAGACCAACAACAACAAACACCTCAGGCTTCCACATCCTATTACACCACATGGCCAAATGTATGTGGACACCACATATGCGATTCTTCCCCAAAATTTGGTCCCAGTGTTGGAAGCACATGACTGTCTAGGATAGCAATTCCTTTTATTTATTTATTTTTTATTTTTTTACTGTGTTAACTCTACTACCTTCCTATGTTCTGTGCTGGCAACACAGCATAGGTCAATGATGATAAAATAATATATATGTACTCATATGGAAGCTTTGCCAATGTGTGTTAACGGGGAAGCTTTAGACATCAGATTGTGCATTTTTGTTTTCTCATATGAAAGCTATCATTACTTTTATAACATGCACATTTTACCACTGCCAGAAAATGGGAATTAGGTCACAAAAATGTAGAACTCTCAAAAGGAGCATATTATTATTATTATTATTATTATTATTATTATTAATAATATATTTTTGATAATAAAAAAAAAACAAACAAAAACGACCATAAAAACATGTTATCATGTTTATTTGTGACATTTCTTTACCT
>JAOTRS010000028.1:7184443-7202588 GCA_028565755.1 Dinotopterus cunningtoni | reverse complement strand
TCATCAGAGAAATTTCATTCATTCATCTCATTATTATCTAGACACATTTTTCTCATAATATTATTATTATTATTATTATTTTATTATGTTTAATTTTTTAATTTTTAATTTTTTATTATTTTTTAATGAATTTCTTTCATTTTTGGAAGGTGCTTTGAGACAATGACCATTGTTAAAAGCGCTATATAAATAAAATTGAATTGAAAAAAAAAAAAAAAAGTAGTTACTAAATAACTTACTTTGACAAGGCTGTCCAAAAACTTGAACATGCCCTCCCTTAAAATGTTGCTGCGTCAATCATCTTCTAAGCAGTGTTCTTGAAGATATGTGTGTAAAGCGGTGTGTGGGTTAACAGGGGCTGTCGCAGTAATGATGGATGCACTGGAGGCAGAGGTGCTCCCCACTGCATGCACTCTCAGACCCTCAGAGCCATGACATTTTGTATGTGATGGAAAGAATGACAAAAGGGAGATGAGAAGTTACCACTGCTATGTTCAAATCTGAACACAGAAAAGATATGCAAGTGAGAACGCAATTCGACGCATGCTCAATTTAGAGGTACAAAAAGTGGAAAATGGTTTTAAGGATTTATACTGTAGCAGAGTTGCACAGCTGAAAAAAAGAAGGCAATTATACTAATTATACATTTGGTACTTTGATGTCCAATAGTCATTAAAGATTCAATTGGGTCTGGAAAAATTAACAGAGCATTAATCAACATGCGTTAATTAGCTAATAACATGTTAATTAAATCAGGTATTTAAAGTTCAGAGACGTGTAATGCTTAGCGTAGCGTGGCGCCCTCAGTGCTCAGGTTCGACTGTCACGGGGTCTGGGACTGTAATGGCACATTAGAACGAAATAAAGCCTTCAATTAGAATGTAGCTTCGTTGTCCTTTTTGTGTCCTTTTCCAAACATGTGGTCCACGTCCTTCTCCACTGATCAATCACACAACAGAAAAAAAGAAAAAAAAAAGGCAATAAATGACCGTTTGATCGTCATTGCAGCTGGCCATTTAAACTGCCATATGCTCGCTGCTTCTTTTGACACAGGGATGTAAATACAAAGCGGCAAGCAGGATGGAGAATGGCAGAAAGCCAATACAAACGCATGTTCTTGAGCATCCCAATCAGTGAGTTATCTCGAGAGGGTGTGGGAGCTTTAATGTGAAATCAATAGGCCCTTGCAGAATAAAACGCTTGACCCGAAGTTCCAGTTTCTTCATCCTCACCTTATCTTGGTTTGTGAGTGAACCATGTGATAAAGGCTGTGTTTTATTTTCACACAGTGTGAAGACAAAGTGTGTTAATCATCTCAGGTAATTGTACTAATCTATAATTGCATCTGAATGAGACATTCAAGCATTTGAGGTCATTTTACAGTACCTACAGTAAAATGTGATGTGATTTGTCCAGGTGCACTGCTACAGTACGATGATGGTGTTCCTCAACAGGGATAGTATGAAATTATTTTGATTGATTTAAATATTATCAAGATTCCACTTTATCAGGAAATCCAGTTCCATTTTTGTAGATCTCCCAAAGATGACGCAATGGTACCAATGTCCCAATTCTCACTTCTTCCCGGCAATAGCTTTTGCACCACATGATGAGCTCTGAGTCGCCAAAGCCGATATTTCACCATCTTCCTTCGGTCACTTCTGTTGCAAGAGCCGCATCCACAGATCAATACTTTTGATGGAAGGCAATAATCGGCCCTATTAAGTGACAAAGGTTTACTCTGTAACAGCTGGGCTGGCGAGAGACCGGAGCTTGTCTGACTAATGAATCGTGAAACAATCAGGCAGTAGCCATTTGTGTTTAGATCTGTAAATATGGCGCGGTACAAGTGCCAGACCATCGCCGGAGCTCCAGCTGGGGCCACAGATGGTCTGGATTCAGAGTAGTGCTGGAGCCGTTAGCTTCTTCGGCCCACACCGCACCTCTGCTGTCGCTGAGTGACAACTTCACTTTCACACTAACTTCCTTGTATACCCTGCGCCAGGGAGCCAGGCTTTCTTAAAGTGGCTGACAGGTTCTCTGAGCGAGGGTGTCCCCAGAAGGATGCAAGGAGGGAGAGAGAGAGAAAGGAAGAACAGGAGACAGGGGAAAAAACAGCCGTGATGAAGAGCAATGTGATCTTGCTATTTAAAGACATGATCACCTAATTAACCTTGTAGGGCAATGACTAATTCGGACACGTCGCAGACTAGAACCATGGCAAGGTCTGCAATAAATCTCATTAAGTAGCTCTTTCTCAAACATTAACTGCCAGCCTGGAGCTTCACTTGCATTTGTGTATATATGATTGTGCATGGGTATTTTGTTTTTAAAAAAATGAAAATGTAGTATATACTCAGCTTATCAGCCTGAAAGGGCCAAGCAAATTCTAAAACATCTGAAAAGATGGATGACCACCATTTCTATTCCTCCACACAAATGATGGTGAAAGGAAATGGAACTTGTTTAGTCTAAGGAGGATGAAAGATGCATTAAAGATCAAAAAAACAAAAAAAGAGATGAAAGGGTGTATTTAAGGTATTTCCAAGGCAAATGATTTGCTGCTCACATCTGGAAGGATGACGATTTTGCCTGAAAGCTGCTCTATCACATGAAAGAGGTGTGCAGAAGGCGCTGAGATCTTGTGTAATAGATATTCACTGGTTGGTGAGCCATTTTTCTGATGCTTTTGTATAAAAAGAAACATTCCTGGTTTCATCAAAGGCATTGTTTAAGAGGAAGACTAATATTATAATGTGATTTTCTTCTCTAGAGTATGAATCAAACTCACCTGATATTCTAGTCCTGGAGTTGCCAATATATTTTAGCAGATGGTGTTAATATTAAAAAAATAATAATAAAAAATCTCCATATTTCTAAATACAAACCCACACAGCTTCAGTAACAGATACTCACTCCAGGCTTGTGCATTTATGTAACTCATTTAGCTGAAAGCTGTAAAATAACACATGATCCAATATATTGGTTCATTTTGGAAATAAAAATTAAAAAAGGAGAAGTAAAATTGAGGAAGAATATAACTAATCGGATGGTTAAAGGTTTTACTCAAATACCTATCCATGACAGTTTGCTCATGCTGGGATTTGAACCCATGATGCCCTGAACCACAACAATTAGCTCTATTCCCTTCATAAGGTACAGGATTATATGTTATGTTGTACAATGTATACGAGATATTAAAATGGTTTACTGTAAATATGTTTTACAGCTGTTTATAGCTTTACTATATAATTTGCAGCATTTTTTTTTTTTTTTTTTTACAATGTGAGACAAAAGTGGGAAATAGAAGAATGTTTATGGAATTAATTTTTTTAGTGGCTTGTGCAAATAAGAAAGGAAAAAAAAAGTCATGAATAAAACAGATTGTTTGTTTAAACATTTATTGTCCTAAGGTCAAGTTTAAAACTTGTGTATATTATCTGTTCATATCCTGTGGCACTAGTAAAACAAGGAAATGTGATGTGCCACTATACAGTATAACAAAATATAAATGATCGATTAAGTACTAAAAGTGAAGAATTTTCGCTGTTCATTCATGTTAGGTGTTTATCTAGACTTTTGCATGCCAGCTAGCTTATAAAACTGGGCTCTTAAAAATTGGTCAAAAAGCTGAAGATTTGGAAATCAATTATTTCTTTAACACACATAGATGAGGTACAGTAGTGAAAAAGTAGCCACTATATGCAGCCCTTTCTTTCATTTAAAGACTTCTACTGCTAAATGAAATGCTGAATTTGAAGAGACCATTTAGTTGGCACACACCAAGCATCAGGTGAAGCAATATTTATGGGCACGCAATGAATATGACCAGGTCAGCCGTTACATTCATTTCACATCAATAACAATACCAGCAGGAGACCTGCTGTCCTTGCCTTCCTCCGTCTTTCTCTCTCTCGCTCTCTCTCTCTCTCGCTCTCTTCATGAATACAGAACCTGGCCAATGAAACTTTTCACTGCGTTAACTGTTGTGACCCCACACGGCCAGGCAGAATGACTTAACTAAGCTGTCAGGTCTAATCAAGCCAATAAAAGGATCAGATAAATGTTTATTACATTGTGGGAAAAGATAATTTCTATCCTGAAATTGAAGATGACCTTTCTGGATAATTTCTGACCACCTTTTTTTTTTTTAAGGCAGATAAATCAGCGGCTCTTTGTTTGAAGCTGATGTGGTGGAACCTCAAGGATACTGGGCATAAAATGTTCCGACCTCTACTTCTGGCCCAATCTGGGATACATTGTGTTCCAATGTATTTTACTCAACATACATGTACAAGCCCAAAGCAGATGAATATGCGCAATTGAGATTGCAGGTACTGTAACTTAAATTTGTAAAGGTGTTTTAAATGCACATGGGAGATGGGGGTGCACTGGGAGAAACCTTTACAAAAAAGATAGAGCACTGAAGTAGAAGAAACGGTACGTTGAAACTGGGTTTATGCAAGAAAATGTGACAGAGCTAATGATGGCGATTACATTACCTCTTATACTACATATAATGTATTAATAACACACTGAAGACTTTCCCATTTACCAATTTACTGACTGTTACAAAACACTGACACTGGTGCCTGGTTTCCATAAATGTTACAAGTTTTTCTTTGTTAAATAGCAACGTATATTTAAAAAATAGTTTATTATTAATTTTAGACTAGTAGGAGTGTCTAGCCTACATGGGAATGAGCTATTATGACAGAATTGTCATATAATAATGGCCTTGTTAAAAGTGCTACTGTAAGATCCATCCTGGTGTATGTGCAGGTGCTAATGTGTGCGTTTGGCTTCGTTTCAGATGGATGTAGTCAGACAGCAAGGTCATAGGAAGTCATAAAGGATGCTAAATTCAGTACAGTGATGAGACTCTTAGCTGCAGTCAAATGTTTGAATGGTGCAAATGTTTTAAAGAAGGACGTACGTCTGCAAATGATGATCTCGACCGAGCTGGCTCAGACAACGCTGCAGTCGTTCCCGTGAAGCTTCAGTCGTGTGGAACATCTGTCTCTTGAAATTCAACAGATAACTTCACAGAAGACTTGACCTCACTCCAAAGAGGTAATTTCCACATGTTTGGGCCATTAAAGGAATTTTTGGGAGGCCAGAGTTTCAGATGTGAAACAAGCAGTGCGATCATGACTGCAGCTTACTGAGAATCGTCATATAACTCTGATGGTATCTAAATACTAGTGAAAGGCTTTGATAAGTGCAGCAGGGGATTATACAAAGAAATAAAAGGAGTTTTTACTCTCATAACTGTCCTGTTATTCTGCACAATCAAAAGTCTTACAGTTTCTATTTACATCAAACCTAGGTACTCTGGTACTTAATAACGCGAATTTACAAAACTGTCTCCAACATACTGTATAAGAGAAGGTATAGGGAGGAAAATATAGTGTAGTGTTGATTTTCTTGGCATGTGGAGACCATTAGATGTGTTCAGGGGGCTGTGAGATGTTGTACCACTTTAATTAGCAGTGGGGGCTGAAGGGCTTTAGTCATAGCTCTTATGATCTAGAGTGTCTTCTATAAAGGCCTCTGTCAAGCTTGGCTTGTTTTCTCAATTCATGTCTCAAAATACCATATTATAGATGAGATTTGATGGTGCTCATTGTGGCCTGGAAGGTATTTAAACATGCACACTGACTGGAAAGTTAATTTATATGATGTTACAGTCTTGGGATTAATTACAAAGCGAAATGGGACATCAGCTATTAGTTTAACATGGTCCAGGTGAGAGGCAATGTTCTGTTGATGAGATTATTAATGGGGAAATGTCAAATATTGTGTCAATAAGAGCACATGCAAGAACCTTTTATTGGGAAATACATTGTACACGATATTAAATCATGCATACAACAAAATTAAATGAGTTTTTTTCTTTGAGGCTGGTAACTTTAAACTTCTCCTCTGGATCAGAAGTAATTTTTGGTCTTCATGAGAACCAGTTTCATTATGGTGCTTGATGGGTTTTGCAAACGCACTTGACAATACTGTTCTTGCAAGAACAGCTGACCTTTATGTCTTAAAATAACAACTGACTTTTATTGTTGTTACATAATTAGGAAATGCCATACAGTATGTGTTATTTAATAGTTTTGAAAAAAATTCAGTATTGTTCTAGAATGTAGAAAATAAATCCGAACTTGTGTGCAGACTTTTGACTGGGACTGTGTGTATAATATATAATCTGGGAACACCAATTTGCCTAATCTGCATTGTCTTTGGCCTGTTGGAGGAAACCGGAGTACCTGGAAGAAACCCACCAAGCACTGAGAGAACAAGTAAACTCCAACACACACACAGACCCTAGGCGTAAATCGAACCCCGACCCTGGAGGTGCAAGGTCAAAGTGCAAACCACAACGCCACAGTGAAATATGTATATGTGTTTTTATATATACTGTATAAAATGTTTGAACCATTCAAATGTGTCTAAGAGTCACATCACGCCACTGTGTTGAAGGCTTCTGTAGACGTCAATTGCTTTTACAGTACGTCCCAGTTTGACTTGAATGCCCCTGTACTTACAGTATGTATTATGGCGTAAGGACTTATGCCAATGAGCACTATGACAGGTCTGTTCAGTTGTATCTTGTCCATTTATCATTAGACTAAGAAGAAAAAGAGTTAACAGCTGATTGTAGCAGAGCAGTTAACATCTCATAGAGTCTCATAGTCAACTAGAGAACGCGCTAGTGTTATGATAACTTATGATAAAAGTTGGCATCGTTTTATTTTAGATCATTACATGTGATCATAAAATTCTTTATACTGGTAAAAAAAACAATCTTACAAATTGTACATCTTATGTTTAAGAACATACTATGCAATATCAGCAATTTATGCTTTTGCACATTGAAGGGTATTATGTTAGTTATTTTAATAATCAGACTTAGAATTAAGAAGAGCAAAATAATGTCTCCTTAATGTCATGTTTTATGTGATAGGATGGACTTTTCACATGCAAAAATTCACACACACACACACGCACACACACATAGGACTTTATAATCATTAATATGTTTGCATTATAGACTACACATGCAGCAGATCCTACGCGAGATGAAAAGCACATATTATCCGCATGCCTAAGGTATGGTCATATTTCACTAATAGTGCGCAGGAAATAAAGACTTATGGAAAACCAAATGAGGTATGAACCACCATAAGCCCAAAGACAGCTATTCTCTTTGCAAATCGTATATTTGCTGAAGATAATTCCTCCAGAACGTGAAATGTCCCCGCAAATTTGACCCCGCACCATTATCTCCTCTATGCTTGAACTCTCCTTGAACTTCGAATAAGCACTTCACTAGCGGGTTATGGTCACCTCTTTTGCATCCAGTTATTCTAGCTCCAATTTCCTGCCTAATACTGTAATTACCTTGATCTACGACGGAAGTCACCCTTTCGTGTATTAATATCGAAATCAGCACATTTATGGCGGAAAGCACCTGACTGTGACCCTTGCTTTTGCTTTTTAATATCCTGATTAATTGGGAAAAGAATTAATTGACTTTGTACGCTGTACATTTCAAGTATAGGTCTATTGATGCTTCATTTTTATGGTGCTGGATACGATGAGAAGACAATTTCATAATGCTAAAGAAAATAATTTTTTTCTCTATTATCTTACTATGTTATCGCTTGCTAATAGTGCCATTTCTCACCTACAGCCTGAGCTCGGCCTACTGTCTATTTCACCATGTCCATGTGGATTCTCTTCAGGTTCTCCGCTTTCTTTCCCCACTTGGCGGACTGGGTATAAGTGTGAATAAGTGTATGTCCTGTGATGGACTGGTGTCCCATTCATGATGTCTTCCAGCCTCATGTATTGTGGGTACAGTGCTCCCAGTATTGGCTATGGATCCACCACAATCATGACAGGTATAAAGGCTTACTGTACTGATGGTAAATACAAAAAGGCAATTTTTCCGTTGTAAAACTTTTAAGAGATTTTAAAAGAGATTTTAATTATAATAAAAGTTTGGTCTCATATTAATACCTGCATGATGGAAACCAATCAGTGCAAATATATTCATATTATGAAGTGTTATTGTAAAAGAAGTGAAACTCCACTTATGTCTATGCTTTCTATGTCTGAGCATTAGCATACTTTTGTTGCATAGTTTGTCTTCTTGTTGATGTGAACATGAGTGTCGACTCTCCACTCATATAAAATGAATTTCTGTGTCATGGTCAGCTGTGTCATAAAGCTATAAATCTGGCAGGCCATATGCTGCCTCTTCAGACATCTCCTCCAGCAGCATTTACTACAGAACGAGACACTTTAATACTGCATATTAAAATGACACTTGAACTTTATGCAAGAGCATCACAAGGTCTGACTTGACACATTTGTGAGAAATGATCATGATTAAAAGAAAAAAAAAATCAACAAAATGAAAGTGTCAAACAAAGTGCTTCAATAGAGGGACTGACAGAGAGAGAGAGAGAGAGAGAGAGAGAGAGAGCTTCACCAGGAGATGAAAAACAGATGGCCACCCTCAGCAAGACATGAGTAGAGGAGATTTAAAAACATCTTGGGCCCCAGCAGCTAGTAGGTTCTGAGTCTGCACAGCTTCTGCAAGGGCAAGCAAACCAACAATGCCACGCTAATGAAAAACACTTCCATCCGAAAAGATCCATCATAATAGCATAAACAGATAAAGAAATTTGTGTTAACAGTGCCAAATGTCTAAATGCGCAATCAAAACAGTTAGATCGTGTTTTTTTTTTTTTTTATATAATTTGTAACAAAATTTTAGGTAAAAAGTTTCATCTTACTGGAACCTTAAAAACAACAACAACTACTGTACACAACATTTCCTACATTAATTTCGGATACTAAATTTTTCAGGTAATAATTCATAATCAAAATCATTTAGCGACATTATTGCAGACTTACGATTGTAAAAACATGCTTTGACTAGACATATTATAGCTGGTAAATTTATAGATGAAATCTTTGACTTTGTTGAAGAGTGTGTTGCAGAATACACTGTACATGTCACATTAACTCATTGTTGTCTTGATTTTCCCACTACTACTTTTCAATACTTTTACAAGCCCCCAAACTTATGCATAAGAACAAAACCTAAATTTTTTTATCTTCATTATATTATGTGCCATAACCCATGCTTTGCTAACATTCACTGCCCAGCTTAAAACATCACCAACTGGATTTAAAACAAATAGTTTAGAGCCTGGCGACACGGTGGTGTAGTGGTTAGCACTGTCGCCTTGCACCTCCAGGGTCCGGGTTCGGTTTCCGGCCAGGCACGATTCCCGTCTCTGTGTGCATGGAGTTTGCATGTTCTCCCTGTGCTTGGTACGTTTCCTCCGGGTACTCTGGTTTTCTCCCACAGTCCAAAGATATGCAGGTTAGACTAGCTGGCGTTCCCAAATTGACCGTAGTGTGTGTGAATGAGTGTATATGTATGTGTGTGTGCCCTGCGATGGATTGGCACCCTATCCAGGGTGTATTCTGCCTCCTGGGATAGGCTCTAGTTCCCTGTGACCCTGAATACAGGATAAAGCGGTATAGAAGATGAGTAAGTGAGTGAGTTTAGAGCCTTCCATTGGATAATTACTGCAATGATTAATATCGTTCAGCTGGTCACAGGTTATTTAACCCTAACCTGATGCAGTGAGTTGCTTTTCAAACAGACATGGCAAAGATGTTACTCTGTTTCAGAAGGGTCTAAAACTGAGTTAAAAACTGTAAAATGAATTATTAAAACCTGGATAGATAGTGGTCAACCATAAAGTTCCAGGAAGAGATGTGGACCAAGAAAACATCCTGAATGCATGATGGGAGATCACTTAAATACTTAGCGAAATCAAATAGTAAAAAATAAAACAACAGGAAAACTCACAGCTATGTTTAGTAGTGGAAGGAAGAGGATTTTCACTTAAAAAGAACTTAAGGGATTGGGACTAAACAGCTGTGTAGTCTTATCATTTTGATTCATACACATTCACATTTCATGCAAACTTAATTAATTCTTTTGATTTGCGTAAAGCTGCTTTGCGACGATGTCAATTGTTAAAAGCGCTATACAAATAAAATTGAATTGAATTGAACTTTGTCCTTCGAGGCCCATATAAACGATATCTGCCGATCATGTTCCTCAACCCACACACTTCTGCCACTATCATACATGCACTGATCAACTCTCATATTGATTAACACAAAAACTCCTACATAAACTATAACTTATCCAGTAACTTATCCAACTCTGCAGCCCGTATGTTAACCCAATCCCCACCCTTTAGGAACTCCACTGGCTTCCCATCAAATACTGTATAGAGTTTAAAATTCTCCTCCTCACATTTAAAGCACTTCATAATCTCATCCCTCTTACTTATCAAAGCTGGTTCAATTCTACACCTCCTCTTGCACTCTTTGCTCTTCTTCATCAAGGCTCCTTGTTACACCTTCTTCCCACCTGACCACCATGGGCTCTAGAACCTTTAGTCGTACTGCTCCTCCCCTCTGAAATTCTCTCCCCGAAAACATCCATAACATAGATTCTCCCACCAAATTCCAAACGTAACTGTAGACCCATTTATTCAGAAACGCTTATTCTACATGATGTATGGCTGCACTCTCCACTCAAATCTCCACTCAAATCTCCATTTAAACCTATTTTTGAATCGTCATTTGTTTTTAAATGTCTTAAATTATGACAGTTTTTTTTCTTTTAGTTTTGTTTAAATCTCCTCTTACTCAACATTATCTGTGTTATCAATGTTATTTTGTTTAATTTATCCTTGTTTGATCTGGAAGGTGACCTTGGGAGGTCAGAAAGGCGCCTATAAAAATAAAATGCATCATTATTATTATTATTATTATTATTATTATTATTATAATTATTATTATTATTATAAATCTATTTTTTTTATCTGATGGCATTGGAATGGGCATGTTTCAAGATGACAATGCCAGGATTCATTGGGCTCAAATTGTAAAAGAGGGAATGAGACATCATTTCGCCCCATGGAAACGACTGCACTGATTGATTATTATTTTTGCACCATTCAAATGTTTTAGTGCAGCTCCGAGTCTCATCACTGTACTTTGCTTCTGTGCTTATCTTCTGTAAACGTCAATTGGTTTTTACGCCTTAATTCACCATAAACTTCATCACGAGTCCCGGTTTGACTTGAACATCCCTCAACGTGCCAGTACAATTAATATAAGAAGGCCATATGCAATTTGGTGCACTCTTCATACATGCAAAGGCAATTCAGTTAGTGTGATTTATGCAGAAAGTATGGAAGCTACACATCTTGTGGGAAGTGCTATCAGGAAGTGTGTTCTAACAGACGGCGAATCTCTGTGTCACAGGGAGTAACTGAGGTCACCCGAGCACATGCTGCACAAAGCAATGTCATTATTTACACAAATGAGGGTGACCCAAAACTTGAGGGTGGAAACATCTCGGGCACAGCTGGTACACAGACGTAAACAGCAGACCAAACAGCATCAACACGAAACGACATGAAACTCAAACCTAGATTTGTTTTAATATTTCTGCCTTTATTGCAGTGTCTACACATGACCTCATTATCTTCAGTAACCGAAAAGAAATCACTTGGGTCTTTCATTTTCCAAGTTTTGTGGAAAAATGCATTCGTTCTCGTGGGAATCCAGAAAACATTTGGTAAGCACATGGAGAGTAAAATGCAGAATGCTTGCAAACAGACAAATGTCATACATAGCTACAGCCATGAGCAGAGAAATTGTGCCAGAAAAAAAATGAATGAAATATTTGCTAAATTTGTTGATAAAGCATTTAATTTGTAGACTACAATAAATCTTAACAGGGAAATGTTTTTTTTCTGTTAGGAAAAGAATTTGAAAGCAGCTGCATTAATATGTACCTTGTGTCTTGTTTACACTATTTATCACTATTTCACTCATTTTCTACTGTATATCGCTTCTCTTGTACAGGGTTATGAAGGGCCTGGAGCCTATCCAATGCCAGGGCAGGGCACTCAATGGACTCAGGGCACGAGGAGGGGTACACTCTTTCCAGAGTGCCAATCAATTGCAAGCACACACACACTACAGCAATTTGGAAATGCCAAACAGTCTACTCTGCATGTGTTTGGATTGTGAAAGGAAACAGGGGTTCCCACCAAGCATGGGGAGAACATGCAAACTCTATGCACACAGATGAGAATTGACCCCTCAACACTGGAGATGTGAAGGTCCCAGTACTGATCTCTGATCTCATGTCAAATCAAAATATGGTTGGATCAAACAGTGGCCTGTAACAGTTTTCATCCCTCCTAGATTTTTTCTTCCAGGTTTGCGATGTTACATCCTGGTGAAACGTAGTGACTTGTTGAAATTATACTATATGGCAAGAGTTTGAGTCACAAACAAAAACACAAAAGGAAAGAATTAGTCAAATTAGACCCAATATTGTTCATCCATCTCCAACCTCCATTATATTTCTTCGCTGACTTATTCTCTCTTAACCTGGTCTCTGATATTTGGTAGACAGCTTCTGCTAGGCAGCATCACGAGATCATGTTTCCACGTTTCCATGTTCATTCAATTTTCAACCATAGAATTTGTTTTCTTCCAAGCTTGGTGGGTTTCCGCCAGGTACTCTGGTTTCCTCCTACAGTCCTAAGAGATGCAGATAAGGTTAATTTGCGTTCCCAAATTGTCCGTAGTGTGTGAATGAGTGTGTTTATGTGTGTGCCCTGCGATGGATTGGCACCCCATCCAGGGTGTACCCCCCCTTGTGCGCTAAGTCTCCTGGGATAGGCTCCACGCCCCCCTGTGACCCTGAATACAGGATAAAACAGTATAGATGACGATGAGTGAGTGAGTGATCAATTTGGAAGAAGATTATAATGGGTGAAGCTCTATCATAACACTAGTTGAGAAGATGCATAGGAATCATATGAAAACCAGAAAATATGAGCAAAACTGACAAAAAGTCAAGAGGTGATATTGTAGGAGGTGTATTTTTTAAATGAATAAATTAACAATACATTGTTAGAAATTTAGGTTGATGAGGTGTAAATGAGTCTAACCGATATATTTTGCAGTCAGAACCTCTACTACATACAGTATGAGACCCTTGAGTTAATTACTGAGCTCCTCAAAATGTTATTTGAATAACAGGTTTATCAACATTCCCTATGAATGTGTTGCCTTAAGGAAGGAGATTTGAATAATTGATAAACACTGTATATTACTGCGTGATCCTATTACAGTACTTTACACAATTCAACTTTAACCTTACTTGGAGAATGATATTGTTTCCCAGATATACAGTAAGCAGCAAACTGAGATTTTTTAAGTAATGCATGCATGAAATGCAACAGATGTTTAAACGTTTGTTATATGTCATATTATACAACTTACTGTATATATAGTATGTATGTAAATATCACATGTAGATTTAAACGGTAAAAGACATGCTTCCACCACAATGTTAACCACACTTGACAAATTTGATGAATTTGTTTCAAATTAAACGCTATCAATTTCTCAGTCCTGGCTGCAGACCTTTAGATCTCCACTGTACACAATCTGGTGTTTATATTATGCTGGTAAAATTTTGTTAATCAAAGTGAGCATTAGCATTAATAATGAGGGCACATCAAAGCTCAGAAGAAAAAAAACCAAAAAAAAAAAAAAACAGATGGGGCAGATACAGGAGGTCCACATATTGCAGTGGAGTTCAGACCATGTTTTACCAATCAGAATTTGTATCTCCAGGGAAACGATGAAATTTAGAACCAGCACTAACACAGAGGACCTTGGTTTAACATTTCACTTGAGTCGCATGCCCACTCACCGCCCAAAGCTTGCACTTGGTATTCTGGCAAGCTGCTCCGTTCTACAGACTGATGGTCCCTCCTCGGGCAATACTTGACCATGGATCACACACACACACACACACACACACATACACACACACACACACACACACACACACACGATTTTATTTATTACAACAAACAGATCAGATGTTGCAACTAGTCACTTAAACAGAGCAGGTTATATCACTGTATAATAAAAATTTCTATATTATATCAATGCAATCCTATATTTGCTATTCCACATTAACCAACAAATATTTTACACAGCATACAGTAACCAATTTCCCAAAAAACAATTACGCTCTTTATTTGCATGTGAACCCTTGCAATAACACATTTAAAATGCATTGTATCATTCATGACCTCATGCACACACACAAACATTTGTCTCCTTTGCAGTCTGTCTTCTTTCCCGGTTCGTCAGATCTGTGCCTATAAACACCCACTTGTTTTTTTTTGTTTTTTTTTCCATCCTTGTTTTTTCCCCCCTCTTCTCACAACCAAACTGTTCAAGCCTCTTGCCTGCCAGTCAGTCAAGATGGCCCCCGGCCTTGCAACCAATCCGGCGGTCTGGCACAAAGCAGAGGATGGCAGGCCAGCTGATCTGCTCCCGACTCCCTTCATCTGCTCTTCTGGAAACTTTTGGGGTGAGTGCAAATTTCCGAGAGCTTAACGGTTTAGAGGCCATAGTATTTCGAGGGAGTGTAAGAGAGAATATATAAAAAAAAAAGCCTGTAGTCATCTATGAGCTGGAGAAATCTGTTACTTGATAACCCTGCTACAACTGTCTTGCTTACAAAAAAGGCCAATATCAGATTTTTACGGCTGACGCGAAGAGCTGTGGGTGAATGGAGCAGGTTTTAAGGGTCTGGACTGGAAGCCGAAGCTAAGCAGCTGAGAGAGATGCTGTTTGTAGTTCCTCTTATACGGTTTTGCCATAACATCATATGGTGCCGCCATTGCACATGGATGCGCAAACATTTCTTCATAAGGTGAACATATGAGCATCTTATGGATGCTAGAGAAATCTTATGGATGCTCAGGAAAGGTTCATAAAATGAAAATTAGGACTTACTAGCTCATTAGAAAATAAATGTAATCATTAATCAAATCTCTACTGTGTCCTACCTGGAGAGCAAAAGAAGTGGTCTTATGGGGAGGGTGTAAATAGATTATGATGAACTGCTTGAACCACAGTGTGTGGCGGTAGGAAGGAAGAGACCCAATAGCAGTTTAGGCAACAATTTGGGATGCAGCTGCAGTTTAATGCAGTAATTGATAGCCTCTATCAGTCACTATAGGGAACAGAATGAAGTCTTACACTACCATAATTATGGCTTCTTAATTGCTGTCTACTATGCAAGGCAGCTTTTCTGTTTGCTGTGATAAAATTATGCTTATCACACGTATCTAATTTATCAAAAGACCAGATCTCTAATTTACATAATAATATTAATGATAATTATTAAAATAATACTTAATAATTAATAATTAATAACAGGCTATTACAATGAGTAAACACATAGATATAAGCACATTCTTAGATCACAAATACACTGTTTGGGAAAGTAATAGCTAACTTATTGACTAGCCCATCAACTATAGAAAAACTTCTTAGTATTTTCCAAATACAGTAGTACCTCTACATACAGATTTAATTCGCTCCGGAAGCGAGTTCTTATCTTCCTATATGAAATAATGTGAATGCAGATAATCCGTTTTAGGATAACCAATATTTCCAATTTCCGACACTATATGTATACTCAATTATTATATTTATATTAAAACAATCAAATTTAGAAAGGCTCGGTTGCTCATTTGCCCAAAATGAGTCAAATTTCTTGCAAGATTTTAGTTTTTAAGGTGAAAATTCACAAGGCGGTGCCATTCACCATAAATTCCAAGGTACCACTGTACTGTACGTAGGAGCGAAGCTCATGAATTGATTCAAAGATCCAGTATGTAACCCAGTTCAAAAACTGCACAGCTAACATATGCTAGCAGTGCTACATGATCAAGCACAAGGCTTTCAATATTAGCAAGATATTGACCATGATAGGCAGCTTTTACTTCTGGGACTGTTTGTTATGTTTCTTTAAAATCTTGCTTAGGGAACATGAACGGTCAATGACAAGGACTGAGATTCAAGTCCATGTTACAACAGACAGAATCCCTAAAAATGGCAGGACCCAGATCTTCCTTTAACAGACTTTTCCCTGATAGTATGTCAGGCATTTATGAGCTAATGTACCTGACGGGCAATCAAGCATTCTTAAAAGCAGCTTGCAATTACGATCTTAAAACATGTTTATTAGGAATAATCCTAGTTAGAAAGTTAGCATGCTCTTTTACAGTAAATAATTAATAGGCCAAAACTAAGAAAAAGCAAAACACAATATTAGCAGAATGTAGGGAAAAAAAACTGGGGTAAAGGCTAGGATAAGGTAGTATGAAAATAAGGAACGAAAAATCTGCACAACAGACTAGACATATGCATAGAGGACCAGGAGTTTGCCGGGTGGACACTAAAGCTGCTTGGAGGGACAAGAATCTGCAGAGGACTGGGAATCTGTATGGTGGTCTTAGGAGTCTGCATGTATTGGCATAAATGTGTATACTGTAAAAGACTGAAAATATATATGCATTTACAGACACCCTTACCCAGAGCAACTTGCATTTTATTTCATTATACCACTGAGGGTTAAGGGCCTTGCTCACAGTCTAGGTGGTGCTGGTGATGGAACCTGGGAGCCTTTTGAATGGCCGTCCAATGCCTTAATCACTGAGCAATCCCTACCCCATAGTCACAATTTGGAGGTGTCACAATTTGCATAGAAAAACAACGAGCTGCAGGAGTCTACATGGAATATTAGGAATCTGTAAGGAGCACTGGGAATCTAAATCGCATATTGGGAATATGAATGATTAGCAAAAAGTATTCGAACACAGAACCAGAAATCTGAATAAAGGACAGGAAATCTAAATGGATCTGTGGCAATCTGCATGGAAGGCCAAAAATCTGCATGGTAGAGATGTTTAAAAATGCCATGAAACGGTGCCTCTGTTGTCAGTTTCTCTCTCTCTCTCTCTCTCTCTCTCTCCCATTCTGTTGTGAATCTCTCTTAGCCCTCTGGCTTCATTTGCCAGCTGAGAGCACTTGGAGTCATGATCGTCCTTCAGCCACGGTTGAAGGAAGCCCACCTCATCACTGGTGCACATGGTATTGTGTTTAGACGGTTGTTCTGTTTGTCGTTCACGATGCTCACACCATGTCAGCATGCCTTTGGATGTGGTGGAGCCACCTTGAGTGGTATAGCATCACAAACTTAAAGCTAGCATTTTCATATTCTTTCGCAAATAGTCAAAACGCCGATAATTGTCACCATCGCATTATTTAAATATGCTGTATGTTTCTTGCCCACCCACATATTTTGTCTCTGTCCTCAAACCCAATACCTGTTTTAGTTACCCAGCTTTAATGATTATTAACCATGCACACACCCACGTTGGGCAATCGGAAGGTTAATCGACAGGCGACGGCTGTGGAGTCCCATTTATCAGTTTCTATTTATCTCTCCTTGGGAGGTGGCAGGTTTACTGTAAATACCTTCTGTCCCTCTAATTTCCTAATGATGGGGATAATGATGGAGAATGGTGCAGTCATTAGCTGGGATGGGGCTCTGTGCATCACTCTGTCAGCTCTGTCTCTCCCAAGCCCACAATGAGAAGTGATGGAGCCCAGCTGTTCTGAGGACTTAGCCCACAACACACACACACACACACACACACACACACACACACACACACACACACACACACACACACACACACACACACACATGCACACTCATACACACTCATACACACACATGCACACTCACACACACGCATGCACACTCACACACACGCATGCACACTCACACACACGCATGCACACTCACACAAAACAGCAGCATGACCACCAGGAACTTACAGTGAACTAATCATCCAGGGTGAGCAACAAAAAGAGTCCCAAGATACAGGATTGATGATGGCCCAGAATCCAGATTTAAATTTTTTTTCTTTGTTTTTTTAAAAGCTGTTATTTGTGTCCTTTAGGTGATTACAGTTTTTGTCCATTGCTTGAACACATTTTGCAAAACTTGGCTCATGGTGCCAAAACTCTACACACAAGGAAGTAAGGAAAAACACTGGGAAATAAACCATTCACATCTATGCCAAATACAAACTCTGCCATCAAAACTGAACAATCCTTTGTCAAAACCTCACTTTGA
>JAOTRS010000028.1:6970693-6980898 GCA_028565755.1 Dinotopterus cunningtoni | reverse complement strand
TACTAAATGCTTAAACTAATAAACTGAAATGAAATAAACACAACAACAAATCACAAGAATGAAATATGGCCCTTACATTTTTAATCATGAAATCATATGTTGCAAAGTAGGGTTTTTTTTTAGGGGTGCTAATCCTTTACAACATTTATATGGTATGATTTCCAAATCAGGAATAAGCCCAACATTCTGCAGAAACATCAACCCTGTTTGTTACTTGTTAATTTTAACTGTGTCAATGTCAACTTTTGTTACTCAATTTGTTTAAAGGTACATACAATTAAAGGGGGATAGTTAGGTTTTTAAAAATTCTGTTTTGAATATTTTTTAAATCAAATTGGCTAGAAATGAAATACCGAATGCTGACATTAAATGGTGTAAAGCAGCCCTTATGTTTTGAGGAGCTTAATACGAAACATGACTCTTATGTTTGTGATCACTGAATTTTTGTATCCTATTAAACTATAAAACTTCATTGCAACTACATTAGCAATGCCCCCTGAGATGTTGAAGCAACGCAAATCTGCTAATCTCCCAAAAGAATAAAAAAAGACCAACACCAAGCAACAATTCTGCAACAGAATCAATAAACACATAAATACTCCAATATAATATAAGATATTTAATGTGTTCCAGCATGGGGTTTTCCTTTATGATAGCTAGTCTATATGAATTCCATCCATCCATTTAGGAACCTCTGTAGTCCAACTAGGGACTGTGGAGGGCAGTGGCGATTACCATTGTATTTATTCCCATTTTATGACTGTGGTGGGCCCTCCGGTCAACATTCACACACATTCACACACACACTAGCCTAATCTGAATGTTTTTGGACTGTGGGAGGAAACTAGAGTACCCAGAGGAAACCCGGCAAGCACAGGGAGAACATGCAAACTTCATGCACAAAGAGCACCAATCAGGAATCAAACCCGAACCCTGGACATTCAAGGCGGTCAGAGATTTAAATTAAACCAACTATTATTTTATTAATAATTTACCAACTCTTATGGAAATTAATAAATTAAAAAAAAAAAAAAACCGAATAAACAAACATTTTAAAAGGGGTTTACTTTTTATGGTTTGTGTTTTAACTAACGTCTAATATATTTAAGAGATCACGGGGGTGAAAACTTCTGCATCATGAAAATGCTTTAATTAATTCCTCCATTTAAATGTAACGTGTTGTTCTCGCGCTTAAAGGACCCAAACCGGTCACGTGAAGCCGTTGCTATGGGAATCACTTATCCCATCATAAACAACATGGAGAAGCGCAGCGCTAGGACGGGTCTGGATGGAACTGTTACAGAGTTTCTTACTTACGATGAGTATTTAGACTCTAAGATAACGTCATTAGACCTTTATTATCTCGAGGTAAATTTAAAACACTTCCGTTTTCGTTCCGCATATTTTTATTCCTTTTTTCCAACGAGTTTATTAAATGTTTGTTTAAAGCAAACGTTCTTTCTCGCTTTCTCCTAACGTTACACCTTGTATCTAGGGTCCATTTTGCCGTCCTTGTTAACCAAGCTAGCAGAACGGTTTTTAAAAAATGACTACACCGCTACATGTTAGATTAGGACTTTGTTGTAGTTAATTACAAATTAATTGTAGTTATAGTTGGCTCGAATGTAATTGTGCTGCGGTGGTTATGAATTGAGCAGCAATTAGACTGTTGTGACACCAGATGGAGCCACTAAAGTGTTATAATTTTGGACCGTGCATGAAAGAAAGTGCGGAAATTTGGCATATGACCATATATGGTGTCCAATATATAATGTTTAATAGTGTGTGGGTTTCACGTATACTGTATAGTTATTTATTGTGACACTTATACGGTGCGAAATTCACTTATGTATAATGTATTGTATATAGAAATAGTGTGTGTTTTAGTGATTATGTATAATATAAATTATAGTGGCTTAGTGATTAGCACTGTCAGGCCTTGCACCTCCACAGTCCGGGTTCGAATCCCCACCTTGGGTCTATTCTCCCCGTGCTTGGTGGGTTTCCTCTGAGTACTCAGTTTCCTCCCACAGTCCAAAGACATGCAGATTAGACTAATTGGCGTTTCCAAATTGTAGATAGTATGTGAATGGGTGTGTGAGTTTGTGTGTGTATGCCCTGCGATGGATTGGCACCCCGTCTACGATGTACTCCGCTTCATGCCCTAAGTCCTCTGGGATAAGCTCAAGGCCCCACACGAATCGGTATACAGGATAAAGCGGTATAGACAATGAAAGAGAGCGAGAGATAAAAATAGAGACAGGATCTAAACAATGTGTTCCTTGTTTACACTTTTGTTGTGACCTATTTTACTACACACACTAAAAATAAATTCAAACGTTAGCTCATCGGCTTGGAGTCAATTGATTCATTGTACTCAAATGTTGCTAATATAAATATGATAAAATCTTAATAAAGTAAGTATAATATAATAAAAAAGAATAAGTAATATTTGCAAACCATAGCAATTTTTTATTGCAATCTGAGTTATAGATAGATAGATAGATAGATAGATAGATAGACAGACAGACAGACAGACAGACAGACAGATAGAACCTAATTGTACCCAGACTTTAAAATTTGTTTAAAAGTAATCAGGATTGCTTAGATGCAATCAATTAATCCTGGCTTTAGTTCTATAGAAAACTGAGAGTATGTTTATTCCCGTTACTTTGTACATTTGAAGTTAAGTAGAAGTTTAAATGTAAGTTGTACATTTGAATTTAACCAGAGGATTTGGATTTTAATTTACTTATGTCTGGGATTTCAAAATAGCACAACAAAAGAAAACCTTTAGTGTGCATGATGTTTTCTCTCAAAAGGAAAAAAGAACCAAGTATCTATGGTGACTGATTCTGTGAGTAACATTTTTAATATTTATTTTCTTCAGACTGACAAACCCTTTATGGCAGGTAATTGTCATAAATCCCAGGTCAAGCAGAGATTGTTTTAATTGCTAATTTGTTAAGTCCTGATCGTGGACTTACCGTGGGTAGGATAATAACAAATCTTAGACCAACAAATCCTCTTATTATTTATTCTAACTCTTGAAACTAATTCACCTTAAACAGAAGCATTTATAATCTTTTATAACTAGGATCATAGTAATGTAATATTTAAACTAAAAAAATATATAAATAAATATATTAAAAGTGTTTACTTGTCATATGCACATTACAGCACAGTGATGTGTTTTTCACATATACCAGCTCGTCATGAAGTTGACGTGAAAGCATAGGTTCAGCTATAATATGGCCCTCATGAAGCAAAAGGGTGAGGGGCCTTGCTCAGGTCAAGGGCCCAATAATGACAACATGGCAGCCGCTGACCTTCTGATCAATAACCCAGAGCCTTACCCATTGAGCCACCACTGCCCTAAAACTGCTTTCTGTTACACATAGGAGGTAGGGTTCTTCATGTTTGGTCTGTTAGCCAGTGGTATCATTCCTTGACATAAGCTTACGGCATCACTGCAGTCATAATCGAGCTATATTACATTTGTGATATTAGGTAACAGCATAGTATTTTCCCTTGCACTGTCATCATATCTGTTTCATCCAGAATGAATCAGCAATGACAGTCAACCATAGCATGTATTAGTATTTTGCGTCTTTTTAACGAACTTGTGTGGCAGGTACTCTTGCCTGGTATTAATCCTGGAAATGTTCTGCCTGGGCCCCCCAAGGACCCAAGTCAAATTTCCAAATAACATTTTTCCATCTGACTGCTTGCTTACTTGGGATTTGTTAATGTGGTGCTCAGGAGATGAGGTTTATAAATAATTCAAACATTAGGTGAAGGAATTGTCCGCAATAGTGAACTCATTATGTGTTTTGTTAACTATGATTACCCCAAGGGGACGGTTTCAGACACATGTTAGGGATCATTTTTCATTGGCCAGGGCTCATTTTGGGTTTGCAGGAATGTGTGTGTCCCAAACTATATGGTTTCTTAGCAGTGACTTTACTGCTGTCATTCCAAGTCTCTGAACTGATGTTTAATTAGTCTATCAGATTAGTTAGCTTTTGGTAAGTACGTACAGTATAAAGCTTTTTCCCCACAATACTGTTAAATTCTTGGTCTGAAGGTGTTCTGTAATTTTTCAATAATAACTGATCAGACAGTACGTCAGAGTTCATACTTGTCCTAATATATTATTGTTTCTATAGTAACAAATAATACCAGGGATTGCGCGGCAGATGTTCCCAATCTATGGCTAACAATACACTGATTAAAACGTTTTTCTTTTTAACAAAGAAACACATTGTTTACATGGTGAAGCTTTCTTTGAGCAGACATTCAGGTAACAGTTTTGGAAGTGGTCTTCATCATCAGCACATTGTAACAATCAGTAAGTTCTCCAACATCTTTCTCTCTTGATTTTCCTCTTAAAGCGCATCTCACAGGTCTGAGAGGCAGTGGTGTTATTTGCTGAACTGAAAGGCTTGTGGGTTGTTTTTTAAGAGTCAAAAAGCTATTCATCTTAGCAAAGATTCATTATAGGTTAAATACGCTCACCTTCAAGGGTATAAAATCAAATCTTTTGTGTATGACAAACCTTTTAAAATAAGTCTGCTGCTTGTCACCATATTTTCTAATTACAAGTAACGGTAAATATTTGACTTCAGCTCATGATAAATTAGGTCCCAAATTTACAACGTAGGAGAAATGGACCATGCCACCTTCTTTTCCATTAAACACATGGACTCCTAGCACTCATTGGTTTATAGTTTCTTCAGATTTTTAAATGATCACAGGAGACTTTATGGAGAGAAGTCTTGTGCCACCCCAAAATGCTTGAAACAATTTTGCTGTCTTTAGATTCAAATTAACAGTTTCCACTGTTTCCCACATCGCTGCTGTTTCCTAACCAGTCAGGCTTTGCCAACTCATTTCCCCATGGCCACATAAAAGCAGCCCTTTTGTTTGAAGGCCCAAGGAATCTTCCTCAGTCATGTGGCTATTGCACGATGGTCCATGCTGTGTCGACTCACTGACATGTGGCAGAAATCCTTGATCCAGAAAGCCATTGTGCATCTTAAGGGTGGCATTTTAGCACCAAACTACAAGTTTGTACTGCGTTCAGTTCGACTTAATGTGGACAGTCCCGATCACTGTTACTCACTGTTACTCACTGTTATAAGTTATAAGCAGCCTCTTATGGTCTGTGCAAAACTTACCAGATCTGATTATTGCTCTTCCAGGATGAGAAGTTGGCTCGCCAGGTGGTGGAGCTGGGCCTCAGGGGTACTGGCGAGGTCTGGAAGAGAGAGGAATTCGAGAGCAGGAAAGCAGCTGCTCAGGCCTCCAGGCTCTCCAAAAGGAGCGAGCAGAAGTAAGTTAATGTGTGTTGACTGCAGTAAGAGATGATCTTCACACCATTGTGTGACCTTGAGAGAGCACATTTGCCAATGTGTTTTCCAGTAAGTCTACAAGTAACATGTATATTCTACATTTCAAGGACAATGGGCTGTGTAACAGCATAATGTCGGCAAAGTGTGTACGTTAGGCCCGTTTTAGTTGTAATTATGGATATTTAAAGTCAAACTAAACTGGAGGTGCGGTAAAGAGCCTGTTCAATGCTAGTAGAAAAGCGGAAAAACAGAACAAAAAATAAATGCATTCTGCAGTCCTGTTTGGTTCATTTCGGGTCATGGCAGAACATTTTTCCTGTCAGTTGGAATGAAATGACAAATTAAAAGATGGTTTATATCAGTTGTGTCGTACTACAGTATATGAAGGCGTCCGGCCAAAAAAATGTCACCGGATGAGTTTCGTGTGATATTCTAGGAGTACGTTGCCTGGATTGGGATAAGAGTAAAAGCAGTGCTTTCTGTGTGTTTGTGGGAGTTTTGGGATGCCGTAAACTTGGACTCGTACTCGGCGATGATTGCATAGTTGGTGTGGTCGGTCTTTAGGAAACATTTTTGGAGCACTATATTTGTGTTTTCTCTGGCTGCTTGTGGCCAGCTCCCCTGCCTAAACCACCTGTAGACGTGTCTCTTTGGCATTCGACCCTATTAAAACATGGTTAAACATTCTTGGTTTCAGCTTAAGTAAAGTAATATATCAAAATCAAAATGCTGATTGAAAAAAAAAAAGTTTCTGAAAATAAAGTCAAAGGCAAAAGAAAAGCAACTAGAGAGCTTTGTTATAGTCTAGGCTTATCTGTGGTCTAAGTGCTGAACTTGATCTTATGGTTCGAGCATTTGAACTCTGAAGACATCCCAAATCCTATAAGCTAACTGTTGCTACAGCGGCTTTGTCTTTAGGCCAGCATAATCATATTTTGGATTTGCATCAAAAGCTTGGCAGTTTATGATAACCAATTATGAGCTTTGACTATTTGAAATCTTTTATCTATGTTTTGAAACCATACTGTTATACAGGTACGGCTAATAGAGAATGTGGACATCATAAAGTTTGTGGACATCGACTGCCCTGTGCACCCTTACAAAAGGTGGTGCAGTAGTCTAAGTGTGTACTGACTCTGTATTTGTGCAAGCACTGATAGTTCCAAAAGTGCTAAATGGGACAGAATGATGATTTACATCTCTTTTTGACATTTGTACGAACATCATGTTCAACAAAATATGTTGCGTAACACACAGGCTTAATATCACCTGACACAGTGAACAGTGTATCATACTTTTTGCCAGGCACAGCACAATTAAGCTGTGCATAAGCAAGTTTTATGAGTCAGCCACTAACAGGACGTTTTCATCACTTTAGGCTTTTCCAAGAGCCGCTGCTTTAACAAGTAGTGTTTCTCCCATCGTTTGTGTAAGATTTGCTCGTCTCTAACCCTCATTCTTTCCCTTTCCCTTTTTCTCTTTCTTTTCTGCAAGCCCTCACATTCTCAGAAAGCTTTAGTGCCTGCAGGTGTATAAATAGAGCTGTTTTCAATTAGGATAAGCTTTGCCCATAGCGTGCATCTGATCAATGAATGCCCTTGCACCTGTGGTAATAAAATACTAAGGGAAGAGGGAGATTGTGCAGTGAATGCTAATCAGATGTTGCCCTTTTGTTACCCTGCTAAAGGCTAGTATATAACATGCTCCATTTGACAGCTTTCCATGGAGGTATCTTGCCAGCAAAGTGTGAGACGAACAAACGAAGGGATTTTGCTTTGAGAGGACTTGTGTGAAACTCAAACCTCTGCCCAATGAAGAAAACATGAATGAAAGAGATGCCTGAATGAATGATGGCTGTTTGGGTGAATAGAGTTTCTGCATTTAGTTATGACTGCATTGAATCAAGGACAACAGTTAACTCAAGCTTTTCCTTTGTGTGATTAAACGGAGGCTCAGGACTGTTTGAATGGCCCTTGCCAGGTCTGTCTTTTTTTTTTTCTCGTTGCCTCTCTCTCTCTCTCTTTCTCTCTCTTTCTCTCTTTCTGTGATTTTCAGTGACAAATACAAATGAACCAAATAAATAAAAATATATTTTGACCAACCAGATTCGAAGTGTTAGAATTGGAACCTATCTCTATTTGTCTCTAATAGCACACAGTCAAATACACACTGTGCCTATAATAATTGGCATACTGTTTAGATTAACACACAGTATCTAGACTAGAATATCAACTCAGAGCCCACTCTTCATGTTTACAATTCACAGTATCTTCACAAATCCATGACTGCTAGCTTGGATCAAAAAAAGTGCGGGGTCATGCAGGTCTCAAAGAGCCAGTAAGAGGCCTGGTGGTTTAACACTGTACTGATATGAGGTATTGGCATGATCCCCAAAATCCTCCAAAACTTGGCCAGTGCCCAGCAGTAAATGTCAGCAGATGTCGTGACCTTATGCGCCCCTAACGGGCACTTACTTCCCTGCAGCAAGCTACCACAGTCATGCTCTTTGTCCATTGTTTTGCTGTCTTCCAAAAAAGGCCTCCACAAAATTCTAGTCTTTCTACCTCAATGGCCGGAGGAGCCATCCTTCCATGGCCAAGTAAAACTGTGCAGCAAACGTACACTGTACACATGCACCCCGAGTGTTAATCCCTCGCCTGCATAGGCTGAAATTGGACCCTGTGTTTTCGAGTCATGGACAAGTAGGCCTGTACGAAGATGCCGTGGTGTTCAGTGGTTCCTGGCATCAACTTTAGGTCAACATGAGGCATTTTTATTTTTTTACTAAAGTGGAACAATGCTAAAATTACATAGCGCTGCTCCATTTTTAGCACGAATTTAACAAAGGTTTCTGAAAATATGAAAAACTGAAATATTGTCTCTTTCACATAGCTGTCATGTTATAGCTCCATTTGTAGCATCTGCCATGTTGTAAAACATTTAATAGCATTTTGTATGTTTTCTTTTTAAAAAGTGTTTTTTTTATAATTATCTGTATAATTATATTATTATGAAACAAAATCCTTGTCATGTGGTGATAAGACAGCATTTGCCTTTATTGAACAAGAATTTACTGTTTGATTCTACTTAATAATATCATTATTAAGCCCAAATATGACCATATATGTTCCTTCAGGGGAGAATAATGGATGCGCTTTAGCAAAAGTGAATTGTGTGTGTTGGATAATAGTCTTTTCCCACCTTTCACTGCTGAATGTTCCCGTTGAATGGAACTATATTTAAATCAGCTGAACAAATATCTGCATTCACTGGGCTTAAATGCCAGCTCTCTCGTTCAGCTTGTTAGCGTTGAAAAGAACTCAAAAATTGGCAAAAGCCGCTTCCTTGATAGATTTGCAATGTATCAAGGCAATCTGGAACAAATGTTCTTTTTACAATTGTGTATATGCATGTGTCTTGAATGCAGTTGATAGCTGTGAACGTGCTATGAGCTGTTTCGAATGAAACTTGGCGGTGCAGAAATTAGCTCGGCACATGTGGCTCAAACCAGAGGCCTGAAGGATAACAAGTTCGTTTCTGTGTGATGGAGCTCTTGTCACGAAACTAGCACTACAACTTGTTTTCATATGATGAAGAACATAGGAAGGCACGTCAGCAAAACTAATCTACGATTGATGATTTTGTAAAGGAAATGAAAAAAAATTCTAAACCTTCTTTGGCACATTTACATTTAAAGCACTTGTCAGGAATATTTGACTTAAATAGATTTTTAAGTGTTGTCAGTGCACACATACTTTCTACTTTATCATTGATGAACCAAATATAATGTGCTGATTATTCTATGAAAGTACTGCTACAGTATGTTTCTGTATTTCTGTACCACATGACTCAATAAACCATCTCTACAATATGTGCATGCTTCACATTACCACTTGTAAATGAATCAATAAAATCCAGTTGCTTTTAAAATGACAATAGTTGTGATATTTAATGGGCTTAAATTAAGAAGACCTTATTGATCAGGATTAGTACCAACCAGATTTCCAGATGATGAGACCTCAGTTAGCTTTGTCCTACAATCATCTGGCTCTGTGTTCTTGTGATCATTTTCACTACCACATGTAACAACTGTGTGGTCAAGACTTAAAGATGGTTTCATTTAGTCTGCTTTCGTACCAGATTAATCTTCATTGAGTCCATATCAGCTTCAAGATAAAGGAACTTAATCAGTGCTCACTCACTGCTGATACGTTCTGAAAATGGTCACCAGCTCAGTTTTAACGTGATTCAAAGGAAGGCCGGCTGAATTTCTGTTATGGCCATAATGAAACCATCTGTTTGCTTGTTCTGTTTTTAACCATTTCCTCCCTGCATGCCATTTGTCATGTAAGCAGCATTTCTCGCAGAGGGGTCCAAGTTTGCGGAGAGGTACACCACTTTTTCCACCCACCCACTCTGGACTTCTTAGTAAACCGTTTTTATTAGGAACTGTTACAGTGGTTAGTGACCACGCAGAGGTAGGCAACGTATTCATCTTTATCCTTTACATTACTCTCCAAGGCCTGTGATGTGTGATGACTCATAACCCAGTCTCCAGTATCCCTGAGCAGAGGTGGAAGTGTTTTTTACATTATATGTCTGCGTGACAAAGACAATTGACAGTACTGTCATTATCTGCTCTGTAGTTCGACCCGCTTTTTTTTGCAAAAGGTGGATGTATATGATGGATTCTGCAGCAAACGCTAGCTTTTATGTTAAACGATTTCTTATGTAAAACTTTCAAATGAAGTGGACCACCCGTACGTTTAGTTTCCGTTGTGGTTGCGGAGGATATTGGTAGTGCAAAGGCGTTGATGAACCAATTTTGTGAAAATGGTACAATTCTGCAAT
>JAOTRS010000028.1:6854940-6868654 GCA_028565755.1 Dinotopterus cunningtoni | reverse complement strand
ATACAAGCTAATCCTATAAAAGCGTAAAACAAAGCAGGAGCTAATGACTAGCAGGCCAGCTGACTGTGTTTGCTCTTCAGTCGCAGGTGCAAGTACTCGCGGTCATGGCTTGTTTCTCCAGTGAAGATGAGCCTGGGCTCTTTGCTGATAGCTTCATGTTTCATTGAGGGTGGCTGATTGTAACCATAACTTCTATATATAGTTTAAAGACTCCAGTTTCAAATCTGGAAATTTATTTCAAAGTCACATGATTGATCGTGTTTCATGTGATGAGAGGCGTCATACGGGACTTTCTTTTCAAAGAGGGAACTCATAACATGGAAACGGACACTTCCTTATACGTGCCTGGAAACGTTATTGGGATATATTAATCTGTATTCAACACGCACATCAGCAGATTAATATCAGGATGATTTTTTTTAAATAAATAAATCACACCCACACATCTGGTACTCAAATTTCCACCTTAAGGTGCGGTACAGTACATGCTTGCTCAATACACGGTAAGCTCTAGATGGTTTCTAGACCCTTGCCCAGGCCACTAGGTGTTAAGAACTGAATGCGAGGTTTAGCTAGGGCCACAAATCAGGACAAACAAAATGACCTTGGTGACAGGAAAAAAACAAATCATTCCCACATTGCTCTGGAACCAGCTGTGCCAAAGCTGGTGCTGAAAAGCACTCAGAAGGAACTAAGCAAACAGAGCTCCTCCTTGTTTACAGTCCTTTAACCCTGAGGAATCTCAGTTTGCCACAAGATGTAGAAAAGCAGTCAATACCATTACTGTAATTATGTAACAAGCCATGGCAGCGATAAACCTATTAACACACCACTGATACTGCGAAGGGTCTGTTCCAGATGTCCACCCTGTGTTTTCTTTTAATGCTCAAGATGACAAACGACGTCCTTTGTCAGGTTTAAGTTTCTGTTCCAGCACGTTAGGCAGGTGTGAGGGTTTGTGTTTCTCGCTGGGAAGATCTTATTTCACAGCAACTACTACGAAACTGTGTCGTGCTGGGGGGAAATGCCGTGGCAAGCATTGTTTTTTTTTTCCCCATAATTTGTGCTGATGAGTGTTGAGAACCTTCTAGTGACCTCGCACATACGCATCAGGGGGTCTAACATCTCAGTGGTTCATGTTAGTCTATTAGAAATCACAAACCCCATGCAAAGGAGTGTTGAATGCAACTGCAATTCACATTCAGGTAATATATATATATATATATATATATATATATATGGAATAGTAGTATTTTTAAACCTGTAATGTGAGGAGAATCCTCCTACTGTAGAACAGAAGTTAAAATAGACCACAGCAGCAGGTAAACAAGAGAGCATTTGCTCCTTCTTCAGCATCACACATGCTGAAACTGAACCAGGCATTAAAATTTATATGAAACAGCCTAAACAATCCTGAAATCTCGACATAAAAAGGCTGAATATTTTCTCTTAATATTACTAATGATCCAATGCACGAAGGTTTGTACTGTATCACAGTGGTTTAAATTTAAATGCTTAAATGCAAATCTTAAAAAAAGAAATAAACACACATGCATGCACCCCAGCAGGTTACACAGCATCTCTCTGTGCTTGTAAAAGTTTAATTACTTATTCCTTACATGCCTAAGGAACTGAAGACCACCTTATCCTGCACACTCATAAGCCGCATGAAATCGATCCAGTGATCTCACCTCCTCAGAGTCTTCTAGGCTGAGGTCCAACTCGGTTACAAAGTGCAGCACGAGCCCCTGGACATGCACGCACTCGATTATTTATTCTTTGTTTGTAAAAAAAAAATATATATATATATGAAGAATAACTCAAAGAAACAGCGATAAATCCATACAATCTGCGTGTCTTCAGGATGAATAACTCCGACCTAAGCAGAACACACGCGCTCCACTCTCGCGCCCGACTGAGTGTAGCGAAAGCGCGCGCTCTATAGACCTGATAGTAGCTCGTGACGCGCGAGTTAGCGCGAGCCAATCAGAGCGGGCGTCGTTCACTAAAGATGCGCGTTCCCCCGCGTAGGCGCGTGACCGCTCCCGATGGTAATTACACCAAATATACACTTCAGCAATCTAGGAAAGAGGAATTGATCTGAAACTGAAAGTGATCTATTTATATAAGAGGTGAATTCCGTAGGGTTTTTTTCCCTTTATTATAACGAACCCAAATTCGGAGAAGTGCTGCTTTATTTACTTTAGTCACAGTTTTTGGTGATCTATATTTTTTTGGAGTTTCCAGATAAAGCAGTGGTTCCCAAATTAAGATCTAGGGGATCCCCAGGGATCCATGTTTTTGTTTATCCTTAATGTAGCAAAATTACAACTCACCATTATCCTATCAATTTATGGAATGGAGTTAATTAGTGAATGAAGTCATCACGCTCACAGTATGACATAACAGTAGATGATGACGTTACCTACTGTGATATGCATGGATGGAAGTATCTGTGTAAACACAAACAGAATTTCTGTTTTATATATATATATATATATATATATATTGGTGGCTTAGTGGTAGGTTTCTTGCCTGCCACGTAAAGGGCCTGGGTGAAATTCCCACCCCATGCCCTAACCCCAGCCAAAGGTCCCAAACCTGGATAAAAATGGAAAGGTTCCATCAAGAAGGGCAATCGGCTTAAAACCAGTGCAGAGCTGTGCGCGGATTGGATGGGCTGGTTATGAGCTAGAAAAGCTAACTAGCTTCTAACACAACGCTGAATCCCAAATCCCTCCCCAGCCCCAGATCACAGCCACTACTTGGTGTGTGGAACAAGATATTCTCACACCCTACACAGTGCACTAGTTTTTCATTTAATGGATCCAACCCTGGAACCCACCTCTATTTTTATTATCCTTACCTTTTGGCTACATAGTACTCGTAAGAATTAAAAAACATTTTTTACCCCTGTTAATTACACTAAGGGTAAAAGTGTCAGATGTCAGCTCAATATTATTTCCACCAGTTGTGGAAGAATATGTGTTGGGGGAGCAATATTAAAAAAAAAAAAAAAAAGTATATGAGGAACTGTTGTATAAAAACAATATCACACTCAATGTCATGCTGTTATTACTATTTTACACTTAAAAACCCCAAAAAAGCTAGCCACAGTTATCCTGGTTGTCACGCATATAAAGGGGGGGGGGGGGAACATGAGTCTTTATACGAGGTTGTTGTTCACATTAAACCTTGGGTGTGACCCATTCCTGTCACATTTCACCTAAAAATACACAGATCTTTGTCACACATGACATTTGCTCCTGTGGACTCATCCAGTATACAACTAGTACCAAATTATAGCATATGACCTGCTCCTGAATCCTACACTGCCACAAAGAGGAAAACAAATGCCAGAAAGAGTTCAGCAAAAGGCCTTCCTTCTCTTATTGCAGCTCAGAGTATACGAGGTCATTTACTTAGTTACTCTTAAATTGGTATGCTTTAGTATTAGCATGAAACACAATTACTTATTTGTTTATTTTTTAAAAAAAGTGTATTAAAATGATTTGTGTTGTAGTGTAAAAAAAGTTTATTTTAAATAGTGTACCACTGACTCAAATTAGCTTACACTAAATAATAGATTGTGTTGCATTTATTATATTAATTATTTCTAACATTAAATCAGACCCAATCGGCTGATATACTGTGAAGTTATGACACAGATCTTGCATGTCAATACATACAGTCATCAAATAGTAAGGCAGGTTCAGAATCGTAAAGCAAATTCTTGGCTTGGTTTTCCCAAGGATGTTGGTTTTTGATTATTTACACACTTGATATTGATTGATTACTACGGCATATCCAATTACACTCAGAACTGATATTGGTTTTGTATTTTAAAAAAAGCAACAAAAAAATCTGATTGATAATAGTATAGTGTTTGTTATTTGCTTACAATGACCGTTATATGGACTGTGCTTAGCTTGATGATGATGTATTTGTGTAGATTTTGTTGTGCAGCTCCTTTACCCGAAGAAAACTTAAGATGCAATCTTAACTTACTGTATGTGGAAATTTGTCTCATTCACACTGCCTTTGAACAGAACAGCAGGGGTACGTGCTTCCTGAAACCACAAAGACGCCTCTGAATAATCTCCTTAATCTGCATCCAAAAAGATCCTGCCAAGGCTAGGTGACAATGGGACCGAATATATCCTCTTTTATTCAGTTGCAGAAAGTACTACTTTTGACAGAAACAACTGTTAACAGCTATCATATTCAACACCTACACTCCAGGCCCACAGTTACATAACTGCTGGTGAGGAGAACGTATTGTTCTTTGTAAACGACTGAGAGGAGCTGACCTTGTTCCTGCCGGCCACCATGTGGGATTCACACCTCTGCTTAGTGCTCCCTGACAGAGTGTAATGCTGAGGGTCAAAGACTGACCGGATCATTCGCAGGTTACAAGTGTGTAAAAACTTGTAAAACAGTTGTTCACCTTGTTATTGTTTCATTTGGATCTTTGTTGTTGCTGCTGTTATAAATGTAACTCAACAGAAACTTAAGAATCTTTTTAATAGATCTAGCCTAAGTGGCCTAAAGAAGTGGTTTTATAAAATAAAACAAATAAAAAAAGGCTTTTTTTTTAGATGAGATAGCGCAAATAATGGCCTCGAAGAACAACGCTAGACAAATCACACACACACCTATGACGCTTTTGGAGTTAATTATAGAAGTTGTTTACAAAGACATGACGTTACAACTACTTCAAATTATTCTTGACTTCTTTGAAGGTGTGCCACCTTTCTGCGCCTGGTTAAGAATATCCCTTTCTTTCCTTAATTTCTTAAATTCACAACGTACTATCAAACGTATCATTGTGTCTTTTGTAGTGCTTAAAAACACACATCTAAGAAACTGCGAAACAACTACTGTAATTAGTGTAATTGCTACATTCTGATCCTTGTTTAGAGGAACATTTTCTTCAACCAAAGGCAAAGCAGGACACGGTCCATGTCGTCCATGTTAAATAACAGTGGCTTTGAAGTCAAAGATGAAAAAATGCCACAAATGCCACATGTTCTCCTGCTTTACAATTCATATATATGAATTCTGCTCTGTATATCTCTACCTTTGTGTTTCTTGTAGCTTCAGCCTGGTTTAGTTACATGAGTAATTTATTAGGCTGTGTTTCTACATCGATATCCATTACAATGTTCATTAGATATTGTTTTGTTTTTTTTACTGAAATTAGTGTTTTACTGTAATTTTGTTAAATTTCCTGACTGACAATCGCTGTGTTTTTCTCATGTTTAAAGTAAGAAGGTTATCATAGAAATTACTTAGGAAAGGGTCCTACTTGTCTTGTTCAGGGTCGCCCAAAGCCTATCCCAGGGGTCTCAGGCCATGAGCCGGGGTACACCTTGGATGAGGTGCCAGTCCATTGCAGGGCATACAAGCAGACCCTCTCACACTATGGTGAATTTGTAAATGCCATTGCATGTCTTTGGACTCTGGTAGGAAACCAGAGTAACAAGCACAGGGAGATCATGCAAACTCCATGCATATAGACCTGAGGTAGAACTTGAACCCTCGACCCTGGATGTGCGAGGCCACAGTGCTAAACACTACGCCACCATGCCGCCTTGTAATGCTTTACTTCCTTTTTTTTTTTTTAATCACAGTTTTATTTTACATTACATAAGGTCTTGTACATTTGTTCAACATTACATTATCTGTGAAAGTACGGAAAACTTGAGAACTCTCCTTCTCCCCATGATTGTCATGAAATGAGGATGCTGCTGAACATGTGACTTGTGGATCATTCCACATATTTCATAGCTGTAAATGTGTTTATGTAACAGGGCTGAATGAATGTTAGAGAACACTAAAATGTCACCAAAATGTATAATCTATCTATAATGGTCATAGAAAATTATGTTTTAAGCATGAGATTTTAAATAGCTTCACACACCATGACAAAAACAATCTTCAATTGTAAAGTGTATTATAGTGGGCTGAGATACTAAAATAGGGATGCTATGCGCTTTAAAGAGGTTTATACTGTATATATAATGAATGTTTTGAGTTATTCAACCTAATCATACATGTACAGAGGTGGGCAAAAATATTGAGACAAACATAAAATTCAATGTTTTAATGACATTCTAATTTTTTGTTAAATGCTGACAAGATATTAAGAATAATTTGAATGAAATTGCTATACAACAATTAATGTTTGGTATGAAATCCTTTATTTCATAACCTGCTGGAATCCAGAGTCAAAAAATCATCTGCAGTACTCTGGTGTCACTGGTGTTGATTGCTTCCTGAAGATTATGTACAGAAATGTGACACAGAAGTTCATAATTCACTTAATTTTCCGTAGAATTACACTATAGAATTCCATAGTTTTAGCTATTTTTTTTGCAGACATGGACACCACGGCTTCAGAAAGTAAACGTCCTGTCACATATCTGTTACAGCCATCATCTAACCCAGCAAATTTTTATGAGCAAAACATTTCAGCCATATAGGAGAGACCTAATTAGTAACATCGGTCTGTGCACAAAACAGATAACCGATAACACATGGCATATGTTGTCTTAATACTTTTGGCCACCACTGTAGGTTGTTAAAAAGAACATTTTCCTTTTGTTCAAAATATTTAAACGTTTAAATGCATTTGTGAAGGTAATGCCGGTAATAAATGGCACCCCGTCACAGATTAACCCATATATCTCATTAGGCCTAACTTGGTTAAATTAAATTACTTAAAAAGTAAAACTTCCTCAACGGTAATGATTAAACAAATTGCTAATAGAGTTTCTGAGTTTGTGCCAAAAGCCAAACATGTACTGTACAGTATCAACAGAGGGCAAAGTCAAGTCAGCTTGGTCTGCTGCTTCGTTACTCACTGGCTGCATTTGACACTCACATGTTACATCATGAGACTACACACACGGAATCGTCTGCTCAGACTTGCTGTACATAAACGTGAATCATTGCTTGAGTTTACTAACTTGTTGAGGCAGAAAAGAAGTTGTTCCTGAGTCTAAAATCTGTTTACAGACGCTAAATTTCTCAAAACGTGGTTGTTCTGTTATTTCATCTCTAACTTGACATAGAATTAAATTTTACTGTTGATTCAATGTCTTAAATCTGAAAAGAAAGACAAGATGTTTTGATAAGATGATAATGATATTGATACAGATTTCATGACTGTTTAGGCCTGGAAATTCTTTATGCATTTCTTTCTCTATAGTCAGTAACAAAGCTCAGGATTATAAAAGAAAAAGTCTCCTAGGGTAAAAATGTACGTTAGAAACACGAAAACTAAATAATCAAATCCAACCAAAATATAAAAGTCATGTAGTCATGTGTTTATCATTAAATTTTCCCATACTGTATGTCTGAAGAATACACCTAGTGCAGAACGGAAACCACATGGTGGATGAGTTAAAGCCTGGCATCTGCGTTTTCCTGCACCAGTCATACATTATTTGGAGTAAAGTGATACGACCACACACATGGATTCCCAGTCTCAGTCAGGTCAATCACTGTCAAATTCAATCCCTCTGATCAGCACCATATGGACATATGACTAGATTTAATTTGCCAGGAATGTGGCCTGTATATATTTCAACTGTAAATGTCAGTGCATCTTCCAGCTCAGACTTTTAATGTTCATGTATCAGGCATCTTTCGGTCAATTTGAAACTTTGGATTAATGCTACTCCGGGGGAAAAAAAAGTGTAATTTACGGATTTATCCATGAGTACAGTGGAGGGAGAAGGACTCGCCATCAGATGCAACAGGAAAAACTATTCGCATTTAAATTTCTACTCGGCTACCAAGGTGTGGCGATTAACACTTCTGTCAGCAGCGACCGTTACTGAAACTCATCCCAGTTTCGCATATGTTTGATCTGGATCGTAGAAGCAGTTAATAACCCATTAAACACTTCACCTGAAGCCTTTTTAGGTCATCTGCCCCACTGCCGCTCAGTCTGATGCCCTGCATGAGACAACAAGTCTTGAATAAAAACAGATAAGATCTACTAAAAAGGTATGCACATGGAGTAAAAAAAAAAAAAAAAGGCCCTATTAACCTATTTGTTTCATCTGATGTTAAATGTGCATAATTACAGTAGGAAATATACTGGGTATTATTTGATTATTTGCTTCCAGTGGTGAACATTTTTAATGCTAGACACAATGATTACATTTAGGATACAACACACGCGTGCATATAAAACACAGGTGTTCAGCAGAGTTTACTAGAAGTTTTGGAGATGCTAATACAAAACACATTGACTGGGAAAGAACACGGTCTCCTGTCCAGTACACTCAGATATAAAAGTCAGACATATGTGGGCTGACAGCGTACATCAGGTCATATGAATTTAAAATGCGCTATTTAATTTAACAAGTGCGAACTGACAAGAAATGCATATTACACTCTACAGCGCAATTTTCTTTTCTTTACAAATAATCGCATTTTTATAAGAATTGACAACCTGTCACTCAAGGTAAAAAAAAAAAAACTCCTTATGGCTTTTTAAAAAGTAAACCCACAAAAGAATATAGATGGCAGATTGAACACGTGTTTTTAAATGTACGCTTTGTGTCTATACATGAGTATTTAACCAGCTGTCCGTAACATACCCAAACTCTGAAAGAACTGATCATTTTCTTGGGAAAAGCCATTTTCTGTCTAGTTCCCATCTGGGTTTTGGACTTTTGGGTGGAGTTGAGGTCTGTTAAGTCAATCAGGGGATTGGAGACACAGCCATGAGTCCATCTGTCACTTGGGTATCCAGAGAGCAGCGCTGACAGTTTAATTAGCTTTTATAGAGGTGCCTGGAGTGGGAGAAATTTCTTGACAAAAGAGCAGAGGGCAAAAGATAGAGAAGTGTCCAAGGAATAAAGCAATGCATGCCATATGTCTGATGGGTCAATAGTCCCATTGTGAATAAACAAATATGGCTGGAAAAAAAACTTTGCGTTTCTTGTGAATCGAGTAAGATCTAAAATGTGTGTAAAATTAGATCTTGACTGGACTTTAAGTGAGTCAGTAGATATGACTCGATATATCTATTTTTAATATTAGGAGTCATTGTGTAATGTTTATTATTGTAATCACCAAAAATAAATTGTGGAAAAAAATCGGATTAAATAAATAAATAAAGTGCTCGTTATAATGCTGGAAAAGGCATGTGGGAAACGTGTTCAGACCAATCCAGCCGTAAAGCTCTGTGTGTGCGTGTGTGTATGTCAGTGTGATTTAGGAAATAGAGGAAAACAGGCGACAACACCCAGACAGACAGCCTCTCTGCATCCCACCCAAGCCTTCAATACCCACCCCCCCACCTTTGTGTCCCCTTTGACCTATGTATGCGTGTTTGAGAACTGCTGTCCCCCCTCCATCCACCTCCTGTCTCAATAAACATCATGGAACAACCTGGAAAAAAAAAAAGACACTCTTTAGTGTTTCTAATTTTAGCCTGTTCCCAGGACTTTCTCATTACATCCAGTACGAATCATTTCCCTTGTAAGCAAACGATACACTGATAATGGCTTTTTTTGTTATGAGGACATGCTGCTAATTCAGATGTGCTATCTAAAAATGAGTCTAAATACTATCAGTTCCCGTAATTTCCCAGGAAACAGCTGGTGAAGTACAAAGCATATTGTCTTGTGGCAAAGATTCCCTTTTTTTTCTTTTTAATAGTTTTCCAGAAGTTAATTTATAACTTTTCATATATTAGCCATGTAGCTAGCATCAGTAGTGAAGATTATGACAGTCAAGTCGTTCTAATGAGTCTAGTCAGAAATCACGTCGGGTTATCTCATTTTATCAAGACTAGCTTTGGCAGTAAAGATAATAAACATCTTCTCGTGTTTGCATCTTAGCAAAAAGTCAAGAGGTCATTTCAGCTACCAGCAGTGCTGAGAGGTGACGTATTGTGCTTGTTTTATTAGCAAGAGAGTCATATGATAACCTTATGATGTGTTTTTTTTTTTTTTTAGTTTTTATCAGAGTTTTCATATTCCTATCTGTTTCTCATGCTGAAATCATCACCTGTCAAGTGTGTATATTACTTAACCCTAGTAAAAAATATATAATTCCACCCTCAGAAATGCATATTTTTCAAGAGTTCAGAAAGAATTTAAATCCTGCATTATACTGTCGTGTTGTGTTACACTTCCATGCAGTGTGTATTATGTTTAAACATAACTTTTCATTATTGTTTATTTAGAACAGTTGGTGGCTCATTGGTGGCTCTCTCTCTACTTGTCTGCCAGGCAACTAAGAATAAAATGTATGATTTAACCCAGGGTTGCCAGATCACACTGACAAAATCCTGCTGAGGCAGTGCTGAAAATCCACCGACTCAGAAGATGGCGAATACAGTTGGCTAGCTGTATCTGTGGGTTCTGCATCAGTGGGTTTAACCAACCATAGATGGAAAATATTTTGAAAAAGAATCTAATAAGTAAAAAAAAAAAAACTTGCCCAGTACTTGAATCTGTGTCTTTGTGCTTTTTTCTGTTATCTGGTGTGTGTGTGTGTGTGTGTGTGTGTGCGCGTGTGTGTGTGTGTGAAAGAGTACTAAAAGGCACAAAGTGAATAAATGCAAGCTTGGAGCTCAGCTGAAATTTTGCCCGTCTCCTAACCCCTCTTCCACACTCTAACACACTGGCGTTGATGGAGAACTTTTTTCTTATTATTATTCCCTAAACAATACTGTATGAGAACTACTGTATTACATAGCATTTACAATGTTTCAGGCATAATAACTAATCTAGAGATGATTTAAAGGATACAGCAGCACATGCATAGTTTTTACTTAAATACTATGACCTTTTATATAAGACAGACATAAGCATTCACAGAATCTGCTATCCTTTTGGGATTAATTCCCAGACTGAGGAGCCAATGAACAGTACAAAGTAAAAGTGGACAAACCTTCTAATTCCATGGTCATTTCTCATACATTTCTTTCTTTCTACACTGTAAAACAATACTGAATGCATCAAAATATGCAATAACCCCTTCTGAACAGTTACGTTTAATTTATCTGCTACTTATGCTCTGTCAAATCTTCAGCTCTAATTCGAGGTGCTGTTTGTTAATTGGTGATTTAATTGTTGTTAATTGGTGGATAAATCAACTTTCGGTAAATTTCGGTCTTGTTTTTCTGGGATGGTCTTGATGAGAGCCAGTTGCTTGATGGGTTTTGCAAATGCACTTGACAATACTGTTCTTGCAAGGACCATTCCAGAACAGCTGACTTTCATGTCTTAAAATAACACCTAAATGTTGTTGTTGTTACTTAATTACCTAATGCTGTGTATTGTTTCATAGATTTTTAAAAAATCCAGTAATATTCTAGAATGTAGAAAATAAATCCAAACTTATGTCTAGTACAGTATTTCACATCATCAGCTTATCACAAGACTTTGGCGTACAAGACTACTAAACAAAAACATACACTGTGCATTTTAAATGCACCTATCTCATCTTACAACTTGCTGGACATTTCGTCAACACCAATAACCAATGTGTGACATACTACATATGCAGCTAAGTTTGATTCTCGTCGTTTTTCCCCAGCTTTTCTTGTATTGGCTGTGGCAAAGCCTTTAAGACCAGTTTCAAAAAAGTAGCCCAACTGGGGCTATCCCATTTGGCAACACGAAATGCAGCTTTTAATACATCACTTTCTCGACTGCCATGAAAAGTAAATCCACTATATTTACTACATCCTACCAAACTACAAACTTTTTGCATGTCAATCCATTAATGTGACTGCATGCTGTTCGGACTTAGGCTGTGTTGAAAGTGATCTGTAAATGTTGCTCATACAGACATGACACTGACACAGTAATTTGCCAGCAGATTTATGGAAATAAGTGCAAAAGGTTTAGAATACTTTGAGTACTTAGTAAAATCATTAGACATGTTGGCAAAAAAAATCACCATGATATTCTTGGCCTGTGCAGAGGTGGTCCTACTCTCCAACGAGGCAGCTGAACAAGCCCATTTGAGACCCTCTGCTCCTAAATTTATTCGACAAATGTGCACAACGCTTGGCCAGTCGAGCAACTACATGACTGCAGGCTACTTTTGTCATCACCCAGTTGGGATTCTTACATTAGTTCACAAATTTCACAAAGTGATGTCACTATCACACAATGCAAAGATGCAACTGATTAGCCAGCCAAAACCGACACACACACACATACATGCACTAATCAGCTTAAATTACATAAGACCTATTCCTTTCGAAACCTTTTAAGTCTGACAGAGAGGCTTCACTGACTGTCTTTCCCCTGAGGACATGTTGAGAAAGTTGAACAGGTCTGATGAACATGGCACGACATGTGTTATTGCATTCCAATGCATGCAATAATTTTTATCTAGGTCAGTTTTCAGTTCTCCTGCTGACCTGAGAGACTGCCTAGTCCAATATCCCGACAGTCTTGGTAATGCCCCCGGAGCCTGAAAGAATGTAGAGACAGATGGCACAGATGCCATGCCAAATGCCACACAACGCCGGCTCAAATGGAGCTGGCTGTGGCTTGGTTTGTCCCATGAAAGTGAGAGTGAAGGCATCTCACTGTTAAGTGATAGGAAAATAATCTGCTACGTGTGCAATGAAGGAGTGTTTAGTACACTGCAGAGAGTTTATCTCTGTTATTGTCTCATCTTTTTGTTTAATCCGCTACTGGCACAATCAAAGGCTGGAAAATGGCACCAGTTTGCTTAATGGGAAAGAGAGGAAGCTCGACCGCAGGACAATAGATCGCTTATGCAACGAAGAGTCCGAATTTAGCACGGCTTTGGCCCTGGTATGTTTTGGTTCTTATACTACAGGGCGAGGGCTGTTTTCTTCCTCCAAGCCACTATAAACATGTGCTTTAAATTTAGATGCACTAAAAGCAGAGATGTGGGCAAAGTAACTGGCAGCATGGTATACACAGCTGTTTGGCATCTCACATTCCAAAAGAACAGAAGCTCAAAGCAATTTAATGGGACAAAACAAGTGGTGGAAATCAAAGAACCGGACCTCATATGGCACAAATTCTTGCAATTCATGATACATATCTATTTGCATTTATTTGCAGTAAAACATACTTGTCCCACGATGTGGAGATCAGATCACAGAGCTTGTAACTGTAAGGGCCATATGTTTCCTATATGAAATGAGAGCATTTATTCACTATATGTACAGAGGTGTAACAAAAAAAACAAACATCTTGTACATGGCTAAGTACCTAGGCCTAAACAAGAAAATTATCAGCAGCAACACATTTCTTATCTCACTTACGGTTATGGTATTACCTAAATGGGATAATATGAAAGGAAACAGGGAGAGAAAGGAAATAGAATAGAGAAGACCAAAAGAGGGGAAAAAAAGTGAAGGTATAAAATGTTTAATCAACCAATATTCTAAACTTAGGATCTTTTCACACCTTCATTCCTCACTTACTGTATTGATGTGAAACATTTTATTTAATACAGGATCAGATTGTTTTCTAGACTTTATTCCCATCAACACAGAACTAAAAGTGTTTTGAAGCACCATATGTAACATAATTTGGCAGATCAATAATGAATTTATTCTACTGTTTCTTCTATTTATTACGTTATTTTCCTTTCGCCATTTGACGCGATTGTGTGATGATTTAGGTCAAGTTGTTTGAATTGAACTAGTCCAGCAGCAGCAGCTAAGAGCTGCCCTTACTTGTTAACTATA
>JAOTRS010000028.1:6822002-6834622 GCA_028565755.1 Dinotopterus cunningtoni | reverse complement strand
CTAACATGCTCCTCTTAATTAATTACAAACATTGCAATTCCCATTATTGACCCATATTTATTAGGTCTCTAAAGTCCTGTCAATCAATCAATTAGATTCTAGGGGTAGACAGCATTTCATTTTATCCGTTTAATCCCTCTGGACCCAGCTTTTAGAAGAAACCTAAGGCACTGATGTTTTTGGAGCTTGTTTTGAGAATGCTGAATTATATTTGTGTCATAAATTAAAAGCCTTAACAAATGAACAAATAAACTTGTACACAAATGGAAAGTTGTCTTTAATACTAGTGTGTTATACAAAGAAGTCTTTGTTTTATGGCACCATATTAAACCACATCACTGTCACTCTTACACAGTAAAAGGCGAAAGAATAATTAAATTGGCAAAGCCAGCTGCAGTTTTAGAAAATACAATCATGATATTGTTTGGGTGTAACCTGAACTGATTTTGACCCTTGGAAAGTCAGAGAAAATCAGTTGGGACATCAAACTAGCTACAATTTGTTGTATTTGTTTAACACTGATTATTTCTAAAAGATTAAAAAAAATGGATTTTACAGCTTGTTCACCTGCTGGGTTTAAATACAAGGGACGTTCAAGTCAAACCAGAACTTTTGCTTATAACAGAACAGAGTTATGAGAATAAAACTAACTTTATATCTCTATAATTATACCTTGCAACACTAATGCACTTATACCAACGTTTCACTAGCGCTTGTATACCATCAAGGTAGAAAGATTTCTCAGTATGCAGGTGCCATGATCAGACTGCCATCTTCACATTTAAAATGCTGGCCTCCCAGGAACTATTTTAAGAGACCAAACGTGTGGACATGTCTAGAAGTGAGGTCAGGACTATACAGGGGTTGTGGCAAAAACTCCCAGCCAAGTTCTTGTAATGTGCAAGCGGTGTCGGTGAATGATCGTGTGTACAGTTCCCACAGATAGATCAGTCTCTTTCACATTCTCTTCCTCTTCTTATTCATCAAATTTTCAAGGATTACGCACGTGTTGCAGCAGGTTCCAAGCCACCTAATCTGTGGTCATCATTCACAGATGTACAACCTTCTTTTAAAAAAACGTTTGCACCATTCACATGTTTCACCGCAGCTTAGTGTCTCATCACCGTACTGTGCTTGAAGGCTGTAAATGTGCATCAGTTTTACACATTCATTCATGAGAAATTTAATCACAAGGCCGAGTTTGAATTAATTGCATGTAAAAATCTATCAATTTTGAAGTTAAAAAAAATATAGAAAATTGTGCGATGCAATAACATGATGACAAAAATAAACAATTAACCTGGTTACTACCTTTAGTTTATTAAATTAAAATATTAGAAACACCTGAAGCACCAACATTGAATATCATTATGTTGTCGATATAGATATAAAGATCACAAGATGTAGCATGACTTAATTCTCTCAGCAGGAACTTATCATGAACTGATGCTAAAGACAGCGTTGGTAGTTTAGGACAGACACTAAAAGCTCTGTCCAGGTTATTTCATTGTTGTTGTTTTAGCATGGCACAAAAAAGGCAGATAAATCACAGCGCTAGATTCTTGTGAACTTTTCAACATTAACAAGCAATACAAATTCAGTAGATCCGTCTCTTAAACATTCCCTATATTTGATGAGCCTTTTCTAGCAAGCTTTTCAAAGGCATTTCTCTGACTCACTCAAGAATCCACATTCTGCCTCTTGTTAAATGGGAAGAGGAACAAAAGAATAGAGTCTTAAGAGCAGGGGCACATGGGAGGGGGAAGACGTGGTGCCCACAGCCACTAAAGCTCCACAATAACCAGTTCCTGAATGCTGCGGGATTACAACGGTGCAAGATTTTGTTTTAATCTATCTTTTACTGTTATAATTTGGGTCCATGATTCCAAACCATCTATTTCCTTTTATTTGATGATCTCTGTCTTGGATTTATCATTCAGTAAGAAATGACTCTATAATATATAATGTTACACAAAAAAAACATTTTAACATTTAATTACAATTTGTTTTATGATAAAGAAATCACTATATATCTTCAAAAATAAAGATTTTTTTTATTATAAGGGAGCCGTCCTGCACATCCTGCCTGGCTTTTACTAGGGGTTTAACTGAAAGAACATCGAGCTGAGCTCACCTTTGAAAAAAACCCACTCTCAGCTTTCTTAGCCTTCAGTTAACAATGAGCATAAAGTGAAATATTACACACTCACTGTACAAACGACACTCCTTCAAAGTCTCTTGAAAGCTATGGGTATTATTCATGAAACCACATGAAATCAAATCGTAACATTTAAATAAACGTTACATAATATACATAACCAGATCACAAAAGATACAATAAAAACCCACACGTACAGTTCCGCAGGTCTTAAAAACAAAGAAAATGTAAAATAGCTTACATTTAATCAGATGTACATCACCCAGCCCCCAAAAAAGGCATTGGGGTAGGCTGTGACTGTGATTAACCCTGAAACTCAGTTCTATTCAGTGCCCAGTCTCTAAAAGGCAAAAAAGGTGTTGTCACAACGAGAACCCGAATGCGGCAAGATGAAAGCATGCACTGAACCATCCTGAAACATGCTCTCTCTCTCTCACATAAGGATCAAAGCCAAGCCTCCAGAGCTTGACTACTTGAGTGGCATGCACCCTTACACATACACACGCATACAGACAGACATGTATCTATATGTATGTATAGATAATGTGTTTCAATAGGGACAAAGCTGAGGTACGCCCTCTGATCAAGAGTATGTTTCTGCTCCTTTACAGACATCAGTTTTGCCACCACCAAGCATTCGGAAGATTTTTTTTTTTCATTACAACTCACTTGACTGTCTCATTTGCATAATTAACCAATTTAGCATGCAATTATTGTAAATTACTCACTTTATGCACCACTGATGAATCATATACAGCTGTAGTTGGTTTTGGGTTTTTAATGCATGTCAGTTAACAAGATAATACATTATGATTGTGTTCATAAGCGCATGTGAGCATGATTATTAAAACATGCTGTATAATTCAGCGATAGCCGAGGGGCAATAGGAGGGAGGGGGGATTGGGGGGAGCAGCAATCTTCGCTGCCTTAAGGAGACGTTCGTCTTTCAGACTGACCCAAAAATCACAGAAGCGTTACCTACCCGTTGTTTGGAGACATGCCTCAATGCGATATGGGGTTGACTTCGGTACTGTGGAGAACAGAAGATACAGATTTGTATCTGAACAAAAGATACAGACACAGAAGATACAGATTTTGAGAGCACTTGTCTTTATTTTTGCTCTCTCTAATGGAGGAGCGGTGGAAGGAGTAGGCAACAGATTCCTACATGGTGTACTAATGGACATGTGTAAGCACATACTGTGTGTGGTGTCAGCGTATTTGTGAAATTACTCTCTTCTCTCTGAGGTCATGGGTTCAATCCCAAACCATGTCATTGTGCTATTCAGCTTTGGGCAAGTCACTTCACAGAATGAGGTTAGTAAAAGTGATTAATAACAATGGACAATAAATAGATATACTGTATGAACAGTAAGGCTTGAACGGAGTAAGGTGGCAAAAATAGTTCTAGAAGTCATATTTGCACTATAGCATCATTATATTTTAATAAACAAGAGAAGAAAACACTAGTGCTTGTTCGCATAAATATCCTAGTTACTTACAGTTTCAATATCATTATATTGCAGTTATGAACTTGAGTGTTAATGCAATGGACTACAACTGGCATTTTTTACTGAGGTTTCATCATTTAAAACTAATAAAACTGATCTATGTTAACTTATAAAATGCTCTAATATGCTGTAATGCCCAATAAAATACTAAAGTGTGGCCTAATAATACCTCTACACCTTTACCTTCATAAAAAATGCAAGAGTCTATAAATATGAAAAAATTTGCAAATATGAAACATTCTTATTTCCATTCCAGCACACCGACTGGCCTGACTATATTACGGTGCCCTATAAAACTGTAGGAAAAAAAGCAATTAAAAAAATTAGCAATTAGTCAATGAGTTATGGGCAAGTATATTAGTTTATTAGAGACAGACATAATCCATTATCCACAGTGTCAGTATCTGAAGCTTGATTTGCATTATTACATTATTTTTGTTATTCTTTGGCTTGTTCTCTATTTCATAAATTATTTTTCTCACAACCATTATACTGAAATTTTTATATCTATCTATATAATTTGGAATCCTGTAATACTTTTAATATTTGACAATGTGCTCAAAGCTTCTGAATCATTAGTGTTGCGAGGTAAAATTATAAAGATATAAAGCTAGTTTTATTATCATAACTCTGTTCTGTTATAAGCAAAAGTCCTGGTTTGACTTGAACGCCCCTTGTATTCAAACCCAGCAGGTGAACAAGCTGTAAAATCTGTAATAATAACTGTAATAACAATAATTTTTTATTCACTTTCATTAACATTTACTTTTTATTCATTCAGATGCGTCTCCAGTGTGCGTGTACAAAGGGAGAAAAAAAAATTCCTTGCTCTTTGTCTTTTTCTATTTTTGTAGTGTCCCAGGCTTAAACAAACAATCCAGATTGGTCTCCTTTTGTGACCTCATAAAAGGGAAACCCTCCCTCTATTATCTAAGGGTAATTTCAGCTTGAGTATAAAAAATCATGTTAGAGGAACTCTGAGACCTATGATTAAAAAAATGTTAAAGAAATGGTGTGTAAATGGAACCTTTAAAACAGCTTTTAGCTTTCAATGCATGCATCATTAAAGAATAATTTATGGTTTTGGATAAGACAGTTTGAAGTGATTGTTTTATACAGGTTCTACACTACAGTCACGAAGAACTCAATGCCTTTACTACCAACAAAGTCTATTATCATATTTCAAACATGAGGAAAGCTATTGATGAAAAACTGTGTCCTTGAAGAATTAATCTCCCAGTTATAATGATTATTTCATACAAATTCTACAGACATACAACAATTTGGTCTTAACACAGATTCGCAAAATCTCAGAGATAGAGAGAGATAGAGAGAGAGAGAAAGAGAGAGAGAGAGAGAGAGAGAGAGAGAGAGATTGATGGGTGGACCACTTGCAAAAATCATAGAACAGAACAGAAAAGGAGTTTCTGAACATGAATGTGTGTTTAACATCTAATTTTGTAAAATTATAAAAATCTAATTTGTGTAATTCGACAAACTAAAATATTCATAAATATTAGGATTATTTAAAATACATTGATTTAAAACTTTGCATTTAAGGACTGCTTGAAGTCTGGAATCCATGGTGATTTCCTTAAGATTCTTGGCCCTTTAAAAACATTCAATTTCTTTGCCTTGGCTTGATTTCACAGTATGTATTGAGCGTTATCCATATGTGAAGCGTCTTCCTATCAGTTTTGCAGCATTTATGAGCAGAAAGTATAGGTTTTTACAGGTGTGAATTCATCTCGATTCTTCTATCAGCAGTCACATCATCAGTAAACTCCAGTGGCCTAGTAACATTGGCAGAAATAAATGCTCATCCCTTAACACTGCCTCCAGCATGTTTGACAGATGATCGGGTATGCATGCCTTCTTCCAGAACCGGGCAGTCTAAACTGTCCATTCTGTTCTTGAGGCTTAACTTTTATGATTGTATGATTTCTTGATTTATTTTATTTATCTGTAGACTTTGGCAATAATACATCAAGAGTGTTCTTGACTTTCTTTTACTTTAGTTGTCTGTAATGGTCTTCAAGGCCATTTAATGTGTTGCTGATATCACCAGTGCACTGATCTTTTCAATAATCTACCGAATTGTTAGTTTGGCCACTCCTAAATTTTGGATTATAACTTTGTTATAAAATTTCTAAGGACTTTTTTAGGCCATCATTATCATCATTAGGCACAAATGATTTGTACTGTGCCCAGTAACAATTGTTCCCCCTCTGCTGGCCAGCATTCACATTGTTTTTTTTTTCCTTCCGTTCTCGGATACCCTTGGCTATGTACACTCTCCAAACAACAGGTGACAGGATGCACCTACTTCATTTGTGAGCCACTAATAACTGGCTAACATTATTGATATTTCGGGAAAAAGTTAAGAGAACGCTCTCATGTGCCTTCCTACTTTATTAGCTATGGCTGTGTAGGTCAGAGGAGGAGACTGGCGCGTGCTGCCAGCCCACAGAGATTTCGGAGAAGACAGATGGCCTGATGGCTGTGTCTAAATAGCAATCTACTTCTGTTCTCAAGTACGATTGGCTTCCATATCTGGTTCAATCTGGGCCAGAGTACACTATTTTATTCTCAAATTCTCCTTTTCCAGCAGACTCAGGCACTGTTCCTGAGGGCGGAACAATTGTGTTCTCACTGGGCAAAATGAACCAGTCTTTAAGGTCAAGTGCTCTCGGAAACGATCCCGGGCCCTAATGTAAAAACGTCCAAAAAACAGGCCACAACTGACCTAACTGATTGATTTGTCTAATTATTTTTGAGCCTGTAAAAATGGAAAGACTGTGTATAAATTAAACAGTTGTGTAAAAATAATATAATCATTTATACACATTATTTAAACGGTTAACGGCGTCTCCTGGTATAAGTGGTGCAAAGCAGGCTTTGTCTTATCTTCTCTGCATTGGTTTTTATCTGTATTAAAAGCTTACAATGCAACAAAACCAAATATTCAGTCACATCACATTGTTGTTGCTTCTCCAGGCTAGACTTCTAGCTAGTGAAACTTGAGTCATAACCCGCTCTCAACCCACTCACTGCTGCACACACACATACAGGACATACGTCAATGATCCATTACCTGAGGAATGCTTTTACTTTCACAGGATCAAGTCATAAGCCTCTTTAAAAGCTTACACATACACACACATGCACAGAATGCATGAAGGCTGCCTGTAAGACTGGAGGGTGACAGATTCTCCATACACACATATCCGAAGCTGCACGCTGTAACCAGGCAACCAGGCAAGCTTTTTAGAAAGATGACTCCGTATGCAACACTACTTCAGCTCTGTATTACCATGCCTGATTTTTCACAGGGAGTCAGAAATGCTCTTTCAGCTTACAAATATTGACGCTGGGACTTCTTCTATAATTCTGTTTCATGTTCTAATTGCTAGAGACTGCACGTCAAGATACATCACCTCATCTGCATTTCATGTGGTTCAGGAGTTGTGACCATGACCCCTTCTGAAGCAGGATTGAGTGTGTACAAAAATAAAAAATTAGACTGTAGACTGAGGTAACCGCATGCGACATGGAGAAGAACGACTGACAGTGAGCGGAGGAGAGATGCGGTAATTAGACTGGAGTAGTCCGCTCTCTATATATGACATGCATTATTGAAGGACTTGGGCGTGTCTGAGAGTTTCTGGTGTTAAGTGTGCTAAATTGGCTTTAGGAGCGTGTGTTTATGCAGCTGCTGGGCAGTAGGGCTCTAAGCAGTAACGCACCCGTCTCCACACTGTTAATTCTCACTTTATTAGCTCTTGGTGGGAGACAAAGCGAAGCTGTTTGTTTTCTCACACTACGCTTGAAATGTGACGCCAGGTATCAAAACTATCACAGCCACATAAAGCCTTGCAGCGCCCACCCAAGTAGGGATACACAATAGAGGGAAAATAAAATTGCTGTAAATACTGGGATATATTTAAACTCCAAAAAAATTTTAAAAACAAGTATAATACAGTAATTATTAGGGTAATGCCACCAGCAATGAAAAAGAGTGCATTGTGATTTATGGCCAAATCAATATCCTTAAAATCTGATATCCTTAAAATCAGTATATTACCAATACACTGTGCTTCAAATAGATCTGACTGCTATATAATTTAATAATTACAAATACTTTTTGCATAAATTGTTGTCCTTGTGTTTCTTAAAAGAGTTATAACTTGTGTTCATCAAATCTTAAAAAGTAATCAGACAATTTTCCGCACATGCTCGTATAAATGAAACATACTGTCTTTGTACAGGCTTTGTTAGGCTCTACTGTAGGTTACTGTGTTTCTAATCGGGAGGCTGGGTGTTTGAGCCCCAGCACCGCCAGGTTGCCGCTGCTGAGCCCTTGAGCAAGGCCCATAACCCACCAGGCGTACTGTATCCTGGCTGACCATCCTCTCTGACCCCAGCTTCCTAACTGGGATATGTAAAAAAAATAAAATAAAATAATAATAATAATAATAATAATAATAATAATAATAATAATTGTGCTGCTATGTAAATGTGACAAATAATTCAGTCAGAATCTTAACGGTTCTATGAATATTTAGCCTCCTGAAGGCTTTAGACACAAAGCTTGACAATTAACATACCAAAAAGCAACCCTTACTGAGACTGTAGCAGGTTTACACAATTTGAATACTTGCTCGTTTGGTCCGAATTTGAACGCTTATTAGCAATTATTTCTCATGTGGAAGGTTAACATCAGGCAAGAGTGAAACTGCTTCTACAGTATGAATGATCAAAAGGCTGTCACTTGCTGCTGCGGCTCCTCTGCTAAAAATATCTTAATCGTGTTTGACTCATCATGTGTTGTTCTACAGACTTGATGCTTTTCATCATCCCCACCCTGAGCAGCTAACACTATCTCATGGTTTTCTCCTAATCCTTCAAAAAAAAAAAAAAAAAAACACTGTTTGAAAAAAGAAACGTTTAAGCCAGACTGAATAATGAAGCGCACAATAAATTTTATACAAGCCTCTGTTCTGAGACTCTGCCATCTACTGTGCTCACAAAATGTTCCACATGTGCCATTTCTGATTAAATTTGCGATTTGCTGGTCTGGTGCTTTCAGTTGTGGCAACAGATGCAAAATAGTGTTGACAAATCACCCGCTTTGGTTTGACGTGTCTTGAAATACCAAGTACTTCCACACAGTGAAGCCTAGTTCCTCTTTTTGTCAGCTTCTTTGATTCCTTCTTTATTTTTGTTACAGTGAAGTTCCATTCATCATGAAGAACAAATGCAGGGATTGTGCAAAACCAGGAATCAGAATAAATAATCTTCTTAAATTTTTTTTAAAACATTAGCCTAAAAATTGCACTATACATTAGTTCACTATTATACAAACACAAGAAGTAAATATAGACGAAAGCAGGAGTTAAGGTTGTATAAATTTTTAGGAATTTTGACAAATCCTCTAGAAGTCTTTTATGTCCTGGTCCTCACATTTTTGCTGATTTTTGGTACAACACTGTTGTAGTAATATGCCTTCACTGCATTTGGTAACTTCGCTGACAAATTTGTTTAATATTATAAAAATTAATACCAGTCACAATGATCCAAAAAACTGGAGAAAAGTAGAATTGCCAACAACACAACACTGCCTCAGTGAGCAATTGTATGTCCAAATTTGCCAACAGTTGGTGGCAAACTAGCGGTATACAGTAGGTAGCTGTGACTGATCTCTATCACTGAGCTAAGTTTTCCAAAATGTGTGCGCAAGATTCTCTAAGCTGCAATATCCATGTTGAAATCACATAATAATAGACGAAAACATTAAAATTACAATAAAACCTTTGGTGCTTGGGCCCTAATTTTTGTCTAAACAAAGAATGTTTTCCTTTGTGCTGAACGCAATTATTCCAAACAAACAGATACAATCGGTAACAATGTCCTTTAAAGTATGATAAACAGAAATATGTAATGGTCGGATGATTATATACTACAGGACTATAATCATCAGAGTTGCACTGGACTGAAAATAAACTGCAGACTGTCTCATGCCCAAGCGAGATGGAGGCTGCACATGATTAGTGAGGAAGAACGGGCGAGACTGGGGTAAGGATGATTTATACAGTGCAGTCTTGTCAGATTGGGAATGAGCTCACATGCTCAACAATTTGTTGTGCTTTAGTGTGACCCAAAGAGGGTTGCTGTAAGAGACTGATTACTAATACTACTACTACTACTAAATTATTATTATTATTGTATATTGAATTATTCATTTATAAAACATTTTTTTCTCCATTTTTGCTTGTGCCAAATGTATTACTACATTAAGGGGAAAAAATGTAAAACCAATTCTAATGTTCTCAAATTTATTTACTTTTTATCTTGTTAACTTGACATACAGTAATTGCTCATTAATTTCTAACTCAAATGGGGACAGTTACATGAAACATCTGGTATATTCTCTGAGCTATTACTAAATGTGAAGATTAGGCCATAAAAATCGGTGACCCCTTAATGTCGAGCTCAGTCCAAACCATGACAGAAACAGATTAGTGTGATTTAAGTCCAATCAAATAATAAAAAAAAGAATCACATAAATGACAAGGACACAAAGGGTCAAATGGTCATGTATGAACCAGTATCACCGTCACCACTCTTTCACCTTGCTCACAAATCTTCAGTCTACTAACAAATTTGTTTTTCTTTCTATTTACCCTAGTGCCTCTGGCTCCTATTTCTGAAATACCCATGATGACAAAAGCACAGAGACGTTAGCATGCAAATAAATACTGCACATACACAAAAGCTAAAAAAAAATAATAATTAAAAAAAACATCCTCTGGTGCACACACTAAAAACACTCATTTTTATTCATGGAAGTAAACTTGCTGGGCTTGCCTTGCATCACTCATGGTTCACCCCTGCATGCACTTCCATCATGGTCAAACAGAAAGCTCCAGAAGCAATTTCCTAGACTAGAAAATGACAAGAGTGCAGAGGTGTCAGGGAGATGAGATATGTCATGCTAGGACCTGATGACCTGGCAGTGTGTTCACCTCTGCTCTGCTCTCCTGTGAAAGCTTCACCGTGTCATAGTGTGACAAGACGCAAGCAGAAGCACTTTGTAGCATGTGATAAAGAGGAGGGGGCGGCGGCAGATGGGTGCTTTTTATAGTAATAGGGAGAGTATTCAAATGATGTTGCAGCTCTAGCCACAGTCATATTGTTAATGAGTCAGGCAGAATAGTCAGTCCAATGTCAACAACAATGTTAAAATAATAATAATAATAATAATAATAATAATAATAATAATAATAATAATGCACTGTCCGATCAGGTCCATTGTGGCAACTAATTAAGGCAAGGGACTAAATTAACAACAACAAAAAATATAAAATATATTCTTTTATGAAGTTATAACTTTATCGAAGACATGTACGATAATTATTTTACTATTAAAGGAGACCCTGCCAGCAAAATTTTACAAACCTCTGACTTAGACCAATAAACTTTTAATAGATGACTTGACAAGCTGACTTGTAAGCCTTATCTTTATCCTATAATACACTAAAGAAAAACACTAAAAAGGAAAGATAAATAAATATTTGTGGACACCTATGCATGCCTGCTGTGCTTTGTAAATAGAGAGCAAATCTGGAAAGGAGACAGCCCCCTTGTGGCTGATTGAGTTTATTTAAAAGTCAAATTTGGAGTTCATACAAAACCGCAGCGTATTACCAAAAGCATACGTTCCATAAGGTAAAAGAAAAAAATGGTAGTGTATGACGGAGAGAAAGAAATCACAAGTGGGATGCTAAATTCAATCTTTTTGGCAACCTCCTTTTTATAGTACAAATCCTGTCAAATGGGTCAAATGGGTCAAATGTCACTTTCCCTTCCACCCTGCTGAGATCCTCTCTGATTAGTTTGCTGTGAGAGAGTGACACGTCCCTATTCTGACACCTAGAGCCTCATGATTATCCATTTTCAAACACGGGCGACTCTGGCCTGGGTTTTCATTCCTGAAAAAATGAGATGTAAAGGAGACTGACAGCTGACATTAAGAAGAGGAGTATGTCAGGATTACACTGTGCAGAAAAACCTTTTCATTTCCTTTTTACCCATCACTATGAAGGATTGCAACAATTTTAGAACTGACTCTATAGAATATTTAGTTATTCTTCAATTTTCTACCATTACTTTTCAGACTTGCTCAATTACCAAAAGATATTCAATATTACTAACATATTACCCTGAAGTCACATATCTGTCTGTAACACGAAAATTGCTTAAGATAAGATACTGAAAGTTAATTAACAGCTTTAAACATGGGCAAAATGAGATAAGAGTTTCAAAGGCCTTTCATCTAAAAAAATATTCAGTGACAGCCAGACTGCTGAGCGCTGCATGAAATATCCAACAGAATGCACTTGGAAATAGCTGCATAGCACATAAGGTAGGCATGATAGTGCTGCATTCACTGGCCACTTTAGTAGGAACACCTGTACCTCTTCACATTCATAACCCTAACACTGCAGCAGGACATACCATGAAAAACAGGTCGAAAGCTTCAGTTAATGTTCACATTAAACATCAGAATTTGACTGTTAGCTGGTTTGACTCTTCCAGGAACTATTGAGCTCCTGGGATTTTCATGCAGAACAGTCTCTAGAGTTCATAGAGAATGATCTGAGGAAAAAAACTTCCAAGCAGAAATAACTTGTGGATGAGAGACATCAGAGAAAGACAGACAGATTCAAGCTGACAGGGAGCTTCTGGTAATGCAAATAACCACTTTTGACATTCACAGTAAGCAGAGATTCAACTGAGAATGCACAACATGCTGGATCTTGAGGTAGATGGGCTGCAAAAAGGGAAGACCAGCTCTGAGACTACAGAGGACACAGATTTCCTGTGGTCTTGTGCCTGTCACTGGTCCTTTCACAATCTTTACTAATCTATCCCCTTGTTATTGTTTTATG
>JAOTRS010000028.1:6770579-6782088 GCA_028565755.1 Dinotopterus cunningtoni | reverse complement strand
AATGATCTTTAAAACAATACTGTATATATTTAACACCAATATTTACCAATTTCCTGACAATATTTTATGGTATGAAGCCCTGTATGAGCTCTAGTAGAGTTATGCCATTATATTTGAAGGTAATATCAGGAAGGTGATCAGGAGGGTTCTTCAAACGTCCTTCCTTCTATATTACACCCTCATGTCAGTTCACTGCAGGTTTTATAAAGTGCTTTGAGTATACCATGTCTTTCTTTGACTAATAAAAAAAATAATTTTAGTTATAGTGGTACATGAGGAATAAAAACATACCAGGTACTGTATGGGTACTGGCTTCCAGAAACAGCAACATCACTTCAGTGCCTGAGGTGTTTTATTTCTTACATACGGTCATGTCTGTAGGAGTTTATATCCTGACATTCTTGAACGACTTTCTTGTGCTGTTTTTAAGCTGTTGTATCTGTGTCTGATACTCAATTCCTCTCAGCTCTTCGATACAAACTCAGAGCGATTAATCAGCACATATAAATCTATTTTTGCATGGGTGAGCAAAAATAACTAAAACCACCACAGGAGAACTCATGAATCTCCAGATTTACTTTGCCTTTTGACGTTGTGTTTTAGGATTGCCACAGACTGATCACGTGCTTTCGCACTCAGATGCTCAAAAAAAAAAAAAAAAAAAAAAAACTAAATCGAACCATGATCCAGAACAGTGAAGGAATGAGAGCTCAAAAAACCTGTAGTTTAAACAAAAACAAGTTCACAATGTGAACGCAAAAAGAACTGAGTTACTTTTCTGTTGGTCCACTATACTGTACATGAAAACACCCTCAGGGAATGAGGCAAATTGCAACACTGAGCAAAACCTCACCTGCACATTTCCGATTGTTATCAGAAACTGGTAATTAGAGATACTGCTCTGTCATTCTCAGAGTCTCAGATATACCGATCAGCCATAACATCATAACCACCCACTTAATACTAAGTATAGCTCTGACCTGTTAAGGCACGGACTCCACTTAACCTCTGAAGGTATAGCACCAAGGCGTCAGCAGCAGATCCTTTAAGTCCGTTAAGTTGTGAGGTGCGTCCTCCATGCATCAGACTTGTTTTTTTTTTTTTCCAAGCCTGCACCCACACCAGCCCATTCTGGATAAGATTGTACACCACTGGACTACACAGACCAGCCCTTAACAGCCTTCAACATACATCAGTGAGCCATGGATGTCCGTGACTGTTGTCGGTTCACTGGGTTTTCCTTCTTTTAACCACTTTTGGTAGGTCCTGACCAATCACAGTGGGAACATCTTACAAGACCTGCAGTTTTTAGAGTTGCACTGAACCAGTCACAATTTGGCCTTTGTCGAAGTCACTCAAATCCTCACAGACTTCAGGGACAATTGCAAGATTCACTTTCTGCCTGATATATCAAACCTACTTCCAGGTGCCATTATGATGAAATAATCAATGTCACTCACTGCACCAATGAATGCACCTCTATCTTCACTTCTTCATCAGAAGTAAATCTTTGTCATCACAGGGGTGCTTTCAGGGGACCAAACAGGTAAAAATCCAATGGAGCAAAATCAGAACTGCAGCAGAAATGTTTTTACACCTAAAAAAGTGTCAACAGTGTGGGCAAAAGTGTGCGGACGTGCATCGTCATACAAGATCACTCACCATTGGATAGCAGTCCTCTGCGTTTAGTCTGAAGATTTGGCTCCGGCTCTTTGACAAGGATCTCATTGTAACGAGTGCTGTTGATTTTTCTACCTTTTTTTTTTTCCTGATAATGTTATAATACTGGCCCTTGAGAATCCCAGAAAACCAGAAATTGTTGACTTTTGTACTTTTTCTTCAGGATGTTTCTCTTGGATATCCTTCCATACTTTCAGGCTCGTAGTAAATGAACGAATTTGTGTATCGTCGCCAGTAACGATTTTTTTTTTAGGAAAGTTCACTTTCCTTAAGAGGATCAGTCCAAATTTAGTTTGCAAATATCCAAGGGCTCTTTTGGGAGCCATTTCCGCAACGGGTACACTCTCGGACCACGGAAAAATAAAAATAAAAACACAAATCACTGCATTTTTGCTTGCATCGCAGTAACAACCAACTGATGTAACACCTTCACAGTAGTGATGAAATGGTTTTATTAATAATTTTTGACTGCAGGCCATAATTAAGCAATTTAATATTTTTGTTTTGGAACTGCATTAAACTGGATGTTTTGCATATAAAGTACTAGTTAGGTAAAAAGTGTGAATTTCCCACATAAATGTTTGTATGTGAAGGGAGACTTTTGGGACAGCCTGGAAACTGAGAGTGTACAAGGCAAACCCAGAACTATTACTCAGCTAAATTACTTCCTCTTATCAATTTATAACTAACTGGGTAACTTCATAATATCTGGCAGGTAAATTAATGACAAACATAACCAGTTTAAATAATAACAGTAAAATAAAGTAACACACAAACTAATAAACCTGTTTAGTTTTATGTTTAGTGTACCGTAAAAACTGAGGTAATTTGTAGAAGCTAGCTGGCTAATTCATTTCCCTAATACTGTACACATACCCTGTGAGTTCTGCTAGCCTGCTGGCTAAATAAGCCTCCATGACTATACACGTTAAGCTTTCAGGATTTACTCAGCAACCTTTTCAAACAACATTCCCATCCTAAACCGGTGTTAATTCGTCTCGGTTCATTACCAAGTGTGACGGGTTGTACAGTACCTTGTCGCTAATGCTGTCCGGATCTCCTCCCGCTCCACCACCGCGCTTCCTCAGCTCTGTCATTGCCACCTGAATTCTCCCTCACACATACAGAACTAGTTCAAAATACAAAGCTTTAACATGAACCCCAGCTCCTAAAAGCGGCTAGTTTTCAGCAACATGAGAGATAAAATGCCACAAAGGTGTTAAAAAATAAATAAATCCTCAGTAGGTTTGTGAGAGACTCCGTGACAAAATGCGTGCATTTGTTTATATCCGCAGATCTGTCACTGCTGCAGCAGCTCGCGCTCTCTCTCTCTCGCATACACACACACGAGCGCGCTCACGCGCGCACATTCTACAGGGTTGCCAGATAGGGATCATTCCAATCAGAAACTTTAAAACTTGCTTATCATGGACAAATCATTTTTGATTTATACATATCACCTCACTCTTTTCAAACCCATTTCTCGATTTTTTTTTTATCAATTCCTAAATCTCCAGGGTCAAAGGTTCGATTCCCGCCTCAGGTTCTGTGTGTGTGTGTGTGTGTGTGTGTGTGTGAAGTTCACATGTTCTCCATGTACTTGTTGGGTTACCTCCAAAGTTTCCACATGCAGGTATTCCCAAATTGCCTGAAGTGTGTGTATGTGTGTGATAGACATAGACGAAACCTGTACTTTTCACTTAAAAACCAAACTACACCCCATGTCGTAGCCTAGCCTAGCCTGCTGAACAACCCAGTTTGGTCTGATCAGTTACCACTAGCTGGCTGAGTTGGTCAAACTGGTAAGTGCTGCTAGAAATCAGACAGTTTGTCAAGCATGTTCACCCACTCACTCATCGTCTACACCGCCTTATCCTGTATTAAGGGTCATGGGGGTGGGACTTGAGGCGAGGTACACGCTGGACAGGGTGCCAAATTTAAGTTTTGGGGCTGTGGGAGGAAACTGGGGGTACCCAAAGGAAACCCACCAAGCACAGGGAAAACATGCAAACTCCATGCACACAGAGACAGGAATCAAACTCGGGCCCTGGAGGTGCAAGATCGACAGTACTAACTACTACGTCACCATGTTTCTTATGTTTCTTATGTAAAAAAACCCTAGCAAATGAATCAAATATTTTTTGATCAGTTTGGACCATATGGAAAAAATGAGAACAACTCTTATGTCAAAGGATTTTTCCTATGTTTAATGTATAAAAAAATAACTGGTGGCACGGCGGCACGCTTGGCATAGTGGGTAGCACTTTGGCCTCGCACCTTCAGGGTAGAGGATTAGATTCCAATTTCAGGTCTGTGTGCACAGAGGTTGCAGGTTCTCCACATGCTTGGCGGGTTTCCTCCCACAGTCCAAAGTCATGTAAATTAGGCTAATGGGCGTTCTCAAAGATTCCCCGTAGTTTGTGGGTGCCCATGCCCTGTGATGGATGGACCCCGCCTTGTGCCCAAAGTCTCCTGGAATAGGCTCCAGGATGTATGAAAATGAATTCTAACCATTTAGAGTTGAATTTAATGTTGAGCGACGACTCACAGGCAAGTTAGTTTCTATTTCTTACATTATAACAGCTAAAAAAAGACATCTATTGTTCTCGCTCTCAAAATGAATGAGAAACCAGATGGTGCATGGCCCTTTGTCCTGAAGACTTTTCCATGGTGGAAAACCAACAGACAATGTCAATGAATGTTAAATAAACACCTGTCAGAAAACGTAACCAGGTCAAAAATTACAGATATTTTGTTAATTAAATAAAAAGAAAATTTCCCTATTTCCCTTGTGGCCATGTGTAAGTTAATACAGATATTATACCTCTATAGTATTAGATTGTACAGTTGCATTAATATACAGTAAACCTTGCAAATAAAACTAACTCTACTATAGAAAAATAAAAACCGCCTTCTGACCATTGAGAATCAAAAATTTAACAGCACTGTGATATAAAGAAGTAAACCCCAATGTTTCTCCAAATGATTATTGCCTATTGAAAGTCTTTTTTCCAGATATGTAAAAATCCCATGTCTTTCTCTGGAATGCAACATACGTCCATCCTGCTAATTAGCTAATTGACTGATTTGCATGCTCGTAAAATAATAATAATAAATATAGTTGCAAAGCAACAATGACGGGCCCAAAAGATGTTAACACTGTGATACAAGTGTGTGTGCGTGTGAGTATTAACATTTGTAATGTGTGTGATGTACTGTATGAGTGTGTTTGTGCGTGTGTGTTAACATTTGTGATGTGTACAATAGGCCGCAAATGCTGAAAGAAAACCTTCACACTATGATGTTACTCAATATGATGTCCCTGAAGTGATGTCACTCAATATAGTGCCACACAGAAAATATTAATTATTTTCCGGTGCAAGTTTAAGACATTATCACGGGTGACCCGTTTAAGATATTGAAAATCTCTCTACAATTTTGCATCCTCAATGCCTTTAGATTACATTATTTAAATTCCCTAGGAGGAGTATGTCAAAATCTATCGGGCGCGTTTTTGCAAGTTACCGGCCTCCTGTTGAGTTGAGCCCAGGACATGCAGTGCGAAAGCTGTTCGGCTCAATGAGCTTTAAATGTTTACAGAGTTTTATGTGCCTATGTGAAAGTGTGTATCAGCTATCCAGCCCCGGGCCACGTGACTCTCACATGGCATCCTAAAGGCAGCAGATTCCAACCTGTCTGCCAATTCTCATGAGTTTCTGAGCATGTTAAGACCCCCCAAAAAGTCCAAAGGGTCAAAAAAAAAAAAAAAAACCTTAGGAAAACAAGAGGGTCCTGCCTGCACCCTATGGTGCTTGGGCCCTAATAATAATAATAAAAAATATATATAGTTGCAAGCAACGTCGCGTCATAATGTTGATGTCATAGTGCTTGGACCCTAATAATAATTATAATCCTTAAAAATAACAACAGGGCCCTTCACACATTATGACTTAATATGACTGATGTCATAATGCTTGTGCCTTAATAATAATGATAATAGGTTGTTATTTTCAACACTACTGAAATGTCGTCCTCTGACAACAGAGCTTTAGTGTGTCCAAATTCACATTCAGTATTTACTACACAGACCTTTCTGTTTCAGATGATTTGGTTCAGATAAAGCACAGCTCTAGCTAACGTGTTTGTATTACTTTGATACACAGTACACTCTGGTTGTCCTAAACCAATGGTTTTAGCCTAAACAAGTCAAAAATATGTACCATCTGGCATAGTTTTGGGAATGTACTTTTGGGGGAACCCTTAAAGCATGTGGAACCTTATGACTACAGTGACTCCTTAAAAGAACTAGAATCTGTAACCAGCCAAATAACCCTTGAGGAACTGTTTGTTTCAAGAGTGTATTCTTTAAGTGTCCCTACAGTGAAAAATAACAGACGTTATTTCTTAAATTATCGTCATGGCTGCTTATCTGATCGTATCAGAATACCCGTTATGATTCATGTCCTTTGGATCAGGTAGAGCACATCCTTTTGTTAATCAGGCCATCAATTCAGACTTCATTCACATTCCTCTCTGGTTCTCCGTAACAAATTGTGTCAGAGAAGTAAAAGGTACCATGTAACACTGGAAAACAAACTTAAAGCATACATAACTGGGGATTCAACATAGACTACCCAGGCACTCTGGTTCAAGGGTGCATCCAAAAAATCAGAATGTAAGATCTTGCTTACCATTCGTGACGTGCGTTCTGATGGGACTGTCAAAGTTGGTGACCATATTGCATATCACGAATGACCGGAAATACATTAAAACACTACTGGTGGTAAACAGCGAGGATTTAATTGAAATTAAATTAAAAAATATGAGTACCAGATCTATTGCATTATAGTAACAGTACAGTTCAGGATTATTCTACAAGTAAGGAGGAGGGCATGTAGTTGTACTTAAACACAAGTGCACAACGAACATTCAGCTACCACAGATTGCACACCAGATACTGTAGTAATGCAGTCTAACACAAGACCACCAAAAAAGGAATCCATTTGTCGTTTTTTTTTTGTTTTTGATTTTTTTTTTTGTTTTTTTGATCAGGCCTTAATTTTCATACATGAAGTACAAAAGTCAATCCGGAGTGTTTCAGCATATCAGTCTACTCTATACACATCTCTCAGGGCTTTATAATCAAATCATTTAATAATGCCATAGAAATTATGAAAAAAAAAAAGTAATAATGCCGAACATGTACAATGCACTGACACAGAAAGTCAGCTGTGTTAGACATGCAACAAGTAACCTAACTTGCTGAAAAATGTACAATAATCAATCATAAAAAAGGAAACATTATAATTGCATAAATACTTTGTACAGTTCATCTTGCTGTAAAGGAACAAACCACTTTAAAATGACAGCATACAACATAAAAATGCATTTGATAAAACCATTATCGTTAATATTTTTGTTTTGTACATGTAAGGGTGCGAAAAATAATTGATATAGCCTTGATCTGGCCTTTGAGTTTTTATGTCACGATTGCACACTAATTTACAGTAATCATAAGTCTTGCGTATTATATCGAGTGCAGATTCAACTGTATGGCAAGTATGGGGATGAATATGAATAAAGGAAATGTGCACATGTAATATTTCTTGCTCTAAAGTGATTTGTTTCTAGGTTTGAAAAGAAAAAAAAAGAAGAAAGAAAATATATCTCTTCCTAATTATCAAAGCAGCACTTTCAATGCAGTATTGCCCACAGTACCACTAAAAATATTCAACAGATGCTAAAAAAAACAAAAAAAAAAAAACATTGTTTCATGAATTAAGAAACCACAATTCCAGTTTTTTAAACAAAATTTTACATCCCTTTCTAAAAATAAAACACTGAATTCTTTGCTACAGTCTTTCTTGAAATGTTCCAAGATTGAGGCACACAAGTTCTTCCTCAAACAAATCAAGCAAATGGGATAGGCATTAAAAAAAAAAAAAGTCCGTGGTGTTGATACTTAAAATGCCATTTTTTTTAAAGGTGATTTTCTCAGAGGTGCATTAGTGTCAGAGAAATATATTAAAGCTAGTTCATATTACATTTAGTAGTGAACAACAGACAAAGTTAAACACATGTAACTACCCCCATTAACCTTCACGTCCATAAATACAATAGGGAAAGAGTGAAAGGGTCCACATTTGCATTTTACATAATCATACCATGATATGTTATGAAATTAAGATTATATTAAATAGCTGGGAATGCTAATAAAAGGCATGTGTGGGGTTCAAAAATAGTGAAATGACCTTTTGTTCATAAATATGTTAAAAAAAAAAGTTTTTGAAGGCAATTTGGCAACAACAACAACAAAAAAAGAAAAAAAAAGAAAAAAACCCATGATTTCTATGAACAACTGGCAACGGCTGTGATACTGTGGGCAACACGTTGACGTTAACACATTGTAAACAAAATTGTTTGCATAACTAGACACTGTAATAATGCCAACCCACAAACATTTATTATTAACATTCACAGTCCCCGATATTATACCCGCTGGGATGCTGTGCCTCATGACACCGACTACACACGACTGCTTTAGTTTTTAGTAGTTTAAAGTCAGGAGTGGTATGTTATAATGCTATATTACAGGCAAAACGTTTTCTTCTTTCTCTCTTAATAACGACTTTTCAATTCTAGTTAAAAAGGTCATTTTGCTATTTACAATATTTAACAAACCTCATCTTGTTTTGCTCAAGTTTTTGTCCCTAAAATCTAAAATGTTTAGCACTTTATGGAAAATGCTAATGTCTGGGGGGGACTACCAGTGATCTGGCATGAAAGAAGGAGCATTAGTGACTTGTTTTTAGCTTTTGTCCATGATTTGTGGTAATAAATTTCTGTAGAGGAAGTTGGGGGTCAGTGACGTATCTGAATTGATGGGTGACGGTTTTAGTTTTTGGACCCTTCCTCTGAGGCCCGCTCATGCTGCAGGTTATAGTAACAGTTCTGACACACACGAACGGGAGAGGATATTTTCAACCGCTTGATCTCCGACTGAAAGCGACTGCACCTACAAGAGCCGAAGAGAGAGAGAGGGAATTAGATCATGCTGCAAATTAATACAGTCTAGACATGTTTACAAACATACCACATACAATAATAACAACATGGAATTCATTTAAAGTCTTTCAAATATGAACATATGAACAGTGTTCAAGAACATAAAAAAAGAGTACTTAGACACATGTAATAATAGACTAAGCACGAAGAAACACATTTAGCAAAAAAAAAAAAAGGAAGTGGCACCCAAAATAGAGCTCTTATTTTTAACTGGACCACCTTTAACATTGATTATGCTGCTTTCAATGTCTTAATCAACCTCTCCACAACATTTATTTCCAGGCAAAGTTGCATCAATTTTTAGTCAAGAGCTTGTATTGATAATGGGAGAGTCCAATCCCTCTCTAAAGTCTTCTCCAGCACATCATAATAAATCTTGTCTTGTCTCGCTTGCTTGTTGTCCTCTGACCTGGCTGTTTAATAAATGATCAGCTACTCACTGCATCACTTAGGGTTTAAAAGAATTGTTGCCAGCTGAGACATATTTTGGCTCATGGCTCACATGATACTGTAAATATCCAATCATCCATAAATTTTGGAACAAAGATAATTTTTGGGGGGGCTGTACAACACCACACTGAATTTGAAATGTGACCCCAGTTAAGACTTTTAGCTTAATTTCAAAGAGTTTGACAAAAGCAAGGCATTAACCATTCAGGAATTACAGCCATTTTCATACACACACCCCACAAGATCACAATGGAACATTAATAATGGAAGAAATGTCTGACAAGCCGTTGCATGGTCAGGTGTGGCCTGTTCCCTCTTTACTCCATGACTAATCAAGCGGATAAACGGCCTGACACCATGCCAGCTTCTATGGCTATATTCATGGTGAGAGTCAGTTTTTGTTATTCAATATTAAAACTAGATAAGGTGTTCAAGATAATTTTTTTGCTAACCTGCTCTCAAGCAGCCAATTCTATATTTCCCCTAGGTATTATATGCAAAATGAGAGGCAAACCGAGCTGAGGTGTGGCTTACTTCTGACAGAAGAGCTGGCCGCAGTTCCTGCAGTGGTGGCGTCTCTCAGTGAGCGAGAAGCGCACGGCACATGCTGAACATCCCTCCACCTGCTCGTCCTTCACCCAGTGATCGGCAGCTGAGCGTCCCGGCTGCTCGCTCACCGACCAGCTGAAGACGCGCCCACGCCCATCGCCCACCACCACCTTACTGTGGTCCCTGAGGGTGGAACAAGAATGTCATATAATTACAAAACTGCAAAACAAACAAAAATAAAACAAAAACTGTTTGGAGTCTGTCTAAATACTTGACTGTTACCAGTGATCAGATCTGGACCAGATAAAAAGTTAACAACAGTACTCCACCACAAATGTACTAATTATGCTTGTCCAAACAATGTAGTCTTTTCTGTGGTTGCCTTATTATACTTAAGGAAACAAATATATATGAAAAAAAATCTTTGAATGATATTCTAACCACTTAAATGTGTCAACATTGCTGTTAATTATACTGTATGTGACATCACCAGTATACTAGGTTATTGATCTGAGGCCACAGAATAACATAAAAACATCTTTAACACAGTCAGAAACAAACAAAGCCTACTTCGAGATGGCGAGCGCTGTGATTTCAGCTGGCTGAGCATTGTCCTTGCGGTCAAAAGCTGTGTGCATGGTGAGTTTACTCCGGAACACCAGCTGTCTCTCCCATCTGTAGCCTGCACCAAAGAAAAAAAAATAACACAAACACCAACACGAGCTCAGCTATGAGGTCTGCCAGCCTCACACCCACAACCGTTAAGGGTGAAACAAACTAGCTCCACAAATAATGAAATCTGTCACTTCAAAGAATTCTGCGTCTTACTCTGCAATACTACAAATCCAATCTGGAAGTAGCTGGATGAAATTATTGTGTTTTTTTTTCTTTCTTTTTTAAATTAAATGCATTAAAGTAATGAGGCTTTTGGTAAGTAGTCCATGTTGTACCATTAATTTTACAACCTATATGTGAAACTAACGATATATGCTTACAGGACTTTTTCCACTTCTCATAAACTTATTAAGCATCTGGCTTTTCTATTGATTGTTTTCAGAACTAGTAAATATTCAATTCCTCCCCATGATCATCACACTGTTTTAAATGTGCAGGATAAAAATGTATCGTATTAACATGAACTTCATGTTTATACCTGCTCTGAGTTTGTTGTAGGCCCGTGGCTCTATGTTGCCGGGCTGTAGGGGCTGTGGTGGCATAGCTTGTGGGTTGTTGTGGGGGTTGTTAGCGGGTGGGTTGGCTGGCCTGGCTTGGCCCTCCGAGTAGTTAACGAACACAAACCCGTCCTTCTCATCGACACTGAGCGAGTCAGACCAGCGACCCGAGTCCTCCAAGCTGGTGCGTGAAGGCTTGTGAGAGCCGCTCCCGGGTTGACTGTTCGGTGCCTGTGTTTTACACTCCTGACTCACAGTGGCTTCCTCAGCCTCTGATTCGCTGCTGTCCTCGTCTGGAGCCTCCCGCCCGTCTGAAAGACACACTAGATGATTAAAGGAGACTGAAACTGGTAATCAGAGCAGAAATTTATGCATCAGAATTCGTCTTTATAACATCAACACTATAGGATGGTTGTGGAACATTCAAGATAAGCAGTGTACATGTTAACACTGCATTTATTCACACCTTTGCCATAGAATATAATCTCATGGATTTGTACCCGAGAACTGCTGGTATAACCAAGATGACTGTCCTGTGCTCATCTCTGATAAAAGCATCATTTTGATTACTGCACTTTTTTTTATGGAGTAGC
>JAOTRS010000028.1:6694911-6713950 GCA_028565755.1 Dinotopterus cunningtoni | reverse complement strand
GTTATGTGTTTAATGGCTGGGAATGCGATACTCAGAGTAAAGAACATGTGTAAGATGTGTGAGCATCATGATATGGGCTGCTACTGATACAAAAAGTACTGGGGCAATACACGTCATCGAATGAAACATGAAAGGAGCAATGTGCCCGGACATATTAAAAAGATCTTAAATCTCATCAGTCGATACGACAATCATACAGTCTAAATAAGTTAACCAGGCCTTGCATGTCATGGCCAAGCCAATCTCCTGACCTGAATACCACAGAAAATTTATGGAGGATTTGGAAATTGTAAGTATGTCAGTGGGATCTTCATGACCTTTTAAAGGAATTTAAAGTATATTTATTGAGAAATGGGGCAAAACTGAACCCCGAAGCTGGAAAAAAAAGAGAATTCCTTCATAATGTTGACATGTCAAACAGCTTTGAGACAACATGCTAAGGGTGGTAAGATGGGGCATCCAGATACATTATGGGAGTAAATTTGAAATTAATATATACACTGAAAATATTTTTTATAGCTAAATAAATAAATAAATTTAAAAAATGTAAAAAAAAAAAAACCTCATAACTACGCTGAACACCTGTTTCCCCTCACTGCTTAATCTTTACTTCTGCTTTCTCTCTCTTTTTTTTTTTATTACAGTTTTGTATACAGTATATATAAAAAATACTGTTTTGCATTAATTTACAAATAAACGGATAACTGGAACATGCTTATACTGTATGTTTAGACATGTACAGGAGTTGATCATCATATTGTTACAATGATGAATACTGCCTGGATGAAAAACAAAAAGTATAAAAATAAATTAAAAACATTCCCACAAGCACAATGTGACGAGGACTCACAGGATTGGGACTAAACAGCTGTGTGGTCATAAAAAAACACACTTGTTAGTGAGACTCTGAAGGGGAAAAAAAAAACTTCCAATTTATTTAAGGAGTATAACGATTGCACTTTGGAGCGATGGAAAAAAGGTCATGATGAGTCCAGATTGAGCCTACAGTATTCCAGAGCTACGTGTGCATCAGGGTAGGAAGGGAAGCACATGAAGCGATGCACACATTATGCATAGTGCCCACTGTACAAGCCTCTGGAGGCGGGGTTATGAATTTGAGGTTGCTTCAGTGGGTCAGGTCTAGCAATGTTATGAGGCAATAAAATAAAGTCAGCTGACGACCTGAATGTACTGAATAATGAGTTTTTCTTCCCTGATGACACAGGCACATTCCAGGACGCAAATTGTGAAAGAGTGATTCTGGGAGCATGAGGAAATCATATTCAGATAAATTTAAGATGAAGGTGGTTGAATGAAAGATTATATTATTCAACATAGCTGCTCATTCTCGCGCATTGCTCATTTAAACACTACATAAGAACTAGAACCATGTCTGGTAATTAATGGACTTTTTTTTTTTTTTAATGTGGACTCTGTGGGAAGTCGTGATTCACTCTATTTATGCGTAAATTCGCACCCTAGGAGGCCACAGGGCTATACTCTGATGTAGGTCAATTAAACATCTGCCTTGATGCAATGTTAATTACTGATCTCATCTCCCTGGAGAGCTATTTGCAAAACTAGTTGAGAGGCCTTTTTTTTCCACAACTGCAAGCTGGAAGCTAGCAGAAGAGCTTGAGATGGCAGGCTGATGTGCAACTGCACGCATACACGCACACACACACGTACATAGAAAAAGAGGGCTGAGAGGGAGTGAGATATATAAATAGACCTTAAGATAAGATTTGTGTTAGAAAATATTAAAGAGACAGCACACATCAACAGGAACAGATGCAGGAATGAGAGAGAGGGTGTTTCAAGAAGGGGCAGAAAAAAAAGTGCAGAGTGCAGTACCTCTTTCTGGTGAGTGCTGGCGTGCCCCAAGGAGAGGGGAGCGAGGTCTCGTGAGTCAGGCAGGGAGGCACCTGCTCAGCACGACTACACGCACACACACATACAAGCAAGCATACAAAAAATTGCAAATTCAATCCACACATACAGGCGTCAGAATCCCCACAATCAGCCAGGTGAAGCAACACACACGCCGCATGTACAGCCAGGTGATGTCATGGGTTACATCAGCAAGAGAAGAAAGAGAAGAATAAAAAAAGATGGAAGCAGTTAGTTCGAAGCTGAGAAGAGAATTTAAGATTATTTATACATATTGTCTGGTGCATACACACAGGAAAATACACACACACACTCAAAACACACAAACTCTGGATAAGGAAATGACCCAGGCTAATAGCACAGCTGCACTACAAAAGCAAATGGACCTTCCATTAATTTTAAAAAGACAAGACTGAGTAGTGTCTCAATACTAGAGACATTTTTTTTTAAACTATACTTAATCCCCAAACTCAAATGCTTTATGAATCCATTCTTGACAAACAGACACGGACACATCCTTACCTGTCAAAGGAGTCAGTGGCCATTTTGTAGAGGTAGACAAAGAGCTTGGCGCAGTGAGCCAGCTGTGGGCACACACTCTCCTCAGACACTGCCTCGTCCTCCAGGAGCTTCTGAAAAACTTGGGCACTAGAGGCCATGGCGTTGCAGGGAACGGTATGCACCGGGGCAAGTTTTTTAGCTTCGGAGAAACAGCCGAGGAGACGCACGGCATCGGCAAGCTTCTCGTATTGCACCTCGGTGCGGAAGAAGTGCGCGTTGGCTGGCTCGTAGCGCATGGCGGCCGTCAGGGTGCGGAAGACGGCGCACAGCAGCTCTAGTGGCCCGCTCGAGTCTGACTCGGCCCGTGTGCCGGCGCCCAGCAGGCGCTCCATAGCCACCAGCAGTGATGTCACGTAGACGAAGCCACCAACACGCCTGAAGACGGTGCGGGAACGGTGGCTTTCTCGCAGAACAGCTAGAAGCGCCTGCGGAATCAAAAAAACAAACAAAAACAAAAATTTATTCGAGTTTTTTTGTTGTTCTTCCATTAAAAGTAAACACTTCTCTAGCTTAATTAATCCATTACCTTAAAATCTGCAAAACTTAAGATGATTTGTAATTTTTTTTGTTGTGATACCTATGTAAAGTGAGTCAAACCTTTTTCTTAAATTAGAAAATCAATTCACATCTACCTCCTTAGGTACTATGTAGAACCTTACACTTTAGAGAATTTCCGAAGGACTAGTACCCTCATGGAAAAGCATAATCATTAAATATCCAATGAAAATTTGAGGAACTCATTTTCTAAACATGTATGGAGTATATCATACATGCGGCTCTTATAACATTTTAATTAAACGCACAAACACATTTAGTACATACGAAAAATATATAATATCAAATACGTAATGCTAATTATTATAATATAATAATGCAACTTATTTTTCAGCTTTAATTTCAGAACTACTAGATATTTTAAACACTGTTTGGGGGAAATATTAAATTTTGCAACCTTAAGTTCAAAGCCAATCCCTGCTTTCAAAAAGCTGTAAAGAAAAAGCTTTCAGTCACTCTCAGTGACTTCAAGTGGATACTTTGGCTTGTTTTATTGGTCTTAATTGACAAACTCTGATTACCAACATAGCGCTTCAACCATGAAAATAAAAAAAAAATTGTCATATTTATATTTGTCCGTGGTTAACGGGCATGATTATTTTTTATTACTGTAGCTGCGTGCTTCTCTAATATGACTCTGTGGTAGGCCGAACGTCATTCAATTTCTTTTCATGTTTACAGCAACATGAAAAACCCCACAATCCAACAAAGAGCAATTTATTTCCTCAAAAGCTTTAAGACGTCACTGTTTGAAGATTACACTGTTGTACGTCAATGCCACATTTATCGTGTGGGAGTGTGTATGCGTTCTGACCCGCAGTATGTCGGTTTTGAGCTGCAGCTCAGAGGAGGGTGCAGAGTGCATGAGACCCAGCAGTGTGCCCATGTCGTCATCTCCGGAGGGTGAGAGCACCAGCTGCTGAATGATCATCAACGCGTGCTCGCGGCACTGCCGGTATTTTACTATGTTGTGCACGCAGCGGGCGCCGCCGAACTCCCGGAACAAACCTGCAACAGAAAATCGTCATTTATAGAAATGCTGCTCAACTGAATTGATTGTCTTATTCCTTATTGCTTCATAAGCATGTGATAAAAAATGTAAAATGATGGCATCACATTACAATGCAAAATATTATAACCAGTACTTCTTGTGCCACCTGGGCAGCTCTGTCCCCTTGGGACGTGACACCACCAAACCTCTGGGGGTGTGCGCTAGTGTCTCGCACCAGGACATTGTTAGTGGATCCTTTGGGTTGCCGGGTGGGATCTCCGTGGTTAGGACTTGTTTGTCTGGCACGTCACACAGATGCTCATCCAGATTGGGATCTGGGGAATTTGTTAGAAGGTGGTGTAGGCAGTCTTGTGTTGCACTTGGTCTTCTGATAACCTTCTATCATAGTTCACAATTTGACTTTTTTTTTCAACAATTTGTGCCTTTTTGGCTTTTCTGTATAATTGGACTGTAGAGGCTGGCCTTTGGTCCACATGGGCATAGGTGGGCCTTGGGTACCCATGGTCCTGTCATCAGTTTACTGGCATATGACTGTTTTTCCTCCACGATTTTCTCCCTAATTTAGTTGTATCCAATTCCCACCTGTCACTAGGGGGCTCCCACTTTAAGGCTACTACTACCACCAGTCAGTCAGGGAGGGTCAAGGACTATCACGTTTCCTCCTAACCACATAAAGCCAGCTGACCATTGGAGCGGCGTAATATGTTAAAGTTTAAATGTATTCAATATTTCAGAGATGTGGTATTTTTATATAAAAGAAAAAAAAGGATACACTTACGTACACTACTACATCTATATACTCTACTACTACTACTACTACTATATATTCCTAAAAAGAAGCAAAAAAGTTGAACTTTGCTGAGATCGTTTGTAACATTTCACAGTTTTAAGGCTTGATGTTGTAGCTTTGCTACAGTGATCTGAAGACAAGACTGGAAGAAGCACTGAGAACTACACCACTATAAAGATCATCCTGCGATAAATAGTGACACAGACAAAAGGGCATTTATTTCACTAGAAGCAACGCAAGACAGAAATGTTACCATCCCCAATGTAAAGCACATCATTTAGTCTAAATACTTTACTTTAACAACCTAAAACACTAGAATCCTGAATCTCTTCAAAATATTTGCTTTGACTGGCAACAAGAGAAAGCAATATAATAAACTTATCTGCAAAAACCCAAAGGAGCAACTTACAAAAGAAAAAAGTCAAAAATAAAAACAGAAACTTCATATGAGCAATAAAATCTGTAAGCTGGTATGTTTTGAGAAGCGTGAGCAGGAAGGGTGGAGGGAATTTATTCATTTCAATACATTTCTATAAAGAAAAACCAGTAGCCAGGAGTAAAAGTCACTGTACTGTAAAAGATTTGTTAGAATTTTGGTTGGCTATCGTTTCGGTTTTTTAATGATCGCGGTGCCAGATTGATACTTTTAAAACAGTACCAGTGCCTAAACCGTGCCTGAACCGGTTTATAGCCATAAAAAATGATGGATAACATTAAAGAACAGCTTTTTTTGTAAAAAATCTAGTACAGATCGGCCCACGGGAAGAGATTTCCCTACTTAGAATAAAAAAAAAAATATATGCCCTTATATCGAAAAAATAAAAAAATCTCAAAATTCAACTACATTTTTTTATATGCGCTTATGGGTGTGCAATAAAATTCCATGCAAACAAATATAAACGAATATATTGTACACATCTTGTAAACAATATATTTAAAGTATACATGAATATGAGTAGATTCAAAAAACAACTAATTAACATGCTACCTATGAACTACACTAATTTAACACCAATAACAGTAAAGCAGTTGGTATTCTTGGTACGCTTCAAACCAGCTTCAAATTTCAGCAATTCTTTTGCGGATATATGACCATATTTTCCTTATCTGGCAACACAGAACACCTCTCTTGACTTGGCTTAGGGTTGGTCTGACTGCGGTCGGGCACTGCTTTTAACTTCATCCCGTGTGTCCTCAAATGTTTCATTAGGTTTGATAATAGTTGAAAAACATTTGTTGCATGTCACGGTGGCGGAATCCTTTGTTGTGAAATACAGCCAGAGCATTTTAGGCATTTTTAAGCTTTAGGCATTTTATGTTTAGCTTAGCAAGCTAACGCTACCAGCTGCAATTAGAGCAAGTGTAATTACAGTACTGCATGCACGTGAATGGTCTCATTCCTAGAGTGGTGCTTTGAAGTTGGAATGTGGAAACAAGATGGACACTCGCGTTCTACAAAAGATTGGTTGGATTTATATTACTAGAGCTTTCCGACTCGTGTTTACATGCATTTTCTCAGTCAGGAAATAATCTTTTCATGTGCAGTGACACCTCTGTGCTTTGATTCAGTTCTAGTACATATCAGTTATATAGGTATATAACAGTTTCGGTACCCAACCCTAATTAGAATGAGCATTATATTATAAACATCATGGCTGCTGTTACCAAAAATTAACAGTCAGATTCGAGCATTGAAGTATAAAGTAAGATAAAAAAAAAGAGACCAGGAAATTTACAAACTGCAAAGGAAATAAAACTGGAAAAAGATAACAACAACCACACAGTGGAGGAGCGATGGAGGAAAGGGAAACGGAAAAGAGGAAAAGGAAGAACTGGCGCATAAGAAAAGCTGAGGGGGAAAAAAAAATAAACCAATGACAAAGAGGAAATATCTGCTGAGACAGATAGAGATGCAGTCCTAAAAAAGGATCTTTTGTTTTCCCAGACACCGAGTCAGATAAGTAGAAGTGACTGTAGGAAAGTCAGTGAGGGGAATCGCAAACCCCCCCTTAACCCTCCACCCATCACTCTGGTTTCTCTTTCACTTCCCCTGAACAGCAGTGAGACAGCCCGAGAGAGACAGGGGGAACAGAGAAGAGACAGTAGCTCCTGATTTCGACCTCAGTTTGTCAGCAGGGAAATATAAAATAAATAAACAAATAAATAAATCCTTGTTTTACTTGGTAACACCACGACTGAGACTCTGCTTACAAAGCAATCGGAGGGATTAGAAATTGACTTTTTTTTGCGGAAAAATGGCCTGAAAAAAATTAATTTTTACACCAGAAGGCAGGTTGTAAATCAAAAATTACAGTTTAAGTAAAAGGATGCACTTTTAGTAAAAACTCACATACCTGCATTGGTGTTAGAGCCTTGAAGGAGGACTGTAAGAGTCTCCATGACCAGCCACGCCAGCTGTTTCTGTTCCTCTGCCACATTGTTCTTGGAATCACCTAAAAACAGTGCATGAATAGATATCATTTAGCCATATGAATTGTGTTTCTAGATCTGGAACAATGATTCACATTGAGTAAACATTTTATCTTGGTTATCGCTTATCCTAAGAACATTACATGTAAGGAAGGAATACAGCCTGGATGTGTTTACAGTCATCAAATTTCTGTTTACATTGGACTGGATGAAAAATAAGCTCCACCGCACCAAGTAATGTTTCTTAACTTTACAATTTCTCCATAAATAAGGATCCAATATACAGTAAAAGCCTTGGATTGCCAGTAACTTGGTGTTTTGCAAGACGAGCAAAAATGTTAATAAATTCTGACTTGCTAAAACGAGCGAGGGCTTGACATACGAGTAGTACGCATAAACTTTGTCTGCTGAGCGTCACGTGAACACAACTAAGCCAATGGTTCTCTCTCTCTCTCGCTGCGGGATTGTGGGTAATCATCTCCCATGCTGAATCTCAGTGCGCGTGCGTCACTCGTATAGTCAACATCCGTGCGCATACGTACTTTTACTATAATATCGTGACCACGTGTGTGTGCGTGTGTAAAGGATTTTTTTTTTATTTTGTGTCCAAGCATAGTGACCGTTCTTTAGTAACTGTACTCCAACAACGGTTCTCGTGAAGAAAAAAATTTTAAAGGCTGTAAGAGCGCGGGAGATAAATCTGTGCAGGTTAATTTGTTTCATCTTTAGTTTTAATTATTTTTAGATGAATATTTTGGGGTTGTGGAATCAATCATTGAGTTTCCATTATTTCTTCTGGGGAAATTTGCTTTGATATACAAGTGCTCTGGATTACAGACACGCTTCCGGAAGGAATTATGCTCGCGATCCAAAGTTTAACTGTAGAAAGTGTTTTTATTTGATTGGGACTTTGCCTTGCGGGCATCACCAGGCCTTTGAATGTATGCGCACTAATGGCTTATTATTGTCTAAATGAACCTCACCCTGTTCTCCGTGACCCTGTGCTGGCTCTTTCAGCAGAGCTGCATACTTGTGCAGCAGGTTGACGAGCACCTCGAGCAGGCCGACTTCGCGGAAGACGTCGCTGAACACCACGTGATGTCGGCCGAGCTTCAGCAGCGTACGTGTGGCTGTGATGCTGCACGCGTAAGACGTGCTGGACTTGAGCAAGACGCTGACGCTAAACAGCTCCTTGCAGGGGACGTAGTTAAGCGCGAACACTACAAACTCGAGCAGCTCGAAGTATTTGACTTGGACCTCGGGCAGGCGCGGCACTCGATCGGCAAACTGCGAGAGCGTGTGCTGAGCCTCCAAGATGAAGTAGTTGGCGTGATCTGCGGAGTAAATGTTTGCCACGGCGTCCAGGACCATGCGGGCGAGCCGGCCGGTCTTGGCCTTCAAGAAGGCGTTCTGGAGTACGGAGAAGGCTTGAATGTTTCTGACGGTGTGACCTGAGGGAAGAAATTGGAGTAAATTCAGGTTACTATGAATTTACTATGTGCACAAATGAGCTCATTAAGAGTTATTATAAATAAAACCATAAATTATTGAAAGACTCTGGAATTTCCTTTGGGATCAATAAAGTATCTATATATCTATCTAAACTCTGTGTGTATATTACCCGTAATAAACTGTAGCCTTTTTTACGATTAAAAAAATTTTTATGTGATTAATTATGTAGCTACAATCAAACTCTTGTTTTTATGTGCAGTCGTTTCGTACCTCATTTAAATGCTGTGTGGTCAAAAAAATGTAATTAATACAAATACTAAAAATATTGAAGTAATATAATTATTAACCAATAATTACAACATAATAATTAACCAATATAACACAGCTGGGCTGATATCCAGCACGACAGCATGACCTCAAGTGTGATATTGCTTTTATACAACAGTTCCACAAACAGTTTATTATCAACAGATTATGATTTGTTTCTTTATTTAACCAGTTGTTTTGCGCCGCCAACACATATACTTCCGCGTCTGGTGGAGCTAGCTAACCACGACTAACCATGGGGGTGGTGGACAGTCCTGTAAGTCTCTCAAGTTTCTCTTTGTATTTCCACTTGTTCTAAATTTAAAATATCAGCTACATTATCCTCCTGGGTCCTGGAGTTGAATCCCAAAGCGTGTTAAATGAAAAGCCAGTACGCTAGTGTGCGTTACAATTTCTTGTTCAATGCACTAACTAGTGCCCTAGATTAGGGGTTACACAGGGATTTGAGATTCAACATTGTGTTACAAGCTAGTTAGCTTTCATTGTTGAACACGGAGGCAATTCGGAACATGTAAGAAGCAGTTATTAAGTAGATAAAGTGTTGTTTAAGATATCAGAAAATAATCAGATGTGTTTTCTTGCTGAAAGTGAATAATCCATGCTGCGGCCGAAACTTTGTGTAATTAACGGATATTAGAGCTTTTGGGACGTGAGTGATGTATACAGTATAAATGTCGCAGTGCTGTTACTGTCTGTTATCACCACCTGTGGAAAGCCTCTCGTCCAATCAGATTACTCGGTTGAAAATAACTGTTGTACAGTTAATATTAATAAATAGTAAAAATAGTCAGGGTTTTATACTCACTTGCGCTCAACGTCTTTTCAGACCTACCACATACCTCAGCAGTAATTATTACAGAGCATTATAAAAGCTTATTGTTATTATTATTATTATTATTATTACTGTGTGCCTCTGCCTACTTTGTCAGCTCATGATTCAGAATGCATCATCTTTTCAACTCTTTCTTGCATTTTAATTATCAAAATCTGCCTCCTCCATGCAAATTTATTTGACACCTGAGGCAAAAAATAAATAAATAAATAAATAAATAAATAACTCCTAGAAAAGCAGACGATGATGTGACAGGGCGAGTAAACAATGCTATCCGGAGCCGCTGTATGCTAATTACACTACTTAACACATCACGGCGAGGCGCAGGACAGGCCGAACAATTAGCTTAACCAGATTACACGGTAGGTGTCTGAAGCTTTCCTGTTAGTGCCATTTACAGCCGTTAAGGCTAATGTTTTAATTTCTCTTCAGAATGCAAAGAGCAGAGGAACACAAAAAAAAGAAAAAAAAAAAGAAAAAAAAAAGAAAAAAAAAAAAGAAGAAAATAATGAGAGGATAATTTCGTCCCATGGCCGGTTTTTGTGCTGGTGGAATTCATGAGGATCTGTTTTTAATGAGGTTTTCATTCTTGGCCCAGTGTGACTTTAACGAGTCTCGTCCTAAAACATTGATCCACGAAGCGACGACTCCAAATGCTTGCTTTCGGTGTTTACAAGGCACTGTGAGTTTTTTTTTCATTCTTTTGCAGAACATTCTGCAACTATTTGCAGAATTGCCAGGACCAGAAGCCAGTGTCATCATTAAAAAACAACAGCAGCAATAAAAAAAAAAATCCTCTCAGTATATTATATTATGTTTAGATAGAACGCTGAACAAGTTCCTTACGTGCAGTGAACCTTACAATATTTCGAGCACAAATAGATGCTTCCATTTTTTTGTGGTGTCTTTTTTTTTTTACACTTGTTACACTCGTATTTACTGCAATTTGCTTTGTAAGCCTTTTATAAATAAGTCTCATTTAAACAACGTTTTTGGTTAAAATGTTGCAAATATACGGAATTATTGTGTTTATATATCTGAATTCAAAACATACACAGCAGGTAAGATGTAAAGAAATGCCACACTAGATCTTGTAATCTAAGATTAATATTCAATTACTTGTCACATGTACTCTGAAGCCGGGGTCAGAGTGCAGGGTCAGCCAGAATAAAGCACCCCTGGATCAGATAGGGTTAAGGGTCTTGCTCAAGGGCCCAACTTGGCGGTGCTGGGGCTTGAACCCCCAACCTTCCAATCAGTAACCCAGAACATCTTGTATAATTCCTATAATCTGTAACTCTGCTTGCGTTTGTGTTTTTACTGCGGCGAGTCAAACGTTTAAATCATGCTACTTCCTGTTGATCTGACCTTTCCCAGAAGGCTGTGGGACCACAAAGCCAGGCAGCAGGAAGGGTGCCCCGGTGGTCAGGCCAGCTGGTTTCAGTTCGCTCACACCGTACGTGGTCAAAGCAGTCACCAAGTTCACCAGGTCCTTTAGAGCATCTTTGGATTCATCCTCTTTGGCCTGCTCCAATCTGGATTTATAGAAATAAAAAAATAACACTCATGAACATGTGCTGATAAGAGAGGAACAAAATTGCAATTTCCTGCTGCAAATTAATTATTTTTAAAATTTCCTTCCTTGTAAAAAGGAAAACTGTTCAAAAACATGATACACCAAGTGGTTGGACAGCTATTAGCTTGGTATTGTGGGATATACAATACCTGAGCATGAGTTCTGTCAGGAACGTGTAGCCCAGACACATGCGGAAATCGTCCAACAGGGTCTGAGAGACGTCGCTGGAATCTTTCAGAAAGCAAGACAACCCGGCAAACATCTCGACGATCTCCAGTGGTGAGAGATCGTCTGACTGCTGCATGTTCTGGATACATGTCGACAAACACTCTTTCTCTGAAACAAACAATGAGTTTTTTTTTTAAAATGAATGTCTGCTGTTTTTCAGTAAAATATAAAACAATCAGGAACTAAAACAGAAGAAGAGAATCATTACTGAGGTTGAAATGCTACTGAGGTTCAAAATTCAGCGGCACAAATGCACGAGTAAGTGCTGCTAGAGAGCACGCAGCAAAGAAAGCAATTAAAGATTAAAGCGGGATAAATAAATAGGACTCAGCCAGCCATGAACACTGAGCTGTGATTGCAAAGACAAAGTACTTCATAAGCTTCGAGCCTCAGAATGTAGTAGGTAATTACTGTAGTCGGATTTAAGGATATACAGATTATGATGCAAAAGCCGTCAAAAAAAACATGACGAGAAAAGACTTGCATTAATGTAATTGCGTAAATGGAAATTCAGTTAGTAGACCGTGTTGGTAATTTATTTCCTGGTGACTTTAAATGTGAAGGGCTGAAATTACCATGGATGTATTTGACGACGTTGACGCTGAGGCCATGTCTGGAGATTGTCATGAGCACCTCGCCGGCGCTCTTCCTCCACGGCAGGTTGTGAGGAGGACACCAGGACGTGATGGCGCTGAAGAGCAGCTGCAGGTCATCCTTTTGCGCTAGTTCTTCAGCCGGAGATACAAAACCACACAGCTTCACCAAGATCTGAGAAGAGCGGAACAAAAAAAAACTTGTGAAACTCGTGCTCAAAATTGTCTCACAGGTTTATAGCTGTGGTCAGAAGTTTACATACACTCATCGTGAACATGAATGTCATTGCAATACTGGACTTCTTGATTTCTTTCTTTTTTTTTTTTTTAAGAAGACACACTAAGAGCTGTAGTAAATTATGATCACTGTCAGAATCTTGAGATTTCTTTTGGGACAGTACCATAGAATTGATAATCTAAATAGGTGTATGCATAATTTTAGAGAGAAAACGCAAGATGGCAAAATGTGCACTGAATCCTTGGGATTTTCTTTTATTAAAGAATGTTATACAATCTTTCTGCTACCCCAAAAAGACCAGTTTAAAACTATGGAAATCTCAATATAGCCATGACAATCATATTCATTGATAAATGTCTGCAAACATCTGCGCAAAGGCATAAGTTGGCCAATCAAAGATGCAACACAGAAATATCTGCTGCAATATCTTGTAGTAGACTGACTGTGTAAATGTTGCCTAACGTAGGCCTCTTGTTTCAACAAATCTGGTCAAGAATAAAAGTACAACCACAGCGTTGATTATGTAATCATTTTAGAGAAATTCACTCAACCAAAAACCAAATTACAGGTTTGCTGTGAAGTAACGAGTAGAGTAAGCGGTTTAAAATGACCTTAGACAAAAAAAAACAAAACAAAAAAAAAAAGCACACAGTCAAGTATTGTTTCCCTGTAATGATATGGTTGAGTATTTATCATTAATGAGGATGTCAGTAAATAAAATGTGATTATAAATTATTTTTAAAAAATTATATACATTTATATATATAAAATGTAAATTCCCCTAGGTAGAATTCTAAATTCTACAAAATAATCCACAAAAGATAATTCTACTGAAATAGCCTTTACATATAGACTAAACACATTGTAAACACATTGTAAGTCGAGAAAAGATGTACTCTTAAAGTAAGCATCGCTAAGCTGTACAAATTAGTCAGTTATGACCTTTCCTTTCAGCAACCTGCCTTTTTCACTAGTTGTATTTTATTTGCTTCTGCTGATAAAGCAGAAAATAAAGATGGGAGGGAGAAAAAAAAAAAGATTTAGTTATGAATCGAGATTATTTTGTGTGCTGGTCCATGCATCACCACACTGACTCCAAAATCGTTTTTTAAATGATTTATTACATTTATAATAGAAATATCAGTTGATCAGCAAGTGACTGGAATTGGCTGTTTTTTACAGTTTGATCTGCCATGACCAATAGCCTTCTGTGTCGGTGCATCAGGCCTCTGAGTGGTGCAGCAACTTGGCACACAAGAGATGATATCTTCCAAATGGTGCAACAGAAATACGTTTTCATGGCGCACAGCTGTCAAAAGTTGTGTGACTTTTAAAAGCCTTTTTTCCTAAGTATACCAGCAAATTAGTCTCAAATCCACTCGCATCTCAAAACACAGGTGTTAGAAGCCACACATGCCTGCGTTAGAAGCTACAGGTAACACTTTGCCGTTTCTTTATTATCTTATATGTGGTACACTCTGAACTATTCAGACATTGACATCCCGTGTCAATTATTTGGTAAATTTCTTTAGAAATAATAATTGTGGCAGATGATAGAGATAAATAAATGCTGATTTATGCTTAGTAAAAATTTAGCTTTTTGTTTAAATAAATTTTAAGTTAGATGTTAAAATTTTGTGTTACGCCTTTATTTGTCACATATACTGTACATTACAGCACAGTGAAATTCTTTCTCTGCATATCCCAGTGTAACTGGGGTCAAAGCGCAGGGTCAGCCATGATACAGCACCCCTGGAGCAGGTAGAGTTAAGGGCCTTGCTCAAGGGCCCAACAGTAGCAACCTGGTGGAGCTGGAGATCGAGCCGCCGATCTTCCAATCAGTAAATCAGTGCCTTAGCCTTTTGAGCCACTTTTGAAGGTGAGAAAACTAATGTTATAAGAAATGTGCTACATTTAATTACTCATGTTCAATTCAGTTGTGAAGCTATTGAATAAAGCTAAGGTATAAAACTTTGAGTTACAACTCAACTAAAATTTGTAAAAAAAAAAAAATTTACATTTATATTGATTCAGGATATTTATAAAATCATGATATTTGATACTAGAATCGCAATATTAACTAAATCGGCACCTAAAGTATCGTGATAATACCGTATTGGGTGGAGACTTTTGATTCCCATCTATAGCAGAAATCCAAATATTATTTTCTCATCTGGGTCAAAAACTGGTTCAGTTCCATTTTAAACACTTGGCATGATGTTATTTCTTTGGATAATAAAAATGTCCAGAGTAAATTCCTGTCCTACACCCAGTGGTCCTGGGAATGCAGATGGACAACAACCTTGACAAGGATAAAGCATTTATTAGAAATTGATAAAATATTCAATTATTCGTTTCTGTGTCCAAAGATGTTGTTCTTCCTGAAAACTCTACCAAAGAGATGAGGTTCTCTAAAAAGAATGAAGAGTCTTAAACGAGAACAAAGTCCTGACATACGAGGTCCATGCATGTTGCTTCACATCACGATTCCCCTTTAACTGAATCTTGTTTGAACGGAACACACTGTAATCATCTCTGTTAACACAAGATTTCACTATTAGAAAAAGAAGAACTGGCCTGACACAGAAAAGAACTCACTTGTACGAAGACCTTCTGCAGCAGAGCTCGGCGATCTCCCAGGGGCAGTTCGGTCTGGGTGGCGCCGGGAACCTCAGGCATGTGGGGCAGGTCGAAGAACAGGTACAGACATTTCACCAGAGTGGAGGGAACCGACATGGTGGTCATGCAGTCCACAGTTTTCTGCAAAAAAGCAGATGGTTTAGCTTAAGAGACTCCTTTTTTGAAATGTAGCTGATTTCAGCTTTACACCACAGCCGAGATTTTAGTTTAACTATTATATAATTATCGACCTGAGATGTTTATCTGGTTAATATCAAGGTAAATAATAAACCTATTTACGCTCACACTTCAGAATCTCCTTTGTCTGGCTTGACTACAGTCACATGGTCTCAGGAGAGCTAAACAAAATGAGCTATTAAGACTCTAAAGAAACCCGAAATGCCCTTCTCAGCTGCTCTAAGGTCAGTCAAGAATCAATCATGATTGCCACCACAATATCAGCACGTCACTGATTCCATGAGAGACTGAGATTTAAACCAATCTAACCTTTTCTAAGTTCACATCTCGGTGTCATTTTAACCAGTAATGTCCACTCAGTACAGTAAAGTACTGTAACTATCAGACTAGGGATGTGAAAATAGTAACGAGTATGAAATAAAACAGAACATCTGAGAGTTAGTGCTGTATTTGTGAAAGGTTCGTGGCCTTTCCACCGTATGCATCTGCTCCAAACGCATTGCATATGCAGAACTCTTATTCAGCGGATGCTTAGCTAGTGTAATAGTGGAAAATGTAGATTCTCCTTCTTCTTCTTTTTTATTCTTTTCCAATTCAGTGAACCATGAAAGGTTTCTGCCTGTCATAAGGTCTAAACCAGGGCATCGTTCTTGGTCACGGAGAAATCAATCGAGTACACTTGATGGTTTTTCTATAATTTATCCAAGGAAGGCGGCAATTATTCTCAGTCAAAATATATCCTCAAAATAGTCATTCCACACAAAAGACACCTCCAACACTGATATGAGCCTGTGTATGTGCTGTGCTGGCTATCAATCTTGCCGCTAACACCCACTGGGGTTTGCCGATTCTAACGGTTTAATGTGCTGCGAAAGACCGCGTCCATATTTGGGATAAGACTGATGACATCAGCCTCAGGCTCAGGTGGGTTTTAACAAAACAAAGGCGAGCTCAGCGAGAACACCGGTGTTAGTCACCGGCCCTGATGCTTAAATACAGCTAGATCAGAATGGTGGTGTGAAAAAGTAATGAAGGCAAAAGAAAAAGAAATTCTCCAAATTGATTCAAGGGGGGGGAAAAAAAGTAAATAAAAAATAATAATAAAAATAAAAAAATGGTGCCAGGGATGGCGCACTGTTAAGTCAGGCGGATGATTCACTCAGAAACGCGCACACAGAGGGTTCGATGACCTCTGAGTCAATACATCAGCAAATTCAATAGACAAACACTCTTAAGATGATGTGCCTATATTAAGACTGCAAAAGATAAAATGAAGAACCAAAAGCATAAGCTCTATAACATAATGTAAATTATACTGTACAAGAAAGAAATTTTTTTTTGTTATTTCCATCTGAGGTGCTCTCTGACATTGCAAACACCTTCCCCTTCAGATTTATTTTTTTTGTTCCCCTCAAGAAGAGTAAGAAATCTAAGGCTATGGTTTAAAGGCCCATGTGTGAATCATAATGACAGTTGGGTTTATCTCAGTGGGGGAGGCATTGTAGTGGCAGACGGGCAAGGCCAGGAATAGCTCGCTCTTGGTGTGGACTGCACCTGAATGCTAATGACACAGAACAGACCCGCTGCTTAAAGGTCAAGTTCATGCAGATGACAGAGAAGTTACACCTGACCACTGGTCAATGGAAACACTAGAGGAGAATAAGAGTCGCCACGTTATCTGCTATTGCAGAAAGACGCCATGGAAATGAATGGAAATGAATGCAAGACTCGAGAGGGGGAGAGTCACATTTTCTTAAAGGGGGTTGAGTATACAAATAAAGTAAGAAAAATGTACTCGAAATGCAAAAAAAAGACAATTTCCAGACAATTTTAGTTGAAACTTAGTATATATATACACACATACTTCAGTTTCTATCTCAACTAGATATAAGGTAATATTGACTATTTCAAAGCACTGGCGTAAATGTCAGTCTTTCCATATGCAGGTATTGATTGACTTATCTGTTGGGGGAGAAAAAACCAAGAATGACCTTTGGGCAAAGATTGACAACTTCTATCAACATCAACTCGAATGTTATAAACAAACAGATGCACAGACTTTCTTTTGTTCTTCAGAATCTTGCACTGGCTGTTTGCAAATAGGAACTTAATTGACTTAACGTCCCAAGATCACAACCGCTGACAGAGCTGCTGGATGAGTGGATGGATTTCTGACACATCAAAAAAAAAAAAAAAAAGGTGCTTTGTAAGCATGAACTCATTTTCAATGGTCATGAACCGAAGTTTGGAAATTTGTGGCTAAAGTGTGAACAACATGAACAGTGTGGAGAAATAAAGGAACTCTGTATAGACAACAGGAAATGAGATACTAAACTACTGAACTTAAATGCCGGATGGCTGCTTTAGCATTGTGTAACCTTGGGATGAACACATTTTTCGTAACCATGTTAACAATAAATAACCGATTAAGTATTTAATTATAATGGTGACAAGACAAACATTTTTTTAAAACCAATTCTTATAACACAATCCTAACTAATTACTTAGATAAGACAAAATAATTAGTTCTAATTCTAATTGGAATTGCAAAAGAAAAAAAAACTGCAAATGCGCTTTCTAGTAGTGTACATGTTAATAGATATGAGCTACGGAGAAATATTACGCAAAACATTATTGGTTAATACATTTTCAATCTGTTCAAATTATTAACTGTGATTAATCAATTAACGATTAGTCATTAATATCTCAAGTGTAACCGGACTACAGAGGGGAGGAATTCATACCTGGCCAGAGGAGGCCAACAGGTTGATAGTGGTCAGGAGCATCCAACCACGACTCGCCTCTTCGCTCTGATTCACCTCAAGAAACTGCACAATGGCCCTGCTGGCTGCCTCTGTGTTGGAAAACACACACACACGCACAAATACACACGTTCACGTAGGCTGAATTCATTTTCACACCAGGTTGTGTTCAGGCTCATCTGTGGTTATATAGTGAGTCAATTAGAGACTATGACACGCGTCAGTGCTTCTGATGTGGCTTATTCTCTAACCACACACAAAATGAGCAATATATGTAAATCAGGTCAAGAACAAAAATAATTACCGCTTGTTTATTTTGCAACTAAAAATAACAGTTCTTAAAAACAGAATGAGTAATGTAAGTAATTATTTTAGTTTCATATTGTGAGTGTCTACTCATCTGATTCTTGGCCCCCTACAAGACTGTTGAAAAGGTTTATCTGGAACTGGGGTGTCATATAAATATCTGATTTTAAAATATTATAATAGAGAACTACTTATTCACACACACACACACACACACACACACACACACACACACACACACAGATTTTAAAAGTCAATAATACATAAAACACGTGAATCCTTAAACAGTGTTTTGTGCACAAATATGCTGAAAAATCTTAAAAGCTATAACAGCTTGTTTCAGGTCACATTTTTCTGCTTGATAGTCTGTTTCTCATTTTGCTCTATTTGAATCATTAACATGTGTGACATATGGACTTAGTCTTTCCTGTGTTTTAGGTCACAGATGCCCTGACATTTTAAATTTTTTTCAAACAGATTTTTTCCCCCATACAGTACAACCAGACCAACTCCATTCCATCATTTCTCAAAAGTGGAATGAGGTTTTGGGGTTAACACACAGTGTTTTTTTTTTTTTTTTTCCAAACTGTGTACATTCGACTTTTATACAACCTATCCAGACGACTATTTTCACTGTTTTTCTGCTCGCATCAGTGAGTTAGTAAGACTA
>JAOTRS010000028.1:6672330-6689898 GCA_028565755.1 Dinotopterus cunningtoni | reverse complement strand
TACTGTGTGCGTGTGCGTGTGTGTGTACATATATATATATATATATATATATATATATATATATATTACATAACTGACTAAATATAAGAAGTTTAAAAATTGTTGTAAAAAGAAATCAAAATGTTTAATATTATGGGGAAAACAATCTGCAAGCAGAGACAACCACTATTTATATTAAAAAAAAAAAAATTTTTTTAGTCAGTAGACAAGATGGATAATTTGATCCATTTGCCACCAAATGTTTTCTATTGGCTCATGATTGATAGTAAAGCTCTCAATAAAATTTTATTAGATTTTCAGGCATTGCATTTTTTTTTTCCAATTAGATTTAATTGCACTGGTTTGCAATTAAATTGTCTGGTTTCTTCCGAGTAGCTATATTTCTTACGTTTAAGGTATTAAAAACCTAAAAAGGATTTAATAAGCAATGAAATGCTGTATAACTTGTGTTGTTCATTTAGAAGTCTCTTGTACAAAGTAATTAACTTTTTTTCCCCCAACAATGTTCTGATTCACACTCCAGCCCAGTAGGTGGTGATATTGCACCAACCGCGGGGAAACTCAAAAAGAAGAAGCGACATTCTCATAAAATGCAAGTGTTTGTGGAAGATACAAGCAATTTCTTTTTTCTGCGAAAGCTGTTGTACATTTTTAAGGAATTAATAGATTTTTGATTCATTTAACATTTGTTAGTTTGTACCTAAATTTTGAATTTTAAAGTTTGAATCGATTTTGAATCGCAAAAAACTGACCGAAATATTTGGTCAATTAAACTGCTTAATTGATTAAATCGCATAACTCTACTAAAGAGGAACTAAAAAACAAACCAACAAACTAACAAAACACACTTAATTCATGTAAAAAAAAATCTTTGGTCTAACTGCTCTTGTAGGGTAGCTAAAAAAAAAAAAAGTCAGTGTGTTTAGGTTTCAACTCTAAAACCATACCCAGGGGTTAAAACCTGCAAAAGCTATGACTCACATACTGTACACCATGAGAAAGGGAGCAGCAAACAAACAACAAAAAAAAGGACAAGGTGAACAGAGAGCTGCAAACCTACTGTGTATTTTGAAAACACGACTTTGGTATCAGGTCCAACATTTTTCGAATGATGCTCTTAATTTTGTCTTAATCAAGAAAATCCATTAACTCTAAACTTGGATCTTGTTTAGATTAAATATAGTTGTAAGTACCACTAAGAAAAACGATTCCATAAATACTCTAGAGAAAAATTGTACCACACAAAAATTTAATTGCTTTGGGTTGAATTGTTGAATTGTTATATGGGGAGAAACTCATGAGGAAGTGACACGTCTCAAGCTTTGAGTGAAAATCTTTAAAGTGAACGAGAAGCAAACATGGTCCTGTTACAAAACTGAATCCTGTGCAATGGTTATGTGAAAACGTCCACGCAGCTATTAGGTGTGTAGCTATAGGGTGCACACAAAGCACACAAGAGCAAACAACAAGATACTTCTCATTTAAACAAATGTCACACGGCAACCAGTTTTAGTCCAAACATTGTGTGTTTCAAACAATATACACCAAATATAAAATCAGTCAAACTGGTATCGGTGGTGAAATGCGAAAGGTGGAGTAAAAGGTGCGCTTTCTCCCAGGCGGATCGAAAAGTCTAAATATGATTAGTCTCATGAATTTAAGACTCCGGGGTAAGCAAGAACACTTTGAAAAATTGCTGCTGTGACTGAATCTAAAAAGCATTATAGACTTTTCAGTCACATTAGGTGGCTTATTTGTGGTCAGAGAGCTCTAACGAGGGATACAGAAAGGCTTTCCTGACAGTTAAAGAACCTGACAGGCTAGAAAGTTTTTTTTTTCTCCCTTCTCAGAGAACGTTATTGCTGCAGCAGTGGCCAAAAGCAGACGTGCCAACATTAGTAACACAAGAAGAGAGAGAGAGAGAGAGACGGAGAGAGAGAGACAGAGAGAGAGGAAAAAATACCTTCATAACAAAAGCCCTAGTGGATATTGGTCGATTGGGCTATTTTTTTATTTTTTCCAAATAAACACTCAACAACAAAACTGCAACACTAAGGTTCAATACAAGGGTTATTTAATTATGAAGATAATAATAATAATAATTAGCTTATCAACTTTTCATTAACCAAAAAAAGGATAAAATATTGCTTGTAAACTGATGACCACAGCTAACCTATACAGAGCCAGAATATATAAAGTCTCTAAAAGAAGCCTTTTTTTCTTTTTGTGAACTGTTCTCTTTCCCACCTACATCACCATAAAAAATACTTGCAGCAAAAAGAGACAAAAAACAACAACAAAAAAAACACCCTGAGAAACTCAGGTTTCACTTCAAATCAGTTCGAAATAAACAAAGTTTGGACACACCTTCCAATTCCTCAGTGTTTCCTGATTGTTATTTCTTTTTATGACGGCATCCAAAATATGCAATAATCTCCTCTGAACAGTTGATATTGAGATGTATCTGCTACTTATGCTCTGTAAAGCCTTTATAACGGCTCTAAGAGCTCATTATGCTTTAATTATTCATTTCCAGATGACAAACTTTTCTTATTCCATTAAACTGATAGGAGGGTTTATTTATTTATTTTGTTTTGCATACTGATACATGTTTGCAGCTATTTATGACTTCATACAGACCGAAACTGACATTTTACCATATGATTCGTAAATAATAATCATCATAATAATAATAAAAATAATTTAAAAAAAACTTTTCTGCTTTGATCTTTGCATCATAAAAATATTCGTTGGGTCAATCAAATCGAATCGAATCATACAGCTAATATCATGAACACATTTGTGACTAAAAATATATGCGGGCTAAGTGCTAAATGCATTTAGGAGCAAATTAAAAGTTTTTTTTTTTTTGAGTAAAAGAAAAAAGGAAGTACAAATAAAAAGTGTTATAAAAAATCAGCCCAAGCTGCAGATATATTTTTTACCTAAAAAATAAAATTGATGATAATGATGCAAGCACTGTTTTAAATTCCCCGCAAATTGATAGCAGTTCCTTGACGAACACACAAATCATAAACAATATCTCAGAAAATAAATAGATATTTTGAGCGCAGGCCAGCACATATACTGATTCGTCTTTTTCTGTTCCAAGGGAACCTTAGATGAAGCTTTTTAATCTCTCTCCGTCTCTCTCTACATCAGACTAGTTTACTGCAGTGAGTCGTGAAATTAATCAAAAATATAAAACGCACTTCAGCCCAAAGTACGGTCCTCCTACACATAATAGCAGTGGAAATAATGGCAGTTGTGCTCACTGCACTGGTTGCAACAGCAGGTTTCTTTTAACCATGTTGGGTTTAATGGTTGTAAAAGATGATAAAGTGATGCCATGCTATGCTACGCTACGCTAAACAAGGGGCTTTCAAGTCAAAACTTTTAAAAATATATCGTACATCCATGAACATTCAGCGAGTGGACACCTGATCCCTGAGAATTTACAGATAACTTATTGCCAGCTTGAGGAAGAGACGCATCTGTCTGTGGAAATTGTACACACAGTCATTCGCTAATACCACTTGCACATTACAGGAACTCAGCTGGGTGTTATTTCCACATCCCCCGTACAGTCCTGACCTCAATTCAAGCCACTTCCACATGGCTGGGTAATTAAAGGAAGTGACGTAAAGCAGGCAGTCTGATCATCATGGCTCTGGCGTACTGAGAAAACTTTCTACCTTGATGGCATCCAAGCACTAGTGAAACACTGGGATAAGTGCATTAGTGTAGCACAGGATTATATAGAAAAATAGAGGGCGTTTTTACTCTAATAACTGGTGTTCTGTTATTCTGTAGAATAAAAAGTCCCGGGGTGACTTGAACACCCGTTTTAACATAACAGCCCAATTTTTTCTGCATATACCCATATGTTACGTTTTCTGCATATACCCCAGATGTTTCACAAATAAGAAAAACTGAAAGCATTATACGAGACAATATAAGAAGCATAACATGAGGATACACCTTATGCTTCTTTGAAAAATCACAGACTATTAAGAAGCTCAGTCACAGTGAAGCGTGTTCAGGTATTTTCATGGTTCTTTTTAGCAGAAAACCAAAATGTCTTTTCTTTAATTAGGTTTCACAGGATCAAAAACTCTGGCTTTGAGATGTTAATCTTTATGTTGTACGAAATACCATTGAGAAACAGTTGGTAGCATACGTAATGTGCATACGTAATGCTTTTATCGCAAGAGAAAGCAAACGCTCGTTAAACTCGGAGGCAGCTGTGACAAGACAGTTTATTATAATTTATAATTTATAATCAAACATTAACATTACAGAACAGGTAGCCCTGTAACCAAATAAATTACATCATGTTCCTTGTAAATGTCTCCTCAAAGACCTTTATTAAGAACACTTAATATATAAACATTTTCATTGCAAATATTTTCATTTTCAGGTTCTTTCTGGGCTCCTACATTTTTCAGAGCAGGAAAATTTTGGAAAACTCTTAAAGTCTAAGCTGCTGGGTCTGTGTTTTCATCAAAATGAAAGTTTAATTGATGTCATCCGCTCTCTGCAACACTGGATCACAATAAAGCCCCTTTCTAAAAGAAAGTTGATCAATTTGCCTTGTTAAGGAATGACAATAACATCAATATCTATATCATATATACTGTATATACAAGTTGGCGTGTCTGTACATTGACTATACTTGGAAAAAAAATATTTTGGAGGATGCAAGATGAGTAATAGGACATATCAAGATGTTTTTTTTTTATTTTTGTCTGTTTGTTTGTGCACGCATCACGTAAAAACTACTGACCGAATTTTAACGGGGTTTTCACAGTATTTGGTAGTATGTGGCCGAGGTTGAGGTTACATATTGGCTTTGTTTCATTGCAATCGGCCAGCGAGAAGAGAAGATATGCCACTTTAAAATATAAATATCATTTAAAAAAAAAGTTTTTTGAATTCAACCTTATTTTATGGCACTATATGGCAATATAAAATAGTTTTGTGGATTCGAAATTCTGTTACAGCAGGTCAGATTTATATTAATCATAATTATTTAAAAAAAAATTTATTAATACTCTCCATCCGATACATCGACATGAAATTGTGGACTCAATCTTATGCTGCTAATAAACTTTTAAAAAAAAAACAACAACAAATATTGTTATTTAACAAAATATATGTTGTGTAGTTGTTTATTTAATATTTGTGGAAGACATCTCCAGGTTCAGTACTTTGTAATGATTATAGAAAAGTCTTCGAAACAGGAAAAGCTGTGCATGAGTGTCTGGTGAGGGAACGACTGTTTGTAGCAGTGTGTAGGACGTTTATAACTGTCTGGTGGATCTTTTATAACATTAAATGCTACCTCAATGTGTTATTCATTAATAATATTTTTTTTTTAAAAATGCAACAAGTTGGCAAATTACTGCTTTATTTTTTTTTTAAGTTACTACAGTAACTCTAAGTGTACTTGATATCAAGCCATCCAGCTGTTGATTATTTTTCAATAAAAGCTTGTCTTGTCATGTTTTATTCCTTTTTCTTACACAGCAATGCCTGAATTAAAATTCTCACAGCATGCCTGAGCAGGTCCGACCAGTGACGGTAAACAGTAATAAAGGAAAAAGAGGTCAGTTTCACTAAAATGATGAGGCTTTCTCATGCAGAGAGGACCGCTGGAGCAGAAATTATATTCCTAACAAGTGCTAACGTCTCAGGCGATTTCATGAGACGAAGTTTTATACAAATGCTGAAAGACTCAGAGTATACAGATAACTGAACCAAAAGAAATCGAAAAGTCAAGTTAAAAGTTCGAAGGCTTTTACGAAAAAAAACAAAACAAAAAAAAAAACTGATATTCTTATTAGCATTAGAGCAGAAGTCTGAGGTTAACCAACACACTTTTATTGTAAAAAGGGAAGAAAAAAAAAAATCCCCTCACTCCGGCCTCAGCAGACTCTTGGAACTTGGGAAAAGTGTGAACTGGTTGCCACCTTGGCATGACGTGAATGAGTAATGAGCCTCTTTTTTCGGGTAAAATGCAAGCCTGGTGCATTCTTAAGAAGCTGCAGAAAAGAAATTTGCATGTGTGGTCAGGATAAACAGTTCATGGCCGAGTCCTGCTGCTTTGTATGACTGCTCTGAACTCGACTGCGGGGCACGGCGAGGTTCCTTATCCAGTCAGCGTGATATACATATGGCCTTTTGAGAATCTGTGCTTTCACAAGATACATTAACGACTACTATTCTGACCAGTTATTCATTGTTGTGTGGCTGTAGTTCAACACAAACTACAAAAAAAGTAAACTTTTGTACCTAAAATTAGCTGACCTGGAACAAATTACGGAGAAATAAAAAAAAAATAATAATAAATATAGGGTGTCCCAAAAGAATTGACATCATTTCGTAGTCTAGCAACATACCAAATTCTCACTTAAACGATCTTAAATTTTAACGAGATGTGTAAAAAATAACTACCTTTAATGACGGAGATGGATCGGGCGTGGCGATGATATTGACAGTGTACCACTGAAATGACCACCAGGTTCACCTGACTTGATTTTTTAAATTTTTTTTATGGGACTATGTGAAAGGACTGTTTTTAATCCTCTTCTCTTCCTACAATCCTAGAGGAACTCTGGAGAATTACAAGATGCGCTACAGCATGTTTGGCAAGAGCTGGACTACCGACTTGACGTGTGACGTGTCACAGGCGTGTGTTGAACGTTTGCGAAGCTTTGTAAAATCGGTTATAAAAATCTATATCCGTTTGAATATGTTGTTGGAATTTTGATAAATCAACCTTTCAGTTTTCAACATGAAGCCCATTTAATTTCATTTGCCTAGATACTCAGATATTCATATTTCAAATGATTGTCACACTTTTTTTTTTTGTAATTCAAACAAGAAAGAATCCACCTGAAGTGAGGATTAAACTGAAGCAAGAGCAAAAGCATGTAACAAATACTCAAGAAGCCAAAGGCATGTAAGCCATTTCCTCACAGATCCAAAATAACTTTAGTAATCTAGACGGAAATATTTCTGATGTTTTCAAGGGCCGAATATGGAGCTAGACTGTGCTGGAATTGTATTCCGTTCAATATGTCGATTATACATTCAATAATATTTTTTTTAAAAAACAAAACGCAAATATTAATAAGTAGTAACGTTCTTGCCTTTGTCAGCAGCAGCTGATTCACGCACAAACACAAACACATACACACCCTAAACAATGAAATCATTAATACAGCAGGAAAGACAAACAAAGCAAAGCTGTGTCTTGGGTGTTACAATAGAAACAACACAAGAGTTTCCATCATATGCTAAAGCTGGTACGTGAATGTGGGTAAAAGTAGGCCATGTGCGTTTGCTGAGTCGGGTGGAACGTTTTCTAAAGTGACTAAACACTCGGCCGAAAAAAAAAAAACGTCTGGAGCCTGAAAGAGTGTTGCCAGAGGCACCGAGGAGACGAAGGAGCCCAAGGAAATATATTCCCAACTCTCTCACTATTTCAGAATTGTTCAACTGGCTTTGTGCTTTGAAGGTGATTGTTTTTGGGCCCTGGGACGAGCAGATCACAAAGCCTGGCTGTCTGACGTTTTTATAAACAGATTCTGAAAGAAGAAAATAAATTCCTGTGAGATATCAACAACTCAACAACTCTGGTTGATGCGTATATCACACAGTGGTGTAACACGGTACTTAAACTCATCCCCGAATTTTACCATGCACAAATCTTCTGAGGATACCGTCATCGCGAAATCTTTTGAATAAAATAACATGTATGAATGACGGACAACTTTTTTTTTTTTTTCATGCATCAGCAATGCTCAGGGAATTGGCTTCAGTGATGAAACGGAATGAAATACAGAAAATTGCAGCACAAAAGCGTCATATAACGAAATAACTCATTTAACACACCATTAGTCTTGTATGATAAGACCTAACAAGGGCCTTCTTGCATGCATACTGACAGGAACAGAGAAAATACAGTGTGATTAAAACAAAGCCAGCACTGAAACAAGAAGTGAGATTATTGTGGTAACCATGTTGATGAATCGGTTATCATTTGAAGCATTGTGTCCCGAGATAAACTGAGTAAACATTTTCAGTGAGACCTGTATCTTTACCTCCAGACATTGATAAAACATCATTCTACAATTTGACAAAAACTAAAGCAGCTCCGTATAAAATAATGGTATTTTAGCTTGGATTACGACACACAATGTGATGTGTGAAAATGATTCCTCATGTTCCCACAATCACTCCTTCACAATTTGAACCCTGGAATATGCCTGTTCCATCAGGGAAGAAAAACTCCACAGATGTGATAACCTGCTCATTCAGGTCGTCAGCTGACTTCATTTTATTGCCGCATAACATAGCTGAGCCTGGACCTGAGCAACTGAAGCAACCCCAGATTATAACCCTGCCTCCAGAGACTTATACAGCGGCCACTATGCATGATGGGTACATCGCTTCATGCGCTTTCTTTCATACCCTGACACGCCCATCTCTCCAGAAACAGGGTCAATCTGAATTCATCCGATCACATGACTGTTTTCCATTGCTTGTAAAACGTTCCCTAGCAAACTGAAGCCTTTCTTCTGAATAGGTTTTTTTTTTTTTTGTGGTCACACAGCTGTTTAGTCTTAATCCTGTGTATAAAAATGCTCTTACTTTCAATATTAAACATAGCTATGGTTCTTTGCAGGTAATTTTTCTTTTTTTTTTAGTCATGTGACTTCACCAAGCGTTTAAGTGATCTCTATTTTTGATTTTTTGATTTTTTTATTTCCGACCACATTTCTTTCACAACAAAGTTGACAGTTCAGCAACTAAACACCCAGGTTTTGATAACGTGTTGAACGCAGTTCCAGTAAATTCAAATCTCCTTAGTTGCTTTCTTTGCTTGATGCTGATCAACATAATTTTATTATGTCTCAACATAAAGTATATCCTGCGTGTATATACAATATACGGCCAAAATTATATATGCAAACATCTCAATCCTACATGAGTTTTCATTACTGAAGCAAACTATTGATATTTTGCATTGTTGTGTGCTGCAGCCTTCACTTAATTTCACTTTACTACAACTACCTCTCCCGACCTGTTCCAGTACGACGATGCCCCTGTGCACAAAGAGAAGCAGACACGTCTTGCCACGACTGGAGTGGAAGAACTCAACTGTCATGCACAGAGCCCTGACCTTAACCCCACCAATTACCTTTGAAACAAACTGGAAGGTGTACTTCATCCCAGACCTCCTCATGAGACATGAGTGCCTGACCTCACTAATGCTCTTGTAGCTGAAAGACCACAAACCAAAAAAATCTAGTGGAAAGCCTTCATAGAAGATAAAAAGATATTATAACAGTAAAGAGAAACGTACAAGTGTGAAGGTCAGGTGAATAGAATAAGTTTTGACCACCAGGTAAGAGAGCGAACTGTGTTTTGACAATTCTTTGAGGACGATTTTGTTCCACAATTTCCGCTCCTCTTTCAGTGGCACCCCTGATAAATAACTGATATTAACTATATAGTGAACTTACGTTGGCTTGAACCGGCATGCATTAATATATTTTATTTCATACTATTGAACTACCTTGAAAGAAAGCATCAAGCTTTCTGCATCAAGCAAGAAAATTAAACTGAAACTGATAATTAAACTGAATCAAATGAACACCTTCATTTTTGTCTCCAGAGCTAATTAGGATTTTTTTTCCTAATTAGAAGCAGTGGTGGATTAAACGGTTAAGGCTGTTGGTTACTGACCGGACGGTTGAGGATTCAAGCCCCAGCACCCCCAAGTTGCCACTGTCGAGCTCTTGAAAAAGGCCCTTAACCCTATCTGCTCTAGGGGGCGCTGTACTGTATATTCTGGCTGACACAGTGCCTTGACCCCAGCTTCCCAATTAGGAAATGTGGAAGAAAAATAATAATAAATTTCACTGTGCTGTAAGTTACATGTGACAAATAGTTGAATCTTTATCCAGAATTTCTAATATATTGTAGCATTACAGTTTGGAAGAAATTACAAAATAAGTGGCTGAAAATATCAGTCATCAGATGATGGATTTAACAAGTCTAGCCATGGTCTATCAAAAAGGCAAGAGAGAATGAAACTTATGACTGGTGTGTTTACAAATTTACCCAGACTTAATAAATGACTGTTAAATGTGAACTCTAATAAACCACAGTTTTTCAGTGCTTCACTCTTTACTGGCATTCTCATAAACAACTGAACAGTTGGTAAAATACAAACAATTAAAAATAAATAAATAAGTAAATAAATGAAAGAGTATTTGGAGGTTAAAGAGTTCATAAGCTTAATGTGATGTAATCACAGATGCCTCACTTGGTGTGTCACTAAATCAGGGAACTGAGACTCAACATTTCCATCATTTCCAAATGAAGAAAGAAAAAGAAAAAAAAAGGAAATTGAAACAAAACTGGTTGCTTGATAAAGATAAGCATCATCATCTATAGACAGAGAAGACATTTACTCAATTTGTAATAATCCCTGGAGTCCTTTAAATAAAAAAAAATCTAATGTAAAAACAAAATGTAGTAGAAATATTCAACACCAAACCAACAGCATCACAAAGACAGACTTCTAACAAGAACACCACATTTCAATTTCGAGTCTCACATGCAAAATATCCATCGTCACTACTGCCGTATCTGCCGTCTTCATAATTCTAGTAACCGCATTACCAAAGTCATAACCAGACTAAATACATGCTTGAAAATAAAAATAACAATAAAAAAAACAGAATATCCATGTGTTGAATGTTTAAACAGGAAACCGGTTCTTACAATAACCCACTTATCAAAGAACAACTGTTTCCTATTCTTCTCTTAAAACCATGTAAACAAGGATCATCACTTCAATCCATTCTGTATAATAATCGAGCATCATGATTTCTGTACTCAACAACAACATCCTGACAATGTAGACACTCATCCTGTCATTTGTCAAAATCATAAATAATGCAGGAAACCGAATTTTATCCGTCCATGGATGAAAGAAATCCTTGGTCAGAAGACATCTCCATGCAGCTATTCTGAGCCCACCATGGCAGCAGATGAAACTGCACTAAAAAGGTGTGTAAACAAACCAGCTTGTCACCATGGAGAATGTGTTTTTTTTTCCATACCTACTGCTCTCCCGCTGCTCTGCCAGCATCCCTTGGTATCATCGATGGAAAGGTAATCCGAAAAAGGAAACCGGGAGGAGAGATAACGATCCTTGTTTTTCTGTATCAGGGAGACAGCTCAGCGTTTATGAGGCATTATGGGCGAGCGGCGAGTTTTATTGGCACCGCCAGGCGACTCCGGTGCCAGCCTGCAGGGACTGGCACAGCTGATGCTCCCCTGTCACCAGCTGTACCACGCGGGTGGATAATAGGAGGGGTGCTTCTTTCACACAAGGAGATACCATCTGGGTGCCATAGCAGGGGAGTGAAGAAACCTACAGCATGCAGATTTTATTTATTTTTTTTAACTCGCCCTATTGCGTCTTATCATAGTGGTATCAAAACAGCATTAAATAATCTGACCGTGGCCGATCCTCGAATCGAAAGGTGTGTTCTATGTGTTAATGTTCGATGACATCACGACTCTGCTGAAATTTATATTAATGTGCTCATTGTTATAGGTCATTGTTTCTATAGTAACGGCTCATTCACAGGGACACATGATTTAAGACAAAGAAAGAACGATCATCTTTGGACCGTGCTGTATAACCCAAGACAAAGAAAGAAAAAAAGAAGAAAAAGAAAGAAAGAAAAAATACAGATATCCCAGATTACAATGGCGTGACTTTTTCACATAATTTCTTTCAGAGCCAAATTAATTCACATTCAGTAGAAACCATTCTATCTATATTTGGTACGATTCTCTCTCTCTCTCTCAATAGATTGAGTTTATTAAACGCAACTGGTTTATCGTTACACAGCCCAAACTAATGTCGCTTCATGAACCAACCTGAATTTACGAGCAGGAATTTCAAGTTGACAGGGTGCATTTTTTTTTCTGTGAATCATGAACAATAATTCTGCTTCATGTCAGAATACATCACCCCAGGCACTTCTGGATTATTTTCCTATAACAGCATGCTCGGTCATCAATTACTACTTACAAATGAGAGTGAAAGGCCCAATCATTCAGATACACAGTCCATGGGGTGGAGTCAGACCTGTTCTAGCTCCTCCAAACCTGGGCAGACTCAGGCCAAAAAATGTAAGCGATGATTCACAGTTGTGTTTCGTGTTTGGTGTGTTGTTTCATGTTAGGAGGGTGATCTTTAACAATTCGATTGAAATGCTCACACCTACACAGCCGTGCCGTTCTCGCCTAAAATAAATCGACTTGCATAAACGTCTGAATCAGCAGGATGACCACATCAACCAAAGACATTTTTCATAGTAAAGCACCGTTACAGAAAACAGGAAAAGAGAAGTGAAATTCCTACACACAAAAAAAGAAAAAAAAAAAGCGCCAAGCATTCATTAACAAAACATGGATGCTTGGATTTTACAAGAATGATATCACTTTAAGAAATCAATAAAGCAGGTTTGCAGCAGGTGATGTTATTTATACACCATTATAAAGCGCTCCGCTCTGAGAGCCGGGTTTGCAAAATGAAAATAACTCAAATTCACTCCAGACAGATCCTTAACCCTGATAGATTATAACGCAGATTATATTATAGCAATGCACTGAGATCTGATAACACACCAGATTACTAGCGATTTCCAAAGGCAAGGACACACAGAAGGAAGCGTTTCTTCCGTCTGCTTTTGTGTTTAGTGCACTTAGCACAATCGTGACCCCGAAACGACGCCTACCACTGCGGCCTGGTGCTGAATGGAAGCTGGGGGAGGCGATTTGAAGGAAATAACCAGAATTTTAATACGACACAAAGACACCTTTAGAGGTTTAAAAGCTATGTTGAGATTTCTTTTAAAGGTCAAGAACTCTTTAAATAAGGACATGAGCATGACATTTGAGGCACAGGTATAGCTTCATTAGTCAACTCCGAATGTTTTTAATGTGCAGGGAATAAACCTCATGGGGTCATGTTATTAAAAAAGAAAAGAATAACACCACTATGCGTTTATAGTTATTATTTAATGTGAAATGTGCTTAAAACAATTTGGATCAAGTTATTATTAACAGTATAACAGCACTAAACAACTGATCCTCAGACTTTCATGTTAATAAGAGCATCACTCAAAACAATTTATTATACCAAAAATTATGTTTTCTTTTCTTTACTCATGTGAGTCATCTATATTTTAATAAAATATAAAAAATATTTAATTTTTAATAAAATAAAGAATATTACTGCTGGAATTGTTGCTATATATGCAACACTCCATTAAATCCTGTAGATTATGTGCTATGAGTAAATACTATAAATTTTCTGTTATTTTGGACATTTGCGTCTCATGACCAGATCCTTTAATATTTAACATTAAATGCTAAGAAATTAATAACAGTGAAAAATAAAAATGAAGCAATTACAGTATTACTTCATCAGCATTTTACATGTAAGGAACTGACACTCATACTAAGGAAACTCATACTAATAAAAATAAACTGTTATTTATATACTGCAAGACTAAAAGTTAGCATACAGTAATGCTTTATAACCGGAGCTGCCGTTATAGTGCCTTCTATGGGATCTCACTTTTCCTAAGGATGCTCTTTTGCTTTTCACCTGAAAATGCTTTCCCAGGTAGTGTGTGTAGTAGGGTTGCAGATTTCACACATTTTTCTTAAACCATAGTTAAACATATTAAAATCAACAATAATAATCAATAATAACCAAACGTATTTTCCCTTATGTAAGGTTTAATTTAAACAGGTCTAGGGTCACAATCCAGCGTTTGACATACACTGATTTATTTGCGGTGGCCTGCCACAGTATCAACACTGTCCTACATGTATTCATTTACAATTTTTTTTTAAATTATTTAAAATCTTATTTAATTGCACATAGAGCATTGATCACAACCGCACAAACCTATCAGTAAATAGCCCCGCCGCTCTGTGCTCATCCGACAACTGTGCAAACGAAGCACTCGTAAAACGTTCATGAGCATACGACAGGAAGTATATTAGAACAACAGAGATCAGTTTTGTGACAGACGTCTTTAGAAAAAAAAAAATACTTTTACTAACTAAGTACCGTCAATCAAACACTGTCGGAAGGGTTTTTTTTTCTTCCAAAATAAAGATGGAGAAGGCAAGTATGCAAAATAAAAATCTCTTCTCTACTTCAGTGACTCCTCAACCAATTGGGCGCTAAGATGTGAACGAAATGGGAGGCGTTCCAGTTCACACTGGACAGGGTTGTATGACCACATGAGACATTCAGGTTCATAGAAAATACAACTTGCTAGAAAGTCTCTCCTCCTGTGAGCATTTTATTGCTGTCCTTTATGTTTATTGCTGGGTGACTTGTCCAACAATATATCACTGACATCTCCCAAACAACAGTCACAGTGATGCACCTGTACAACTCAAAATTACCCAGAATTTATTCCCATTCACATAGGGCTTAGGTGATCCTTCAAAGAATATTTTCTTTCAAATAACCAGCTTTAAATGAAGACTTTTAAACCAGCATCAAATTTCATGCTAAACAATGATTTTGTGTGTGTGTGAGAGAGAGCAATACAGAACCATAATAAATACAAAAAAGTCTCTGTCTTCCTCTCAAGCTGACGGTCTCTGTATCTCTTCCCATCTCCTTCTGCCTTTCCACCTGTTTCACTGTCTGTCTGTTTCCCTCTCTAGCTGTCCCTCTAACTCTCCAGCTCTACCTCCCTCATTGTCAGTCTTATTCTCTTGTTAGTGATCTGTTTGTCATTGTCTCTCTCGCCTCTCATCTCACTTGCTGCATGTCTGTCTCTCTGCTTCACTAAACATTTTCCTTCCCTCTCTTCCATTTTCCTTTATATCTATCCTTTTTCCTCTCAAGCTCTCTCTCTTGCTGTCTTAGTCCTGTCTCCCCCAAAGTCTCTTTCTTCTCCAGTCTCCATCTCTAACCATCACTGTGTAGTTTACCCGTCTTTCTCTCTTCCCCAGTCTCCTTCTCTTTCTATCTCCCCCTCTTCCCCAGTTTCCCTCTCTGTCTTTCTCTCCCTCTTCCCCAGTCTCACCTTCTGTCTCCTGCAGTCTCCCTCTTTTCCTCACTCTCCCTCCTCCTCCTCAATCTCTCCATCTCTCTCTCTTCCCCAGTCTCTCCCTCTCTCTCTTCCCCAGTCTCCCTCTCTGTCTCTATTCCCAAGTCTATGTCTCTCTGTTCCCCAGTCTTCCTCCCTCTCTCCCGTCTCCCCCTCTCTCTTCCCCAGTCTCCCTCCCTCTCTGTCTCACTCTCTTCCCCAGTCTCCCTCCCTGTCTGTCTCACTCTGTTCCCCAGTCTCCCTCCCTCTCTGTCTCACTCTGTTCCCCAGTCTCCCTCCCTCTCTGTCTCACCCTCTTCCCCAGTCTCCCTCCCTCTCTGTCTCACTCTCTTCCCCAGTCTTCCTCCCTCTCTGTCTCACTCTCTTCCCCAGTCTTCCTCCCCCTCTTCCCCAGTCTCCCTCCCTCTCTTCCCCAGTCTCTTCCCCAGTCTCCCTCCCTCTCTTCCCCAGTCTCTGCCCTAGTCTTGGTCTCCCTCTCTTCCCTAGTCTTGGTCTCCCTCTCTTCCCTAGTCTCTCTCTCTTCCCTAGTGTCCCTCCCTCTCTTCCCTAGTCTCCCTCCCTCTCTTCCCCAGTCTCTGTCTCCCTCTCTTCCCCAGTCTCTGTCTCCCTCTCTTCCCCAGTCTCTGTCTCCCTCTCTTCCCCAGTCTCTGTCTCTCTCTCTCTTCCCTAGTCTCTCTCTCTCTTCCCCAGTCTCTCTCTCCCTCTCCAGGTCATGACCTGCACTTACTGTGTTATGATTCTGACAGGATTCGGTTCGTTGGCTGATGTCCAAACGGCTCCCTATTGGTCAGTGAGTGCCCGAGTCAGGGCGGAGGACGCTCTGCTTCGTGTCGGATGTAGTGCACTTAGTGAGGAAGCGGCGAGCCGTTTGGGATTCGACCGATGACTTGCACATAGCGTCAGATTTACTGGGTTTGAGCATCACTACAGCAGTCTGTCTCTCTCATGTCTCTTTCATGTACAAACAGAAAGCTTTTTAACAAGCAGAGGATGAACAAACAGGAAAGCACGGAGTCAGTACTGCAGCTCAGACTAGGGCCCTTACTGTGACTGGAAGGACGGATACATACAGTGTGTGAGATTCCATATTTGTGGCATTTAAACCAAGTAGGGATTAAAGAGAAGAACTAACAGCTAGTCAGTGTTCAGAGACAATCCGGTCACATCTCCAGTCTAATAAACCCACACAGTTATCAGTTGGTTTTCCTTTAAGTGTGTGACCTGAGGGTGAAAAAAGCTCGACTATTAAATGTTCCCTCTATAATATCTGTTCCCACTGCGGACAAGATGGTAAGCTAGCGTTAGCATTAGCACTTCTAGCATAAAAGCTAACTGAAAATTCAACAACAATAACAACACCAGCCTCGGTTTATAACACACACACACACACCCCGAGTTCAAGGAATTTCAACACACACACGCACACACACACACACATTCACACACACACACACTGCTCGAGGTGCCGGGGTGAAAGCTAGCTGGTTAGCACGAAGCTCAGCGTTAACGTTTCAGGACTAACTTACCGCAAACGCCGAGAGGCTGAGGACGGAGAAAAACCGGGCGTTTAACCGACACGATCTCCTTCCTCTCAGTGTATTAACGACAGCCTGGTTTCCCGTCTGCCGTCCATACCTGACGCATAACGAGCACGGCGCTTCGTGTACTGCCTACTGTTTTGGAGTGAAATCAGCTAGTGGCCATATTTAATCCTCACCATCCCAACAACACAAGCTCCTAGTCTCATCCGAGCTCCACTACTCCCTGTCAGTGCTGAACGCGTCCACGCACTGCCGCCCGTCTACGTCCAAAAACACGGGCAACACCGACATCTGCTGGACAAACCGTGCAATACCACCTGCATTCGTTTTAATGTAATTTAGTCTACGTAGGCCAAACTACCGAACATTATACAGTAAAGTATTGTACTAGCTTAAATTAAATCTTATTAATGCGACACTTGCTGGTCAAACTATGGAATAGCGCCTGTTTATATTTTAAACTACAGTACCGTAGTCTACGTGGAGAAAATCAGCGACACCTGCTGGTTGAACTCTGAAATTGATAGACGTGATTTCATTTGATCTTATTTAGAAAAAGAATGAAAAAATGACAGTTTTTGTTTGTTTGTTTGTTTTAACTTAAGCACTTAATTGCTAAAAAATAAAAAATAAAAACTCAATCAACTCACAAACAACTTTTCCTGAGATTATGGACTTTCACTCACTGCATTTTTGTCCTCTGTGGGGGACATGATACTGTGGTCTTTATTTCAAACACAATGCATGCAATGTGTTTGTGTCCTAATGTACTGTACTGTAAAGAGTACATATTGGGCTTTCTATTGATGTCACACAAGTGGGGGTGTGGCCAACAGATCACATGTTCT